>MNCL01000042.1:0-600000 GCA_001932985.1 Proctacanthus coquilletti | reverse complement strand
TTTTTTCTTCATTTTTTACTACTAAATCTGAGCGAATCTCAGTGATCTGAGCTAGACTTTCTCTTAATTATTTAAGCATCACCTTGCCACCCTCAGGTAGAAGCGATCGTTTTTCATCAGACTTTCATGGGACAGAGGGCAGAAATAATCTACTGCTGTAAGTTTGCAGAAATCTCGAGATAAGAACAATTTGTCCGATTAGCCGAAGGAAAGTAAAAGTTGGGCAATTGATAACTCGAGCTCATCGCGCTGCGATAAGTTTTTTCAAAGTTTTGCACTCTTTTTCGCGATAAGGCACGTCATGAACGCCAATCATCTTGCGTAACTAGCGCTTCCTGCACTGTCACACAAACGATGTATCGTGGACTTGGGGTTCAATATACTTGCATACAGTCCATACACTACGCCCCGATTCACAGGGTTTTCCAAATCTTTCAGAAGTTTTAAAGTTTAATATTATATCTTTAAATTTTGTGTTATTTTTATGAGAAAGTCATCCAATTTTAAGAAATAGTCTAACTAAAACGAAACGAGCTGTTAATTGAATAAATAACTATTTTTAACAATGATAAACAATACAAGAAAAGAAAAAGTAATTAAAGAAACAAATAATGAAAATATTTTTCTATGAAGTAATCATTGACACCAAAATCCTTTCCAGCATGAGGCAAAATAAAAGAAAGAATTTAACATTTTTTTTTAGAATGCTGAATTTTTACTTCTCTGTATTGAATTTTGACGATTAAAATTATTTTAATTATTGTAATTGCTAAATTGTGAATTGAAAATCACATTTATGCCAAGGATTTTAATGAAATGAGGTTCATTAGCCTAAAAAGTTAGAACCAAAAAAGAACAAAAAAACGATAGCATTGAAAAAATAATTCAATAGGCTTTAAAATGAAGTTGCGCTTAAGTTCCATTACATTTAAACTGGCTTAGGGTGAATTTCACCCCCAATTGGGGTTGAAGTGGAAGGGTGAAATGTGCGCAAAATCTTTCCCCTCTAAGAACTTAATTTACGAATCCGAGGAATTTCTTTTCTAACGATAAGTAGCTTCTTTTATTTGCATCTTTTTATATATAAAAAAAAAGAAGTTTTCGGGATTTTTACCTTAAGTTTAATTCTAGAGAAAAAAATCGATAGAACACGTGGAAAAAATCGCAGCAAAGTCAAATATTCTAGATAACACAATTCGTTCAAAGCAGTACAATTAAAATAACGTTTATTTATTTAATCACTCAAATAAGTAAAAAGAAGAAAAGATAAAATCTTTAATATTTTCTCATAAATAAAATATGTAAAAATAATAGTTCGCATTTAATTTAATTTAATAAAAAATTGCCAATACGCCGTGTAATTTTTTACAATCTTTCCAAATTTTCTCCACTATCGTTGTAATAGTGATATTAATAGTAATATTTGTCTTATTCCCGCTGTTATAAAAAGAAAACCTAACCAAACGGCAAAGACAAATCTACTTCTTCAAATTCGTAAAAATAAAATGAAGTTTTTGTAAAATGTGAAATTTTTATTAATGAAAAAATAATTAAAATTGACAGAGAAAAATCTTAATTCGGTCTTTAAAATAGAAATAAGGTGAAGTCTGGTTGGTTTAGGGTACCTACGGGTGCATGCATAAAAATTTAAAGAAATAAATATCCAAGAGGTTAAAGTGTCTATGAATGACTTTTGGACACATTTCACCCAAACGAGTAAATTAATTTTTAAATTACTCAAGTTTGACATTTTCAAGCATACCTAAATAAATTTACGTTCCAAAAAGGTAAACAGTGGAATCCTAGGAATATTCAAAGCATAAGGAGAACGGCCACTGTGAAATGGGCCACTTTTAAATAAGAATCGACTTTTATGCATTTCATGGGTTCTAAGCTCGAATCTGAAAACAATTTCATTTCATCAATTCAGAAGAAAATGAAACTGAAAAGTCAAAAAATGTGTTTTCTTTTTCGTATAACTCTAAAATATGGTTTTAAAATTTTGATAATCCGTAAAAGGAAATAAGGCTAAAGGATATTTTCAGATATAATTAACACCAACGCGTCTATTGTTTGAGTTTTACACTCTAGTTTAAAGTGAACGCTTTTATTTTTCATATTTTTTATATCATCAGTTTATATTTTAAATTTTCCTAACGATCCAGAACTAGGGTATTTCTAAACTTCTGTGTGATTGTGAGAATCTGTAAAAGCCTGAGTTTTCTCAGTGTACAAATTGAATATTTTTGATTTCAAATTATAACGTCGGTTTGGCGTCAAACTCTTAATTGTCCTATAAAATATAAAGCATTCAATATTAATCTTGATTTTCAACCTTCAAGCAACGGCGGCTATCGTAAAAATAATTGGGAAAGTCAACACAATTAGATTACACCATTTGATAACCAAATTAACTGAAAAATACAACAACTTTTTAAATAATTCGATCCGAGTACCTTAAAATGAAAAAAAATAAATATCTGCAAATAATTGAAGAAAAAGCTACAGCGTTTAACATGAATTAAAGCAATTTAGCCTAGGGGTGTATCCAAATGATATTGAGATATGGATATGGACATATTTTGAAACATCTCCACTTTTCAAAAAAAGTAAAATATCTTTATAGGAACTAAACGAATAAATTTAATACAAAATTGTTGTGTTCTATCTAAATTGGGATGTCTACGACCCTCTCGATTATTCCATTGTATCCATGAAAGTATTTTTAAAGAACTATTATATGATCTAAAAATAATGTTCCCGAATTGGCCAGTTCTTGGGTCAGCGACTAGTCGCAATTGCTTCGATAATTCGATTGACCTTGGTTTACCTTAGACAAATCGGCGATCAAAGTTTGGCCAAGATCGCGGCCACAAATCCGGCGTGGTTTAATTTAAAAAGCCAAACGCACTTAGCGGCCGAATGAGATAGCGCTGCTTATCGACCTCGGGACTGCTCACAATATAAAAAGTCTATTGGAATTGTTGTTGAAACTTGTTGAAACCTCTATCCAGTGCTACTGCAAAAGCGGAATATCGTCCAAGGTTATCTATGCAGTGAAAAGTCTAAGTTCACTGCAAGTTTCAACGACCCCAGCGACAACAAACAAGTCCGCCGCTGATATCATCCGAAGCGGGCCCCACTTACTACACATAGACCGCGTCTACCAAAAATCAAACAGTGCACTAGCGATAAAGACGCGTTTTGTAAATGTGACGCGCGGGGATAGTCGCGCGGAAAAGCTCGCGCGACCGCCAAATCGGACGCGCGATTGCGTTATGCTTATGAAATTTGCACACAAAGGCCAACGATTTTGTGTGTTCGTCTGTCTGTCGGTGCAGCTGTTGCACAACACTGGTGTGCGCCATAGGTAGTCAAAGAACCCTGGCTCTGGTGGTGTCCAGAAGCGCTCCTATGCCAGCGTGACGGCCCCCTAAGGTCTTTCTATCAGTGGCCAGACCGCGATATGAATAAATGCAAAAGTGCACTTCTCGCGCGATATTTTTTTTATCCGCCGAATTGAGTGTTTGACATTTGGACGTCCTGGACGCGCATCCGGCCAGTCACCCCGCGGCCATTGCCAGTGCCAAGCTAGAACAGAGGCTAATCGTCTTGTTCGGGTGCACATTGGCACACTACAAACACTTTGCACTTTTTGCATTTTGCGCATTTTTTTCGGGCCAGCTCATCGCCCACAGGCGCATCATTTTTTTTTTCTTATATAATATTATTTTGAAAATGACAACAACAAAACATGGGAGTGCCTACTACTAGCACCAAAAATTCTTATACGATGGGTCGCGATTAGCGCGCGTATTTTTGTTTACACTCGCGCGCTAGATGCGACCAGCTTGAAAAATACGCTAACCACCACCATCAACGTCTTTTAAAATTCGCCGAAAGTAAATAAGGAGCTCTAAAATGGAAGCAGCGAATTCTGGTGGCGGTCGAATTTGTTCGCGCGACCGCACGCCCGCCAACTTGCGGAAAATGATGAACAAACATGAAATGAATGGCTGGGTCTTCTCCCGCCGGAGTCCCTTAATCATAGCCAAGTGATGATTGATCACAAGTTATGATTATAGCCAGTGTGCTGTGTCATCGTTCTGACGAATTTGCCACCTGCTCGACTGCACTATGGAAATCTCTGCCGGAAACTCCGATTCTCGAAAGTAATAAGCCCAGTAGTAACACACTATCAGTTAGCAGCTAATTAGAACCGACTATAGCGATACCCAAGCGTAAAAATTTCCAATGCGTCAATCGCATTTCGACTAATGAGACCACAGAATCATTATCTCCATATCACGCAACAGTTAGAAAATATGAAAATTAAATCATAGAAATAATTTAACGACCGTATATTTTTAGCTGGCAAACAATTCTGCATTTGTTTTTATTTTTGGCTAAAAAACACACCCGAAATAATGCAATTGATAAGTATTTATCAAGCTGCAATTTAAATTTTATGAACGTCAACACTGTACTTAAATTTAAAAATCCCGGAAAACAAATATTTACATGAAAATCACAAAAAAAAGTGCCATTCGATTTACACCTAAGTTTCTTTTTACACGATTAATTTTACAAGGTCTTTTTTTCGCGCGCGATTAACTTTCATGTGTTTTTTTTTCGCTAATTGTTATACAATTTTTTAAATTATTTTTTTTATGTGGTTTTTCAACATGCTATTTTTAATTTAGATGGTCGTTTTTTCCACGGTAAGCATCCACCGTGTAAAAACAAGCCGACGTGTATTTTAAATTTTTCTTTCGATTTAGCCAGGTTAGGATGAAATTCGGTTTATCAGTTTTGCATAAAATCTCACTGGTTATCTAAAATAAAACCTCAATAAATATTTAATTTCAAAACACATGTTTTGAATATACGAGCTCATATGTTGCGAGAATCGTTTTGAAATTTGAATTAAAAAATTCGTCTTAACTTCGACCTACAAGGACTCGATTTACTCGGATTCAAAATATGGAGTTTTAAAAAAAATACATTTTAATTTTTTTTTTGTGTTTTTTTTTTCGAATTATCGAGGTTTTTAATTAAGAATGCATTTCCTTACAGAAATTTCCTATTAAAAAGAATGCCTCTGCGTTCTTAAAACCTCGATAATTTAAAAAACAAAAACACAAAGGAAACGTAAAATGTATTTTTGTTTTCAAAATTCAGAGGAAAATTCTGAATTATAGAGAACTTGAATTGACCCACGTTCGTTGTACTAAAGATTAGTAAAAGAAATAATAATGCAAGATTATAATTGCCACATTTACAGGCAAAAAAACATCTTTTTATATAAATTAAATAATTTAAGTACAGGTGAAAAACAAAATTAGATGAACCGACATACCTTCGTATGAAAAGTTGAACCAAAGTCTTAAAAGGATCATTCAATGAAACTTTCCCTTAAATTGCCTACTGTCCTAGATTTTGTTCAAAAAAAAAAATCTCTATAAATATAAATAAAAAGCCTTTCACTTGTTCTTATTCAAATTTCTACACTCGACTAAATCTCGCGAACCATCTCTTCAAGTTCGCTCAAATCCCCATTGCGTCGTTTCAATTTAGAAAATTGCTGGTGTCCAAGGAATTAACATTGAGTCACTTGACGACGACGTCGTTTGTCCATCGTCTAGGCGAAGCCACGTTTGACTCAGTTTCTTAGAAATTGGATTGAGTAACCGCAGATGGATTCTCTATGATTTGCCGGCACACTATCTAACAAAAGTTTGGTATAAAAAGTCCCTTTTGGTAGCCACAATTGCTGAATTGGTTTTTCCGATTGTTGCGCCTATTTTACTTATTATTATTATCAAGAAAAATAAAACAGTACGAAAATCGAAACTTTCAGTTTCAGTCTGGATACTTAAATTCAAGTCAGGTAGTGGCGATAGGTCACTTGCTCGACCATGCATAACACATCTTGAAGATCAGAATTTGGTCAATAACACATCCGACTAGACAGACAAGCTTTTGCACGGCAACGAACCCTAAGTGTCACACTGACCGCGAGAAGTTCGATACCCACCGCATTTTCTACCTGCGAGGGGAAGCTTCACCAGTCTGGGGTAGTCTGGGCCACCTGTGCAAACCTGATCACCAATTTATGGCGAGCCAAAAACCACTAGGTGCAGTAGACCGGGGTCTAAAGTTTGTCGCGAACACTACAGAGGTCTGCGATTTAATTTGTTTTTTTCGAAATGTTTGCAAGTTTTAGAATATCGATTTTTTTGATATCATAGTAAATTTTTTTTACTTGCTAGAACTTTTAGAAAATTGTACTAGGAACCTTCGTGATTCTATTTTTTTTCCTTTAAATAAATTAGCAATAGTATTTATGGAATAGTATTGAAATTTGTTACTATCAAGAATACTTTCGAAATGTCTTCAAAGAAGGGATTTTCGATTTTTTGAAAGTTTCTTTTTCTTCATTTTGGTATTGAATATTTTTTTGCCATATTTTCAAAAAGTCTATATTTTGTACTTTACAATTTAAAATTTATAAATTACCTTTTTCCGATTCCTATTTTAGAAATAATTTAACCTACTTTAACCACAAACTTGGAAATGGCATTGTTTCTGTTGTGAAAAAGCCTAGTCTATAGTCTAGAAAATCCAGATTTAAGATCCATTCATTTTACATAAAAATACTTTTTCATTTTTTCCGTGTTTTTTTTTTGAAAACTTTTTAAGTTCGTGGACTAAAAAATATCGTAAGAATTATTTGTTTAAGTATGGTATATGAGAAGATCTTAATCAATTAATAATATTAACCAGACGCGTGTAAAAAAATTCTATGAAAAAAAGAAAATTTGTAAGTACAACAACTGCGGCGAAAAAATTAATAATTTTAATGAAATTACAAGTCCATCAAGACGGTGTGACCACTTAAATAGGTCTTTTGCAATAAATTGCTTTTCGAGAATTATAAAAACAGATACAAATTACCTTCAGAGTCATCGAACTTAATAAGAATTGCAGAAACGCTAGTTATTCAACTTCTTTGAGGGAAACGAGCCAGCCCGGGGAATTCCAAAATACTTTTGAGTACAAAATAAAAAATAAATCCATGTCTAAAAAAGTGTGTAAGAATGTTAAAAGCAAACATTTTTTAGCTCATAAAAACTAAACATCAGAAAAGGGTTTTCCGGATATTGATTTTATAAATTCGTTGTACAATTTTCTTTTCTTAAATTTAAATTTAGGGAAACGGAATTCGTTAAGAATTATGGATATGTTTATATATCGAACTAAATTGAGATCTGAGTCACTGTGTGGTCTTAAGAAGTTTTTCGGATCTGTCTGCCGATAGACAGGTCAATCCTCCCTGGATCTTGTACCCAACCCCACGGATGCTGAGACTTCGGGTAATGTGTCTTTTATGCGAGGTGGACCTTATCGCCTGCGACTTCCTTTCTAGTTCCTTGTCCACCGTCTCCACCCCCGCTTTCGTCGTCTATGCTGCTGCTTTTGCTGTTAATTGACCGAATTGCTGCATGCTAATTAGGCAGAGGCGAACACCGCGAACCGAAGAACATGAATCAGACGGGCCGCGGCTTAAAAGGCTTTGGGCCTTTCTTGGCTTTGGCCCGGCGTCCTCGCTCTTTCGCAAGGGGGGACGATAGCTGGTGCTAGTCATCACCAGCGTCTTCGTCTAGACCCGTGCCTCCGCGTGCACGGGGCGACCGTGATGCGCGCTAAATGGATAAATTCGGCAGAAGATATCTACGAGCGCTAGACGGATGTTTTGACTGCGATGGATTGTCTGGATATTCTCGTTTGACGCACACTAGAGCCCCAAATGGGAGTAAGGCTATAACTCAAGTAAACTTTTGAATAGAATGGGTCGCGATGTTATTGTAGACCTCACTTCTTTTTTTTTTTTTTGTTTTGCAGTTCTGAATATACTCGGTTCTTCTGGTTTTTTAAGGTAAAAATAATCTCGCCAAAGTTTTGGAACCTGTTGTAAAGAAGTCTTAAGCACGCAGTTGAAGAGATACTTTCTTGTAGACAGAATTTCCGTTCCTACTCTGTTTGCACCAAAACACAGTTCATTTGTATCTCTTTTATTTTTTAGACAAGGTACGATTTTTTTGGACAAAAAGAGTCCGACACGCTACACTGATCCTTATTTTCAATAACTCAACTTGCGACTAATGCCCTTGTCATTATTGGTCTATAGGCTTCTTTATTTTCAACTTGGGATCAATGTCTCTACCTTAGTCTACAATCGCAGCCCAAATGTTGGCTAATCCGAAATTGCAATCGAGGATGCGACCCAGCCGTAGGTACCTGGTTCGGCAATGAATCTTAGGGCTCAGGTCCGGTTTTTTTTTGTTTTTGCCTCCAAACACCAAATGGCATTTTGGCTGTGCATCTAAAAATCTCCCTTGTGGTCAAATGTCCCTCGTCCGGACGAAGACGTGGCCGGGCCTCCCTTAACCCGATTGGTTCCAGAGTTCCTCCAGCTAATTTTATTTTTTTTTTTTTAGCTACTTCTTTCTCAGTGTTAGTCATGGGCTACGTCTTAGCAGAGTCACTGTTGCGCTGTGGCGTGCATTTTTCTCCCGGCGCAGTATTTTTATCGACAGTTTGGGAAGTCGATGACCTCGTTTTCCTCCGGCGAAAAAATACGCAAAAATAATTCTGCCTGTTTTTTATTTAGGTTTCTTAGTGGCACCATTTGGCTAGTCGTACTGCAATTTTTCGCGGAGAATTAAAAAAAAAAAAATAATATTGTGTATATCAAGCTTTCCTACGTTTTAGCCTGCTGCGCTCATTGGATCAGGAAGGGAAGTTTGTGCGCGCGCGGCGAACATGAGGAGAAAAAATTATAGGAGCGAAAAGGAGATGGCGATTTTTATTTTTCCCAAGACGGGATTTAAGAGTGATCTGTGTGTGAGCTGGATGTTCACGTATTCAAAGGCAGCGGTGTCGATTGTGCATCGGACCGTCTCCAGATCCACACAGAGCAACATCTTTAGATGTTTGGATTGCACTTTCGTCGTTTTCTCGAGGAAAGCTCATTGCTCCCTCTAGTGGAATGGGGGGAGCGACTAGCAAATGGGGCCACTGCGCTTAAATTTCAAAAGACGCATAATTTAGCTAACCGTCGTCGCCGTCGCAACGGGGTACCGGGTGAATAATGGCGCTTTGAGGCAATGACCCAACGACAGCATCCGTCGTCGTTGATCTGCGCGCGCATTGTTTCCTATGAATTGATTGATCAGTAACCCCAATTGCGTCAGCTACACTTAGCGGTGCAACGACTGATCCGATCTCGGACCAATCAACTAATTATTAAAAATATACAAAAAATCGCTGGCAATGCGCTACTAAATTACGAGTGCAATGAAAGGCACACATTGGTGCCAAGTTGAAAGTGCGCCGACGACGATCCGGTGACGTCAGTTTACACAACTGCAGCTAAAAAGCTAGAATGCGCTCTTACAAACTACAATAAATAAAAGTTTGTTTTGGGCTGTCTGTGATGAGTTTTTTCGGGTCACTTTAATTTATATACAAAAAGGCTAATGAGGCGTTTCACCGAATCCAGTTCAATGCACTTACGCTATTGGCCGAATTGCAGCAGGTGAACATGGCGCGAGTTTTGGTATATGTTTTTTTTTTTGAGTAAAACCTCTGCAACAGTCCAGAAATTTGCGGCTCATTGCACACCCTAAAATAAGACACATTACCTAACGAAACACAGCGGTTCTGAGCCAGCGACTTTTACAAAGGTAACTCCGGGAAATAATTGCAATGACGACTTCAATATTTGCATATAGGCACATCTACGCACGTTTATGTAATGCGTGATGGTGATCTAACTGGCGTAACTAATAACGCAACAGGCAGTAGCAATTTTATAGGCTGAGAACATTTCCGTTCTTTTAAGTAACTGCATATTTAATTAAACACGTATAGTTAAATTTATTAAAATGTTTTACAAAAAAAAGATAAAAGGAAATACTATCGATTAATAAGAGTTAGGCAACTGACGTGTATACCCGTCACGAGAAAACCTTTCATTATTTCTTGGTTTTATAATCCTTTTAAGAAATTGTTTTACTCCTTGGTTCGTTTCTAACACAATAAATTATCAATTATTCAAAATTGGTTCAGATTTGTTCAAACGTTTTGTAAAATAATAGGACAAACCAACTTTTTAGATATTTATAAGCAAAAAACGACAAAATAGCATATGTTTAGGTATATATCCAATTACTTGAATGATTTGAAAAACTTTTCTTAAAATTTGCAAAATATTGCACTTTCGACAAAACTTATTTTAGTGCATATGAAGTTCGACGACCGTTTAGCCTGTCGTCTTTTCAGTTTTAAACTAAGTTGATCAAAGACTGGTCTGAAATTTGAAACCGAAGCCAGTCCATCTGCCGTGTTGAAAAATTCTCGCCCAAAGGAGGTTCTAGCAGGACGGCTGAGGTGGAACTGCTGTTTTTATTGATCAAATGCCCAAATGCTAGGTTCAAAATTTTTGTGTGTCAAGCAATACTCGAATGAGGAATTTCCAGGAAATGAGTTGCATGACAGTGAGCAAAAACGTGCGGAATTTCTGGAGCCCTGAAGCGGCAGCAGGCTCAGGCCGTCTGCCTATCGCAACCCGGCCCTGTAATTCTTGTATCAAACAAGCTCTGCAGAAAGAAGTAATTTCCTGAGAAGTTCTAAATTGGTATCCGCATTGCAACAAAAAATTAAATGTGCCATAGAAACACCCCAGAACTTAAGCTGAATGGGAGACGCTAGCACACCACTCCATCCTCCACAAGCTAAGCTCTGAGACTTTTGAGGAGAAAAATTTTTGGGCGTTAAGAAATATCCGGCGTGGATTAAAAAAAAAACGCAAAACACACCTGAGAGTTGGCTACTTAGCGGTCAAGACGTTTCTCGGACGCTAGGTAATTTTCAGGGAGGAATCATCGCTAGATGGTCGTAGACAGAAAGGCCCGACATAGCCCATGGGACTGTCATCAATTGAAATCACCACTTCCACTTTCGTCGAGAGATGTTGCCCACTGGAGGCCCCTCCGCAGACTCGGGTGTACTTCTCACATGTGGTCAGTGCACTCGGAGGATGGTGCCCCCTTTTTCTTTTCGGCTATTCCGCCTTTCGTCTGTCGTTCCTTAAGGCTGTGCGGCCTGTCATAACTCGGCTGGTCGCTGCCTCCAGATGTCTACCGACGCCTGCAGCTCCTAGACTTACTCCTGGCCCGATCGGAAGAGACGGGGGGCTCTTCCGAAGACATTCGCCTCGGAAGGCAAATTTGCATGCATGCAACTCTTCTGGGGCTTTTGGAATTTTATTAATTTTCGTAAAGAGGAGAACAATTTGTCACCGTCATTCGTGACATTTGAAGTGACAGGATACATGAAGAGGTTTGCGAAAAAAGGCATAATAATATCATCTACGATCGGTGATACTCTGAATTTTAGCGCCTGCAAATTGCTTAACGTTGACAGTAAAAAGTAAAAGAGCCACCCTGTTTAAATACATGTGCTTTCATGTTATTCTCACTCAGTTATCCAGGATTAAAATATGTTTTGCAATTAGCTGAAATTTTTAATAAAAAAGGGGATGGAGTCACATCCTTAAAGAGAAATGACGGGTCAATGACACTGAAACTATCAAAAAATATTTTGCGTGTCTTTTTATTCGCCTATAGACTGAATTGCGCATCAAGGGTTATTTTAATTTAGTCGCTTAAAAAAATAGACTTAGAAAATTTGTTTACAAACGTAGTTTTTGAAATTCGTAAATTTAACGAATCTGAAGGTATGTTTTTCAATTTTGTGTCCGTGATATTACAAATCTCAGTTAAATTTTTTTGTTTGCTAATTCTACGAAAATTCAAAAAACAAAATTTGCTGTGATATCATTCTTGCAATTTTTAATTAATTGGCTTAACATTGATTTTTGATTTGATTTTTTTTATTGATTAATTTCATTATTTTTTAAATAGAAGTTTAAATATGACAAAGAAATAAAAAGAAAAACACAAGAATACCTTTTTCCAGTTTATAGAGAAATTCAGAAATGCCAAAAATGTCCTCTTACATTGGCAAATTGTCTATTCCTCAGCACTTTTCTGCCGAGTTCCAACAAAATTTCACCATGCATGTGCATTCCCTCTTGAATGCAGACCTTCAGAAAGCGGAAAAGAGGGTCTTGTTGTTTCTCCTCCCTTTTCATGTTGATGCAACTTGATGCATTCCCTGGGCCACGAACAGCAACGTCCAGGAAAATCAGATTGCGACCTTATCCGGAGGAGCAACAAGTCGTCCAAGGGCCCGGGAACGAGGGCAGGGACCCTCGAAAATATTCGCGCTGCAATGCACCCGTACAATTGATTTTCGTGCAGGGCTCGACGTCGTGGAAAGGTTTGTTCCGCAGGTTCGCCGAACTGACCCTAAGCTGGGACTGACTGAAACCTAAGACGAGCCACGAAGGATGTTACACAAAGGGAGCTGCATTGATGAACAGATCCTTAAGACCCAAGACCGATCGCCAGTGCCTCAGGAGTGCAACCGAGTCCCGTGCATCAGCTCCGCGTGTACGGGGTTCTGGATTCTAATCGCGCTCGAAAAGCTGCGGCTCGGCCCGCGCGGTCTCCGTTTCGTTACGTCTTCGATTTGCCGGGCTGCTCAATCAAAAACACTTTTTGTGAGCTCGGCTAGGTTCTTAACCCCTGGTCTGGTGTGAGTGTACGATGCACACACGAGCGCACGCACACAGGGGCACGGATGCGGTCGTGCACACCAGCGCATCAGCGGTCGCTGCAAATATGCGTCAAATTTTGGGTCTATGGCGTCGCGTTGCTTTTATTCGCGGAATTCTTCGTCTTTTCGTTTTCTTTAATCACCTCCACTCGGCTGTTTTGATTGCTTTTTTCAAGCAAATATTTTTTATCGGCCGTCGACCCCTGGCCAGCTTGCAAGCGTACTGCAGTGTATCGTTCTAGACTTGCACGGTCCTGTCCTAAGCGGTTTTGCATAGAATACGATTTTCTGATTCTAGCGTAAGAATATACGAAATCTCTAATTGGGTGCGGTCTACGTCCCACTGGGTTGAAGGTCCTTTAGATTTCTTAAATTTTGGACTATAAATTACTCAAATTAAGAAAAGGACATTCAAAGTTTCAGTAACGTTTCATTTTTCCTTAATTTTACGAATTAGAATTTTTATCACACAAGATTTCACGCTTTGAAAAATTGTGAAGAAAAACCTTAGATATAAAAGATGTCTACTTCCATAAACTTATTTTCATTAAGCCAGCAATCGGATAGTTATAGTTCAATCTAGCTTATACTGGCAGTGTAATAGGCATGTAACTACAACGACTAGTACTAGGTTAGTTTTCAAAGGAAGGAGGAAGGAAGTATATTGGAAAAAAATTCTAAGTTCATTTGACTTCTCTACTTTGAAATTTTTGATCGGTCCACCGTTTCCGGGAATGTAACTTACATGAAACTCCAATAACATACTGGAAACTAGTGCTACCCTATGACAGGGGAAGTATCGTAGACAGTGGACCTTTAGAGTCCAGTAACCTGTCACTTTTTATAATACTCTACTTCTTCGGGTACTTACGACTATCAGCATACTAAGTAAACATATGCTGACTTGGCTGCCAAAGTTCTAAATACAGTAAGTAACCTAAGTTTTATAATTCTTCATAGTAAATTAATTGCACAAAGTGATGCTTTGATAAATTTCTGCATATAGATTTTGAATCCGAAAACGAAAACGCCTTAGATTTTTGAGTAAGGTAGATGCAACCTCCACAACCGAAAGGGTTCAAGAAGGTTTGTCTTGTTGCTTTCTTGCCAAAATTACAACATCTTGTCGTTTCAAACTATTTTAATGAACCACTACAAAAATAATTCAAAAGGTTTTGTCTAAATAATTATATTTATTGAAAATTTGGTTCAATGTAGTAAACAAAAGCTGATTAATTTGGTCTACAGAATTTTCGCGAAAAAGAAGTAGTTTTCACAATAATATTACAATTTATAATTCGTAATGAGGCGTATTTGAAATATTACGATTTCCGTGATTCTTCAAATTTGGGCTTCATACAGGAAAAATCTAAAAGTTTTACTAAATAAATTTCCCGCTGCTTTGCTTTCGAAATAATCGAATTTTATGATTGGATTTTCGTAAAGTGATCCAAAAGTGCATTACTTGATATTTTCTGAATTACTTCTATGGATTCTGTGGCAAGTGTCTGAGGATGTTGAAAAGTATTGTGAAATTAGGAAGCAAGTATTGTGATATCTCGTAAATAGGGTTAGAAGGATTTTTGAAATTATTTTTCTGGCCTTTTCCAGGTAAAAATCTATAAGAAACCGTGTGAAAATTCGAAACACGCAGAAACCGTAATTTCGCGAAAAATTTCATAACTTCGAAAGTATCACTCCTGTTAGCGTTCATTGACGTCATTTGTAATAATCTTTATCGCTCTAGCGTGAGTCTCTGACAGTGGAATCGGCCGGTTTCCCTATTTTAAGATATGCAAAGTAGGGCAACAGTAAGATAAAACGCACTCGTCTCGTTCTGATCGGAACTTGATCTAGTGTAGCCCAAGAATACAAAAAAAAAAAAACAGTCCGCCCTCACATTACATCAAGTGAATTTTACTTCGTCATGCGACCTCGAAAACGTCGACCCTCTCCGCAAGGAACTTCCGTAGGTGTCGCGTCGCGGGCTCCAAATCAACCTTGACAACTGCTGGCAATTCATTTCAGACTTCATCACTTTCACTTGTTGCTCCACCCGAGCAGTCCGTGCATCGTCCGTAATGGCTCCGAATGCACTTGCTGGCAGCGGCTGTACTTGCACTGCATGTGCAGCTCCCGGCCGGCACCGGGTTCTTCTATTGCCACTCCACGTGGGGGCGGGGGAACGTACGGGTCGGGACGCGTACGTGCAAGTGCAATATGCATGTCGCCAATTTCCTTCGGCGTGCACTTCGCCTCGTGTACACGGGCCCCATACCCGGCGCCCGGCGGCAGACAGCCGACAAAGCTCCCCGGCAATCATAAACAACAAAAAGTCCCAAGAGGGCGAACAAAAACTTTTTCGCCCCGAAAGCGTTCGCCGGAGTCCTTTTTTGCATCGCAAGTGTGGCGTGCGGGTGCAAAAATCCCGATGACAAGAGCCGTTAAGTGAAAGCAAAGCTTAAGCCACCCCCGCCTGGCACCCGGGTCCGCTGCCAGTGGTGCAGTTAGCTAAGCTTCAAGGACGGGGTCGTGATGCCAGATCCAGACCCCGAACCGGGTCTGCAACGCATGCAGCCACACATCGCCGGGTCCGGAACGAAGGGATCCAGGATCTCCTCGACAGACAATGTACCGTACGTGCCGGGCTCCAGTGCACCGCTAGCGGCACGCTAACTGCCGAAGAGAGACCCGTACAGGTCGTGGAGGTGGGTCTGTAGCCCGGGATCCGGACAAGAAAAAAGGATGCTACCCATTCCCACACGGTGGGAAGGCGCACCTTGCACAACTGTTGACACCCGACGTTTGATTGCTCCGGGTCTCGGTGCTGCAGTTTCATCACCCGTCAACGGCGCGGCGGCGACGCCGGCAACGAATGCGTTTGACTAAGCTGCAGCCAGGACGGATTTATCACATGATGCGTGCCTGCGGCTAACGAGGGTTTCCCCGGGGCGCCCGCTCGCCGCCCCGACGAGAGTGAGTCCCCCAGCCAGCTGCATCCACCAAGTTGGGAATCCGGGATAAAAGCGAAAAAAGTCTTTGGCATGTGGGAAAATCGTCGGGAAAATAGAGGAAAGTGCATTTGCAGAGGATCAGATCGGTCCGCTCCCGGTTCTGCATCCGCCGTGCTGCTGCTGATGCCGGTGATGTGTGCTGGAGTTTTTCGTGGCGGCGCGGCGCGCTCTTTTTGCCTCTTTCGGGTAGTTTTTTGCGCTGCTTGCGGTTCACCAGAAGTGTCGGAAGTGCATTTTTTGACCGGGAATTCCTTTTTTCAACTGCCACCCCCGGGTCAGTGTCGTGGTCATTTTGCTCGGGTTTTTGGCAGAGGCCGCGCAGGGCGCGGACCCGCCGCCAGACCGTCTGTTTGCGTAGGACTCAAATCATATTACAATGCAGATTGAGAGGCTTACGCCGCACACTGCCACCGCGCACCGCGCGCGCCAAACAACAAACCGAAACAAATTGCACGAAAGCGGTGTCAGTGGGTTAGCTACAGACTGTGGAATAATTGGGAAGAGTACCGACTTGATTTATGCACCTCCGTCCGCCGGGCTAGCGAACGGGGGCGGGCCACCCGAATCTGGCGCGATTATTGGCGCTTTGAAATTTTTTTCCTCCCGGACCGAATTTAGCAATTTCATAGGCTCGCCGCCCCCGGGACTGTTAGTGGCTATCGACTTTCAAATTGCATTTCGCCTTTTTTCGAGCCCGAATTGCAGACAAGCTTGCTGCAATGAGGGTGGAACGCCTGGCTGCACACGTGGAGGCATGGGTGTCTTTTGTCATCGGCACGAGCAGGTGAAACAAGCGGCGGATTGTGTTTTCATGACGGAATGCTTTGAGGCATTTTGAAGCAAGACTGAAAATCTGTTTCTACGTTACACGTTCGTAAATCAAAACCGTCATTCAAGCAGGTGCTAATTAATGGGCATACTAAAGAGATGTGTGTGCATGGATGTACATACGTATGTTACGCTCTACAGAATGAACAGATTCACCGATTTTGATAAATAAATTATCCTCAGATTTGTCTTGATTGCCCCATTGTTTTCATTTTAGAAAAGGATTTGAAGAAATCTCCTTTCTTCAAACACCTACCCGCGGTCATGATGACCACAAGCCTTTCTGGTAATAACCGATCAACAAATTTTGATTTTTTAAATTTATACTAATTTTGAATAAAATTTCTGTAAACCTTTATTTTGGTACCACATTTGTACTCTAAGCAACTAGAGTTTTTGTTTTTGGGATAAAATATTTAAAATAAATTGTTGTTTTGTTATTCCAGTTGAACCGCAATTTGTATGTACGAACTTTTTAAGTTTACTAGTTTTATTACTTTTGAACTTTGAATCCATGAAACCTCGTTTGACCCTTTGTAAATAAAGTTAAAAAGTTTATTTAAAAAATTAAAATTTGGCAGATTGTAACTTACTTAAATGGTAAACATACTGAATCATTTTTTCAACACGAAAAAATAGATAAAACACTTCAATTTAAGAGCAGTCTAAGACACCTTGTTTTGATTTTTAGTTTCCTATCCAAGGATAATCCATTTGATAAGTTTCGATGAATTTTATTTTTCGACCCAAAATTTTTTGGTCTGTTTTCTTACTTCGATATAGCGTACATTTTATCTCCGATGTTGATTCGAGTTATCCAACAATAACCTATTTATTAAAATCGTTCCAATCGTTCAAGCTCTGCCAGAAAATATTTATCTCGAAGTTGCTTTTAAAAGGTAACTAATAGCGCCTAACTTTTCAAATTACTATTTCTTTTTCAAAATATATTAAATAATTATCTACTTGAACTTGCTAAATATGTTTAGACTTGTCAGCTAACTATTTTACACTGTACACTTATTTTTACGTTACATACGCAAAAAAAAAAAAAATAAATAAATAAATAAATAAAAAATTATTCAGTTTTTACAAATGTTAATTATTTTATATTTACGTCATCGTATAATTTACTTTTCAAAAATTTAAACTTATTAAAATTATTTTATCCAACGTATTATTTAGTATAGTTTATGAATACATGCTCATCATTAATCATAAAATTCAGTGTATAAATATGGAAAAATTTAATTTGTTTGATTTGTTTCAAACTGCATAAAACGAAAAACTACAAAATTTTCAAGATAATAATTCGTTTACAGGTAATTAAATTGCAGTGTTCTGTTAAGTACAAAAGAAAAATGAAGCGAAAAATAATGAATTATAATTGGCTTTTTCCCTACTTTAGTAATTTAAAATGATTATATTTTAATTAATCGTAAAATGAATGCGTTTAAAGTTAACCGCGCTATGATTTCTTCCAATACTCTAAGTATGTCTAATTGCCTTCTACAGCGTTAGTACTATTTTTATATAGTTTTATTAGGAGTTCATTTTTTTTAAATTTAGTCAATTTTTTATGCAGAAAATGGATACTGATTAAGAATTAAAATCAATCATTTGATTGGTTTACTTTTCGGAATATATCAAAAGGTTTAAACTTAAAATCGTTGAACTCAAAGAATCAATTAACACCCGTTTAAAAAACAATTTTAGCGTAAATTTAGTTTTTTTATTTTTATTTTTAGGATCATAATCTTAAAATAAAATTTATTTAGAAATCTTCAAAGGGTAAAAGTTACGAGATTTGTAACATGCTTGCAGAAGCCAATCAAATTATGAAATTTTGCTGGTCTTCTGTAAATTAAAAAAAAATTTGTTCGTTTGTGTAAGCCAACGTTTTAAACAGTGATAATTTTTTCAATATTTTTATTTCGATATAAACATCGGTCTAAAGGTTAAAAAATGTAAGTTTTTTATTTTAAATTTCCGACATTACCATAAACTTTTTTTTTATACAGAGAAAAGGAAAAAAGTTATGTTTGATTTTCGAAATGTTCGATGATCCTAGTCCCGAAAAAGGTCTCTCAAAAAACAATTTGTTTTTATTTTCTTTTAATTCTATAGAGAATGACATTTTCAATCATTTAAAGTAGACTAATTAAATGAAATTTCCAAACTACAAATCGAATGCACCTGTGTTTTTTACGAATCTCCCAATTTCACAAAACTAGAAGAAATTTGCTCTGATTTCGAATTCGCAAACACCGCGCAGTACAGGAGATGCGTAAATCCGCTGTTCAAATACCTTTTATTACTTCATTTGCGCAGTTTGTTTGATGGTCTCATTTCAATACTTTTTTGCTAATCTTTGGTCTGCAGTGATTCTGGCGAGTTGAACATCTTATTCATAAAATTGCTAAGTCACAACATGACAGCATTGAACTGCATGGCTATGCCGAATTCGACCCAGACTTTTTGGTAATTGTTACAGGTGGTTGATTCTCAGACTTTCCCCTGACGCAGAATTTTAAAAATAGGATCATAGGACGTCAATTTACTTTCTTTTTAAAAAAGAAAAAAATTCTGTTCGATATTTTTGATAATTTGCACCTTCCTAAAAAGATTTTCGTTTGAATAGATCCAAAATGAGTGTAGATATGTAAATCGATTTTAAGTTTGAGTGTTTTGGAAACATTTGAAACATTCGGACACAATTTTAAAATAAAAGTATATGATGGAATTTTTGGACAACTACTGCTAATATAAAACTTGATACGACTTAGCTAACACTTCCGGGTATTTTGAAATTTTCTAGATATGCAAAACATGTGAACACATTTTTTTTCGTGTTATGTTTCATAAATATCAGTTATATTAAAATTTTTAATAAACATTATTACGGTCAAAGTGAAAAAATCAGGTGTAGAACTAAAAACAATAGAAAACTTACATACTTTTTCCCTTATTTAAGGAGAAATTGCCAGTTTTAGGTCTTGGTTTAAGTTCAGATCCACTAATAACGAAGTTAATACAAGTACTACAGTCAAAGATTGATTTATAAAAAAAAAAATAGTTTTCCAATTTATTTTCTGACCTGCGGTGATTGATTTGAATTAGTTTTATACCTCTCTATAATTGTGATTTTTTTTTTTCGAAAAAGTATTAAAAATATTCACTAAATTCTTAAAATAGATGAACCTGTAAACATGTTTATCATATTTTCGTCATTTGTGTAAGTGTTTTTGTTATTTTTTCGTCATGCACCTTGAATTAATCTCAACATTAACAATCGTATTTTTATAAGAAAATCTTCGAACCGTATCTTCGGTAAAGCATTAATAAACCGGTATAAACGAATGACGAAATGTTTGTAATAATCGGGAATAAAATATTTTTTTTTTACGAAAATGTCTTACAATCTTTCCGACGGTATTTCGATTCCAATCTTTTTTGTAAAAAATCATTTTTTCTTGCATTTTTTTTTTATATATAAAAATTGTTTTCGACGTTGTTAGTCTGGATTGCTGTGCTTGGCTAGACCAATGAAGATATACGAAAAAATATACAGAAGAATTGTATGTAGATCAAAAAATCTTCTCAAAGTAATTAAGGAAGACACTTTTCGTGAGTGAAGTCGCAGGTATCAACTAATTGATGATAAATGGGTAAATTACTTCCCCTTTTGTCTTATATAATTCGAAACACTTCAAAATTGCGTTCCTCTTTTTATGCTTACTTCTCTTTGCACGATTTTCTTCATTAATTTTAATGGATTGCATTTTTAAATATTACACGCTTATTTCATATAAAATTACCTCCAATTAAGCCGTGAAATTAGCAATAAATTTATATACAAAGGAACGGAACTAATTTTTGGTCGGCTTTTTGAAAGCTATTAGTAATTTAATTTTGCTAAATAATTCAAATAAGGCGATTTTTTAACGCAAACCAATAACTTTTCATAAATGTGTAGGATATTTTAATAATAATAATGTAAATTTTGTATTTATTTTTCTGCATGGTTTTAGGTTATAAGTTCTGAAAAAATTCCATATTATCTAATAATTTAAATTGTCATTTTGAACACTTTAGAGAAAGTTGTGATATCAAAGCAATAAATTACTTAATTTATTTGATCACAAGATCACAAGTTTTCAAGATTCTGAGATTCATTTATGTCTGTGAATTAGTAATAATATATTTAAGATTTCCCTTAGATGAGAAAAGTTACGCTGTTTATTAAAAATATGAATAAATCGATATTAAAAATTAAGAAAAATATAATTTAAAAGATAAAGTGGATTTTGTCTTTATACGTTTTTGTGGCCAATTAAATCTAAGTAAAACATACAAACGAAATTTTTTTTTGTTTTTCGAAGCATTTACATAAATTTTTATATTCAGTAAACTTTTATTTATTAACAATATTCTTATGTATCATGCATAATTATTTAAAAACGACTATGTAAATAGAATTACTAAATATTAATGTCAAATCGGTTATAAATAAATAAAAAATAAATTGACTCTGTTCGACAGTTTTCATTTTTAACTTACAATTTTGAGTTAATAAAATATTTTTTAGGACGATTTCTAATAAAATGAACTAAACATACCGCTTCATAAGTGTTCAATCTACAAAATTTAACGAAATTTGCTATTCATACATTTCTAATAATAAAGAAGTTAATTAGTGTTCTACGTGTGGTTTTAGGTAGTATTTCTAAAAATTGTGGCATTGTGACTTCAAGAGAAATTTCAAATTCGAGATCGAAGCTTTACAGAAAAACGATCTTCTGGAATTGGACGTTTCAATGTTTTGCTACTTTTGTGTCTAGTGATTTTAGGCAATCTTTTCCCCTATTAGCAAAATTTAAAAATATGTGCAAAACTAAAATAGAAGAGTCTTCGATAAGGATATCTATTGGTTTACACCTTCAATTTCAACAGAAATCTTCTTGTGCCTCCTATAGAATAATAATAATATTAAATGGCATACCCACTGATACCGACGGGAAATATTTCAAGGTAGTAAGATCTCTTGATAGTGTTAAATCTTACTAATAATGTTTTATAACATTTAACCACATAAAAATATAATCATGATGAAGATCATCACTAAATTAACCGTCTTTTTTATAATATAAAACAAAAATACGGTGGGATCGCTAAAATTTCATTTAATTTTTAAATGAAGGTATAAAAATGTCAAAATATGTCTTTTCTCACGATACAACGTAAAGCAGAGTTCTTTACAGTTTCTTTTTCATACCCTTTTATATGAGTACAATAAAAGCAACACAGTGACTGAATTAAAACATACTGAAAGGAAAGTATTCACCTTGAGTCTCCAGTTTTCGAGCATACAAGTGCATTTCTGTAAGTAGAGGTTTCGCAGCTCGTCATAAGTTCCTACATGTGACATAAGAAATATTTCTTGAATTTATCGAGGCCAAAAATAATGACCGCTGAGGGATCACTTATTGCATTTTATTGGAATTTTGTACGGCAGCATCGACTTCCATGTGAAAATATGGCAAGTACGATTAAAAAATGAAAGGGTGAAATATGGTTGCGCTTTTTGTCTTTTTTTTTTTTTGCTTTTGTTTTTGGGAGGATAACCCGACCAATAACTTTCTTTTCACTCGAAATCGAAAATACAATCAGTGACAGCAATTTATTGGAAAAATTGTAAACTTCGGTAGAAAGGCAACAATGCATTCGTGAAAGTGCCGTTGTAGTTAGAGGGCGCCATTTTGAACTGACGACGTTTGCCAGATCTTTCCCCCACTAGAAATTAGTCAACGGGAGCTAATACGCTTTTTTAGTATGTTAGACCTAAAACTATGACTTACCTTGTCTCAATCCTTGCTGATCGAATGAACTAGAACAAACTATAGCGAACTAGAGTTGAGAGGATCGAAGGTTTCTCGTTTCTAGAACGATCTGCACTGTGAACTGGTGGCTGATCGTGCGGGAAGTTTTGGTGCTGTTCCTATGCGTCACTAGTGCAATGCAGTGGAGGCGATCACAAGTCGCCCTTGGAGAGAAAATTGTCTTGTTTTACAAAAAATTGTTGGTTCGTCAAATGAAATTGTTCAAACCAATAATTCGTTTAAACGTACAAACGTAAAAATAGTTTGGGTCATCGGGTTAATAAACGAGTCGTAACTAAACATTTGGGCAACTAAAATTTATACTATTTCTTTTTTTTTTTTGCAAAAGCGAAGAGAACAGAAAAAAAACAAACAATACGACAAAATAACATAAAAAATGTCCCCAAAATGTTTTGGAAAATTGCACTAATATTGTCAGGTGAGACTTACGTTTCCACAGACTCTAGGCTCGCACTATATCGTGATATTTTTATCGGTTTTCGAATCGTTCAGATCACTGAACTTGAGCACTTGTTCAAACTATTTTTTTTATTATTATTATTATTATTTTTATGATTTTGTTTTGCACCAAAAACTTCGTCACTATGGATTTGAACAGTTTTGATGTTGCACTAGGAATTCACAAAATTTGATTTTTTGATATAATTTTTATGAATGTTTATCCAAAAACAAAAAAAAATGTTGTTTTGTTTTCTTTTTTTCTTTTTGGAAAAAGACTGGAGACCACAGCTCACGGTTTTCCGCTACAGATTGAGTTCAGGATGGTCCACAGTCCACCATTAGCAGTAGCACAGAGTTGAACACAGTTTGGCCAGGCTGAGTACCGGAGAGAGTGCACGACCATTCCAAAAGCTTACTTCTGTTGATCTAAAACCAACCGCACTATCCAAAAAATAATTTTCGGCAAAAGTTGGTTTTGTACATATAAAATACAACACGGGGCCCGTCCTCTATCGACACACAAAAATCGGCCCAACGTTTAAAAATCCAAAAAACGAAAAAGGAAGAAAACAAAATAAAAAAAAAAGGAAAAAACGAATGAGAAAAAAAAAAGAACGACAAGAAAGTTGGCCAACGAAAATAAAAAGTGTGCAAAACGAGAAAAATAAACATAAATGCAAGATGCAGAAGTACGAGACAACTACATGGCAGGAGATAGAGCAAAAAGGGCAAAGTGGTAAAAACGCGAAATGTTGCTAAATAACTGTGTAAATACGCGCGCCGTCGTGTGCAGGTGTGTGCGGTTTCAAATAAGCCCAAAAATATAAAATAAAAAAATAAAATAAAATAAAATGAAAAACAAAAATTCCGGGAGCGATAAAAGTATAAAAGAAAAAGGCGAAAAAGGCCAAAAAGTAGGCGCATTATACTATAATACAAACACTAACGGCGGGCGTGTTCCCCTCCTCCCCACTCCAGTTGCCCGAAAATTTTAATACATTGACATTGAATGCACAATTTTTGCAAATACCCGATGGATGGCCCCATCATCCCCACCCCCGGACCCGGTCCTATTTGCGATTTCCAAAGAGACCAAAAAAAATCAAAAAAAGCGCGCCTCATTTTTTCGGATAAACACGTTCAAATAAACGCAACACGACCACACCGACATGCCTTAAAGCCATGATTATATGCAATTTGTGCACACGCACACGGAATTCGCCGGGGGTTTGTGGGGAGGGGGCCGCAAATAGTGAGTGCCCCCTTCTTGTTAAGCGCGCATCGGGCGCGCGGGCATAAAAAACGACAACCAGAAGAGGCAGAAAACAAAAAACAAAAAAAAAAAAAAAACATATAACATCGCGAATATCCCAACAAAGGAAAAAAACGCAACGAAATTTCGGGATGCACTTTTTATTGTGCCCGTGCTGTTGTTATTGCGGCCGCTTGTAATTTTTAATGCAGGCGTGCGTGTGCATTAGTGGCCCAAAGCTTCGCAGCGCGCGGTGCTGCCGCCACGAACGTAATTCGGCGGCTCATCACGCTGCCACCCGCCGCCACTGCCCGCTCGAGCCTATATCTGTGCGTGTAGTGGTGCCGGGCCGCGGCGCGGCGACCGTGGATGCGTCCAAAATGCATATCCGAATTTCCTGGAGCGCGGCGCGCGGTGCGGCGCGCCACTGTGTGCGTGTGGATGTGTTTTATCTCAAATCCTACTTATGTGCACTGATGATGATGATGATGGGTTTGGCCGAGTTTTTACCCTTTTTTTAGGTTCGCGCTATTGAGGGAAGTGCGCCCCTTTGCTTTATTTTTCGTGTATTGCATTTTTATATTTATAAAGAGTATAAAGACGGGGGGCTTTGTGTAGTTGTGGCACCGCGCGTTTGATATTCCAACCGGAGCCTCCTCGCGGGATCCGCGCGACGCGCGGCCCACTCGCCCTCCAACCGGGGCCTTCGCGGCCTCTCGTCCCCCGGTACTCCGCGGCACCGCGAGCAGATATGATGAAGAGCTTTGGCCGGCACCAGCTCAGTCCGAGCGGGACCAGGGAGCCATTGAACGGGCCTACTTAAGGGGGACGGCGGATATTATCACGTGTTGGCCACCACCAGAGGATTTTAACCCCCGAAAAATAATGTATCGATGCGATTTCCCTCCCGACGAGCCTGCTGCATGCACACACGTACATTGCGCGCCGCACAGCACAGCGCTGAGCAGCAGCCGAACGAACTTCCTGAGCCCGACAAGGGGCCGGGGCGACGTGCGCGGGGCCAGGGCCACAGCCGGGGCCGCCCGCTGATTATTTGGTTAGAGAGTGTAGAAAAAAAGCAAAAGGAGCAGATAAATAAAAATGTGAACTGCCCCTATTCGCTCGTTCGTGATTATGTTGACAACCGATGAGCGGCCGCGGGGCGGGGGCGGGGGCGCTCCACTGAGAGTGGCACAGCTCCACCGAACCATGCTGCCCAGTTGTGTCCGGTGTGTGCACTTTTTGCGCCAGGGGAGGAGCTGGACGCGCGGCGGGGCTCGCTGTGGCCCCGCTCGACCCCCGCGCACTCGTCGCTACTGATCAAGTTCAAATTTCAGCATCAGCGCGGCATTGGCTCCTCCAGCTCCGTGCAAGTGGCGCGCTCTTCTTCTGCCGCACCACACACGGACAGCGTCCAGCACCAGGTCGACGGGCCAACTTTCACCGTGAGCACCAATGTGGTGAGCGTGGTCCCGGCTCCCCGCCGCGGGCCAGCACCTTGGTGCCGATCTGCAGGACCGAACGCCGCCGGATTCTTTCTTCCGCGTAAGAAGGACTCCTCGGCAATTTGCTTGAATTCCTTCCCCGGGGAGGAGGAGGTGGACCGGGCGATCATTGCTCCCTGCGTGATTACGACCCGTTGCCCGTTTCAGTGCCCGAATTTCGCAGGATGCGCGCCCGAGTCACACATCTGTTCGCACATGTTGGCCACCGACCACCGACGGCACGCCGCCCGGAAATTTGGACCTCCCGAGAAACAGGAAAGCTGGAGGTTTCACGGCGACGGCACTTCTGTGAACACAATCAATCATAAGAAGCCCGAGTGTTGCTGTCAAAAGGTTTCTTTTTTTTCAAAACCATAGAGTCCCATTCAAAATTGAAATCGCCCGCCAATTCAAAAAAGGAACGATTTTAGAAAACAGAAATCAAAAAGATGTTCTCAGTTAAAGTCTAAAAATCTGAAGTTCCAGTGTTCAAGTCAGCCAATTTTGAGGAATCCTAGACCATTCAAGCGTTCTCTTTTGGTTTTCCGACCTGCAGATTGCATCAATTATGAAAACGCATTTCTTTTAAAGTGCTTAAGAAAAATAAAACAGCACGACCTCACTTTTATACAAAGATCAACAAGAGAGCTGTAGCCACAGGAACGTGTAACCACTAAAAGAAACGCATGTTCTTAATTATACTTCGGAGAACTCAGCAGTTTTGCCAAGATGATAGGCTAAATTTTGAGCTGTCGATTGTTCTTTTAAGTTTTATCAATTTCTTGTTTCACGCGAATTTAGTTTCCATTAAAAATCTCACACGATGGGATATTTCCGTTTTAAGATTCCAAATTTATAGCAGAAATCGCTTGACTAATCCCAAAAATGTGTCGATTAGTGCAATTCGAGCGTAGCCAAAAACTTTAAGATACTACTTTAGTCTGGGAGGAGTCTATCGCGGTTTTTTTCGCCCAAAATGATTCAACGTTTCTTCAGTATTTTATAAAAAACTTTTTACCGATTGCGAGTGTTAAGGTGATATCATTCAAGTACCGAGCAGTGATAAGGAAGGAAATGTCTTAGTGAAAAGTCTTGTGATATGCATGTTAATATCTTTAATAAAAACGAATTTGCATTTCGGAACCTAACCCCCCTTTTCGTACTTACTCTAGGTCTCATATAACACGGTTTCACACAACACTGCAGTTTCTAGGAACCTATCGACCGTGTTATAAGAGGGTTACCTGTGCTAAAAAAATTGCGAAAAAGTATCCAACAAGTGCATGTAAATTTGGATATGAATCTTCAGAAAGTTAACGACTGTAGATCGTTTCAATTTCTTTTTGTAAAAGTAAAACAATGCTCGTAATCGTAATTAAGTATAGAAGGAAAGATCTGAACTAAAGAAAGTAGGATTGAGCCCAGATATCTGGCATAAAAGTCTCAAGGCTGCTTAACTTCTTATCAGAAGCAAGAAAACCTAAGACGACATTGATTTTGTTAATGTTGGAAAGCTTTCCTGTCTTTAAATCCAAGGAAATCCAAGGTTTTTCTTTTTATGCGCCCGCGACAATTTAGTCTAACATCATTCTGAATTAAACAAGCTATGTGACGTCATCAATAATTGGGTATGGATTTAACTGTGCATAAAATGCAAAGTTGTACACTTGGAATCAAAAATATTTAAACAAGGTCACGCATATGTGGCTCTTAGTAGAGTGCGGTCACTGCACCACTTAAGAATACAAGAGCTTGATCCAAGAAAATTGTATAGACAAAACACCGTGTCCCTGGAAGAAATGAATCGCAATAAGAAATTATAGAACTCCTTCGTAATTAGTCTTTATGATTGATATGTAAATAATTGTACATAAGTTTACTATGTCCGCAAAATATGCGTAACATATTCATTTTTTTTATATGAGCTGGACTCATATTATTTCGATATTTTATCACAAAATCTAAAAAGGGTCTTATAAAATAATATAATAAAAAACTTTTAAAAACAACGCTTTTTTAAATGTACTAAAACTTTGTTTAAATTTCTAAGAGTTATTTAAACCAAAAGCGTTAAGCGCGGAAGGTTATAAAGTTGCACATTACCCAAGGCCTATTAAAACAAATTTTACAGCATTTTTTCATGCTCAACCCTTTCAGTTTTAATAATTCATATAAATTTAAAATAATTTTTTATAAGATCAGAAAAAAAAATTATTTTTCTCCTATAAAAGCGTTGTTTTTAAACGTTTTTACGTCTTTTTAAATACATTTTTTTACTAAATATTTGGATCGCTGACACCAGAATCTTGCATAAGTAACCTATTTGTGATTTTTACAGTCTTTATTACTTTTGAGATGCATTTTTCTGCTTGGACTCGATACGGATGTTCACATATTTAACCTTTTCTCAGAACGATCGATGCAAATTTATTAACTGTGTAATTGTAGCACACAAAATTTGCAGCAAACTCGCACGTTGTTATCTAATTCTATAGTAATTGCAATCGGAATTGAAAGGGAGGCACCTTGACGCGAATTTTATCCTTTTTCTAAGACAAAATACAAGCCGTCCTTCTACAAAACGATGCTTTCAAGAGAGCAGAATGTAAAAATGGAAAAAAAATGTCTTCGGAATTGAAATTGCCTATTCAATTAATAAACAGAAAGTATAATGAATTTAATCACACTAACATGGTATTAATTATTTAAAAGGTTTAACTAAGATCCAGACTAGATTTGAAATTTGATGTAAGTGAAAGGATTTGAAAAAGAAAAATTACATACCCTAGTCTTCTTGTGTAAATAGTCCATGTCTATAAAGGCTAAAGGATCGCGTCCAAACTTACAGACTTGATCTTTACTATGTCAAAATATGGCATCAGAAAAATCTATTATTAAATTTTTTTTAAAAAAAACTTAGAGTACAAATTAGAAGAAATTGGTAGCTTGAATAATTTGGATGGTTTATTTTTTAAATTGACTAAAAAAAGGTAAGTAGAAAAATAAAAAATTCTAAAACAAAGAAATCCTAATTGATGTATTGTAAGTAATGAGATAACAATTTTATTAAGAACTACAAGAAACCTTAGTCTATTTTGCTAATTTAGCACTATCATCGGCGATAGTGAGAAAATTAATTTTAACTAAATGATAAAATATAACCCGAAAATCCGAGTAAACAAAGTTATCAATTTTTGTTTGTAATAAAAGCGATTGCTTTTTAACACAATTTGGTACGATTTAAGTTTAAAATTTCCATATTTTAGTCTTTTGTTTTAAGAATTGATTTACACTTACATCTGATTAAAAGTCATAAATTATTAATTAAACAATGTTTGATATTTTAATAACGATTTATATTATAAAAATTTTATAATATAAGGGAAGTAATATTTTTTATTTCCTATGGATTTGTGTTAAATAGAAGCATAAAATAAGAGATTTTCTTCAGTACTTCTAGTGTTAATCAAATAAATAATAAATTAAAAAATTATAAATGATAAAATTCAAATTTTTTACTCACTTATTTAAAAATTTCAAATTTTTTGTGATACAAGAGAAAAAAAACACATTTTAGTCATTTAGGATCGTTGCAGAAACACCTGCTTTCAACTCTAAATGATTTTATTTAAATAGTTTAAGGAAGTAGTAAACTTTATAAAGAGGGGAGAAGCAGCTTTTTTTTTTGTTTTTGTTAAATTTAACAAGCTTAACTTTTTAATAGCCCCCAAGAGCAACTTTTGGTGTAATCAACTCGTACGCTTATCCATGGGTCATGTTATGGTTATAATCGCACACTAAGCCTCCTGATGGGATATAAATTTGCACACTTCTGAAGTAAGACTCGCAAGATTAGTTAAATATTGATTACAACTTGAGGGATGAGATACTGCTGAGTACCTTCACGTTAAGGGAAAGACCTAGTGCACTATTTGCTTTATTTTTGTAGGGCCAATGCTGTTCCTAGATCTAAAGGAATTTTTATTGATACAATGAAATAACTAAACGCTAACTTTGTTAAATAGACCCTCTTAATTATTTGTGATTGAGAACATATCATTTAAAAACGTGTCTTATCGATAATTAAGTTAAGAAATTAAAAATATTACAAATACCTTTTTTTAATGATTCTGTAACGCTGGTCATACAATTTCAAAATTGAGCCTCTACAGACGCAAGACGAAAATACCCCAGCAATTATTTCATGATTTTTATGCAAAATTTCGTAAACTGTTCACTGAATAAATAAAGGAACTATTAATTCTTCGCTAAGGTATTAAATTATAAAACTATTTAAAATAATAACAGAAATTGAAACAACATTTTCATCAGACCTAGGTCTTGTTTGGTTGGTTTTTATAAAAAGTCCGAAATAATTAAAAGTTCGAAGATTTGAAATTTTACACTGGAACATTCAAACCCGTCAACTTGACGGGTTGACCACTTTTCCTTCTAGTTAAAAATCGTATACATCATGAAGATTTCGCAAATATAAGAAATATAAATAATTATAAAAATAATATTTTCAATGATTTTCATTGAATTTGTGTAATTTGCACATGCTTTTTCTATCAGAGCCAGATTTTCGTTCGGTTGTTCTAGTGTCAAAATATTTGTTCTCTATTGGTTCCACTAGTTTTATGCCAAAATCTTTAGCAATATCAGAAAAGTCCACAATTGTATCTTCTTACACAGGAGGCTTTGACGAAAAGTAATATTTAATATAAATTTTTTTACGTACGTAAACCTCTGTCCCATATCCGGCTTTCATTTTAATAGAAGTGATTTTCAAAAACCTGAAAACACAATCGCATGCTTTATCAAACTTTTCTTTGTAATTTTCCACTTTTGCTTTTAAAACTGGAATTTCTTGAAGGTTCTTATGAAATTTATTAACTTAAAACATATTGAGATATGATAATCTTGTTAATTCGTGTTTTATTATCAACTAGTGACGGTCGAATACGAAAATATATTATAACTTGTTTGTGGTCGTCGGGAGTTGATATTGTACCATAAATGCTTTGAATTTGGACGAATGTATCGAAACTGCATGATTACAATTTTGGAACCTCGAAACTTTTGTCTTTTTTTTAAAGTTCTCATAAAATTATAATTGTTTTGTTGAAAGTTTATTTTTTACAATTAAAATGTGTAGATTTATACGTTTTATTATTATTTCTCAGCACCCCCTTATTTATTTTTTTATAGAGTTAAAAATTGTCTACGTAGGTATGCCAAGAATTCTAATTAAGGGTTACTCGTGTTTATTGTTAAATTACAAAGTAGAAATGTAAAGTTTTTAATTTCGAAAAATAAAAGTCCTTTAATTAAAATAAATAAGAAAATTATAATAAAACTTCATCGAAGATTAAAACTAGAAATAAGTGGTCATTTTGACGTGCATATCAGAAAATCGGTTTTTTAACTGCTGTTAGAATAAAAAAGTGTTTAATTAAATAATAAAAGGGTTTGTTTTTAACCCTTTGGGATCAGTTACTAATTTTATAATAAAATAAAAAAATTGGTAATATGTGCATGTTATAGAGACAAATCAAGCTATCGAAATATCTAACAATAAGACCGCTCTTTTCTATACCAGTGCTACATGCTGGTCGGATTCTCGGTTCTAGACCTAGGCAGCCTCTTACGATCCCAAAGAATTAATGCGCATAACGACATAGCTCCTAGTCAAACTATCGAAATACCTCGAAAACTACGCATCGTGCGATAGTACATCAAATGGTGGAAAAAGAGCTACGGGAAGTGGAACTCATCACGCCATCGCTAAACGACACGGGGCGACTGAGTGGCCGACACGGACCGTTTTTGTGTTTTGATAGTGGAGAGTAAAAAAAGTACTTTTCTCCTAGCATTGTGCAAAAGCAAAAACGGCAGCCACTCAAGTATTGATAATTATTAAATTTAATTGACTTTCGGACTTCAATACTCAATTAAACCCAAGAGTAACCGTTTCTTCATAACTTAAATTTTATTTCGAAAATTCGGAACGTTGGACAGGATTAATTTTTAATTATTGTTTTAATTTTTAAGATAAGAGATAAGATTTTTAGTTTCATTTCAATAAATGTTGATGTCTCAATGATTAATTTCTGATATTTTTTAAAAATATATTTATGTAAATTTAAGTGATCTACGTACTCTTTACCTTGCTTAACTTACCCCACCAACCGGGCAAGTTGAGCAGCGCGAACATTCGTCAATTAAAGGTCATTTTCTACAAGACTAGATCGAAAATAGAAATTTTGTCTGAAGACGTTTCTTCTAGGCTAAATTTCCCGTCCACCAGTGTAGGTTTCAAACAAATCTGATGTGTCGATTAGGAACTGTGCCACTATAAGTGAAAAACTGCACAATAAGCCCCGCCCCACCCTACCTGCTAAAGAATTTCGAATGTGACTGTTGTACGAAATAACTTGGTTTTTTATTTTGATTCCGTAAACAGGTCGAAATATATCGACCATGTAAAATATGTCATTTAACTGATTTTTCTTATGACACCTTAACTCCTAGATCCGTATTCTATTAAAGAAAAAGGTTTAATCACGAAATTGTGGTAAGACAGGGCGGTGCATCGCTGCTCGCTGTACCCTAGGAACTTTACTGCTCGTGTTGATAAACAAAATCTTGAGAGGCAATCTCCAAAGTGACCTTATATGGTTGTTTTTACGTTGCTTCTGTTATGTAAACTGAACCTTTAGACTGGTGTGTGATGCTGGGAACGTTATTCATGTCTGTTTCGGTACCTGGAACAAATTGAGAAATGGAAGAACCTCAGATCTTCCGTAATTGGACCCTGTACAGAGTGGGCTAGCAATTGCAGGATGCATGATTAAGCATTTTCCTCGATTGTATGAATTAGTAGTCCGAAATGAATGAGTTGCCTGCACGATGTTACTCAAATCATACCGCTGCAATTTGGGCTTCCCGAAAAATAACACACTGGGACGACAGCTTGCAGCTCTGGTCGGGAAACCGGGACTCACTGTGACTTGAGTTGGCCCATTTCGAGAACCACGATCGGCGATCCGTGGCCCCTCTGGAGTGCACTGCACTGCCGAAAATCGTAGGTTCCTGCGGGGTTAATGGCTGCCGAACTTGATAGTCCCGAGTGTGTGCACGTTGTTTTGCTCGCGTCCACAACCACAACGAGACTTCCTCCAGAACACGGCGACTGCACTCCGTCCTCCCGCGGGCCAGTCGCGCTGGATGCATTAATCAAACACACGGCCAGTCGCGGTTTTTTTCGCGGCCGTCAGCCGCGCTTTGATGAGGCAAAACTTAGCTGCGCACGCACACCGACGCACCAGCTTTTCGAAAAATTCGACATGGCCAAAAGTATTCGCATGTGTGCTGTGATACCGTCGTCCACTTCCCCAGCCGATTTCTTATTCTTTTTTCACATTATGTTTTTTTTTTCAATTTTTTACTTTTTCGGTTCCATTCTCAAAAGTGCATTGGAGAAAAATTCGCTACGACTCTACGGTTCTACGGCGGTCTACTCTACTCCGCCCGAATTCGACGGCCGACGTGTTCTACGTGTGCAAATGGTCAAAATGGCCTGCTGGTGGTTGTAAGACGTTGTGGCATGCTCTTCTTTTTGGGTGCCAAAAACTTCTTACAGAGGGTATTGACTGCAAAACTTCTCGAGATGTTTGGGATATGCACAGAATTTTTAGGCCGCTGGATTGCACGGGAATAGACGAGGGAATTATCGCAAGGTAGAAGAGGACGAGAACAACCATTCGACTAAGTATAAAATAAGAAGAAAAAAACAACAATAAATCATCAAAAACGAATTATTTTTAAAACACGGGGGCATTTCGAAACATTCGAGTTCACAAATTTTTGGTTTTTGGAAAGAAATTGCAAATTTCCCCAAAATTACAGTGGATTTACGCACAAATAAAGTTAAAGTCGAACAGGTGTGCTAGAGCACACAATTCAACAAATTCATGGAATGTTGTCGCCTTTCGGAGCTGCAAAAGGCACCAGAACGTTTTTAAATCTTCTGCGTTTTCAAAGGGAATTGCAACTAAAACAAAAAGGGAATAATTTAAGTACACTTTTGGGAAAGGTGCTATGTATCATCCGTGCACAGGTGTTAAAGTCAAACTAAATTTTTAACGATTCTTTATGAACTTGTACGCCTCTATATGTTGCCGTACACATGTTATCTACAGCATCTCGCAATTTTCTCTACGTACAACGTTCAGTTATAATTATAAAGTTCAAGAACCTGAAATAAAAGTCTACAATACGTTGGATGAACTACCTGGAATATTAAGTAAGCTAAGAACGCAGCATCCACGATACGTGTCGTGGAATTTATTTTGTTTCTCGCTTATTTTTGAAAAACAAAAAAAAAAATACTTCAGTTTAAAGAAAGTTGTAAGAAAATATTAAGAATTAATTAAATCCAATAGCACTTTTACAAATGTGACTACTCGTCTGAAGTACTAATAGAACATAAAAACATAATCTGGAACAGATTTTTTCCTTATTTTTTCAAATCTTGTAAAGTAAGCATGTTTAATTTAAATAATAATAAAATTATTATAATACGAGTTGCACTAATATAAAAAAATTTTCTTATATAACACTCTTTCAATGATTCCAAATTTTTTTCTAAAATGTTTTGCTAGCTGGAAGAAGTCAAGAAATCAGTACATCTATAGTTTTCTATTTATTCCTCTGTTTTATTTTGCTAGTGAAAACATTTTTAATTCCAGCGATCTTTTAATCATTTTATCCTTTCCAAACCGTACAGGTTAAAGTTTTTTATTTTTGGAAAATTCATGACCAATAGCATGGCGACAGTCATCGATAAGAATTATTAAAGGTGTTCGTTGAAGGCATTGTTTTGCACAAAACACTTCTGTAGCATTTTAACACGTTCTATAGCATTTTACAGATTTACCAATTAAAACAAAACATAAAAAAATTAATATGTACTAATAAAGTGTGAGTCGTATGTTGGTTTCCTATTTTATACGGACACCGTCAACACTAATGCGCCTGAAATCTTGAGAGATAGTATCAAACCTCCACGGTACGAATTGGATTGAGTTATACTTGAACAACGCTGGGAAATAATAAAAATTTATTTCCAAAGTGAGTGCTTTGTTATAAAACGTATACGAAAATTGATAGAAATTTTGGTCGACATGAAGGGCCTACAGGAGCTGATGTAAGGAAATTTGTATAAAAAGTTCGTAAAACTGGCATAACAGAAACTATCCTCGTGTTGGTCCAGTGCGTTCAGCTGAGCGTCCAGTTCATCAAGTTATTCGCGAAATAGGACCACAAACCATCGAAAATGTATTGCGTTGACAGGCTACTGCCAAGCCGTCCGCAGAAGTCATTTAAATGAAATTATTTTCCATAAACAATCTGAATGTGTACTCTCTTCAATAAAGTAAAAAGTTTCTTTGCTCCTTATAGCAATTTTAAAAATAAATCATGGACCACTCTTTAGTTACAAATCCATAGTTAATATTTGAGATATGAATCACATTCCAAGAGGTTTGGAAACAAAAACAAAATTACAAATTACAAAATCTAGATCATAATCGATTTTAACAATATTCTACTTTAATTTCGTTTAGATTTCTAGATTCAATCGTTCAATTTTACTAAATTTTCTGGAGTTGATACTGTAAATTCATTAAAAGGCTTCTGGGTATACAAAGATTTGGTCAACTACACGTCTTTGTTGTGTTCAATTAATTTTGAAATTATGTTATTTTATTAAAAATGTTTTTGAATGTTAGATAGATGCCAACTACGATTATCTAGATGTGATTAGCCTTAGATTAACAACATTCTTAAATGATATTTATATGAAAATTTGAATCATCTTAAACCAACCTGTAGCTATCAACTTTCAAAGAAAATAGATTATTTTTAAAATTAAATTTTCTTAAGAAGAATCGAAGGGAAGTTATTGTAAGATTCAGACTAGTGAATAAAAGTTGTTTTATTACATTTTGAATAAAACTTAAACAGGGTTAAAGGAAAACCTAAAATATCAATTATAAAAGCCTGAGGGTTCGTTTATTGTAGATGAAGTTCATTATACTATGGAAACTTAATTTACGAAGATGGTCAATCATGCCAGAAGTTCCATCGGTTCGTACAAAATGCCAATTAGAACGTTCCAGCAAAAGTAACTTTAATAAAACGCCTTAACTCAAAAAGAGAATAAAATCAATCTTTAAATTTCAAACACTAATCCAGAAATTTTGTTTTTTGTATAAGGCTAACAAAATAATTAATAGACGCTTTCATTTGATTAGTTATTTTGGAATTAATTTTATTGTTATTAAATACGTTTTGATCACCAGGACAACTGAAAATTGGTGTAAATTTTCAAACAGGCTATAAATGCTACATTTTCTGCTAAGTATTAAAGACTGGACCTAGGTCAAAGCGCTGTTCAAAGGAACATAAAAGTCTGACCTATTGCAATTATATGTTTATTTTACTGAATATCTTTTTAAACGAATTCTCCCAATTTTATGTATATAAATTTCGGATTTGTCCCGATATAAATCTATTTTTTTCATCAACCTTTTCTAAGAAATGTTTCCCAAAATTGAAACACCATGGAGTGGTCTCTAGCCAATGTCTAATTTTGTTATAAAAAATTGCTTGTTTTTTATGAATTTCGGAATATATCTTTATAATTTTCTAAGAAGAATGGATAAATTCAAGCTTATGCATAAATAAACAAACAAGCATCTAGTGAAGGTTCCTTATTTTAAGATAAAGGTCCTTTTTAATCTGATGCATCAGTTTGGATTAAAGGCAAAAAATGCTTTAATTATTACATGTTTTATATTTTTTCAAGTTCAATTCAATTCTTTAAAAATAAAATAAAATCAAATAATTTTTATTCATTGATTATTTATTTAATTTTTAATTTAATTTAACCCATTTCTCGGTTAATACTTTTATATTTTGTATGTTGCCTAGAAAGTATATTATTAAAACCAATTTCCTATGTCGCATCATTTAGAAGTATGGATATTTTATTTCATTAATAGGAATGCTCGTATAAATAGATTATATGAAATTATTACCATTTTGTGCGAAAACAAATAGAAACCAGGAAACACATCGAAGTCACCAGAATAAAAGAGCATTTTATTTAGAAATTCGAACTAATTAATTCATTTTTTGTAAAATTCGGAATTAGAAAAAGGTCACTAATGAAGCGGTGGTTTGGGAACAGTGACAAAATCTGATTAAGATTGGTAAAATAGTAAAAGAATTTAACATTGGGGGATGTCAAAAGAAAATTGGAATTATTCTTTAGAAAATGTGGGTAATTGAATTAAATAAAGACTAGAAACATGACTGCTAATTATATTGAAAAATTTACTATAGGGCATTAAATATCTTACTTTTGTATAATTTGCTAATTTATTACAATTATGTGCCTGCTAAGATGATTTTAGCCTTTTTCACACTGGTAATACTAGAGTAGATTTAAAACAAGAATATTTAGGATTAAATGTTGCCTGATAATGAAAATCTTAGTCGTTCTTTTCAAAACCAAAAGCAGAACTAAGAGAAGTAAAATTTAAACCAACAACGATTAAAATAAAAAAAAACATTTTCTTAATAACATTAGTTAAAATTATTTGCTATTTGTTTTACTTTTTATTATTTTATTGTTGATATATTTCTATTATTTTCCCCGTATATTCCCAATCAAAGAAGAAAATTCTCCAGCAAGTGAAGTTTTATTTGTTTCTGATTTTGATTTTAGGCTTATTACAAATAGGGTTAAAATAAATCTACTAACTTGAATTCTACTATTGCACATTGTGTAAAAAATATAAATATCTTTTAAAGTAGGACAACTAAATTTCGTGTCTAATCTCTAAGAAGTAAGCTAGATCAACTTCAATAAATTCCCCTAAGAAATCAATTAATTTTTAATTGAATCAATCTTTTCTCGACAGTCTTGTGCAGTAGGGCGTTATGCTTCTTAGATTTTTAATCTATTTCTGTTGAAATCGTATAGGTATCATTTGTATAGGTCTTAAATCGTTGTATATCAATGTAATGAAGGTTTTGAATTTATAGTATGCATTTATAGTATAGTAATATAAGGATTTCTTTATACTTTTAAATCGCATCTCATCAAATTGAATTTCAAAAGTTTTTAAACGAAAATCAAAAGCACTGAACTAACTTATAAATATTTAAAGATAAATTTAATTCATCTAAAATATGATATTAATATTTTGTATGTAGGATTTTATTTTAAACTACTATGAATGCAACGATGTTCCAACTTCTTTAAGCCTTCAACTTTACAAAATAGGCGTTTTTACAATCATTTTTAAATGTGACTTTATTGTTCTTTGCGAATTGTTTTTACTGACTCATTTCTTCATATTTGGAAGGAGAAGAACATTACAGCGAACGAAACTGTAGGAGTAGTTCATAACCATTGACCAGTTTGGCCAGAATTCACACGTTTACTTGTTTATAGATTTATTAAAGCAAAAAATTACAAATTTATCTGCTTCTGAATGCTGTTAAAAATTTACTACTCGAAAGGTTGGTAGTATGAAAAATATGGTTAAATTTACGATTTAATGCTAAATCAGATATCCTACTCTACTAGTAAAAACATGTTCTATACGTTCCCTTCGTCAAAATATGTTTTAGCACTAATTAAAAACAAAAAAAGGAATGATAAGTGAAAGTATGAATTTGATCCAGGACTATCCTAGTCCTGTGTTGATATTCTCTTATTAATGAAAAACTCTAGTTTAAATACTTAAAAATATGAAACTAATTTAATAAAATTAAAAATAATATAAATTAATAATAAAAAAATTTTTCAAAAAGTGTGGAAAATATAAAATCTTCGTTTTTTTAAAGTACACATGTACAATTTTTAGAATTTGTTGTTTTACTAGTTTCTAAAATAGAAAATAAGGCGGCATTAATTCTCGTACAATTCTAAAATAGTTTCGGTTCATTTTTGTTGTTGTTAATTTTAAGATTCTAAAAAACACCCTTTTCAAACGATACCCCATTCAACCAAAAGAATAAAACAAAAAAATATTTCTATTTAGAGTATCAAAAGACCTCCAAATATTTTCAAAGTTCTATTGCAATAGGTGGGAAGTCGTAATGAATAAATGGACGAGCGATACTATGGGACTTAGACTTTTCCTTTTTGTGGTGCAACCTCTAGAGAAGTAATATTTCTAGTTTCCATAATTCAAGAAAATGAATGCATATCATGTAAGGATCTTAACTGCGATATAGTTGTTAGTATTGCAAGGTCTTGTTGTTTCCGTAATCCGTTTTCCCAAGAAGGGATTGATTTGCTCGTACGTAATAAAACCGCTGGACTTAGACCGTATCTAATCTGAGAAAAAAATTTCCCGCGGAGTAGAAAGCACCAAGCGTAATTTCGACTCGCATTAAAACTGCGCCAAATTACAAGATCGCCCGCGAGATTGGCATTATTCGCCATTACTTGCAGATCGCTTACATTGGGCATCGAACTTATCAAGATGACACACGCCAGGTACATCCATCGCGGCTCTGGCGAGGTCCTACCACCGCGGATCGTGCTGGCTCCTTCGAGGGCTTGCTGGGCCGCGGTGCAGTGCTGAAAATGGCGAAGAAAGCGGCCCAACTAAGACAGAGCAATGCCTTGAATAGTCAGTCAAGGCATCGGCCCCGCGGCGGCTGATAACCCCGTGGACCCTACTGTAGGAGAAAACGAGAAAATCACCAGGCCTTGAGAGCCATTAAGAAACTGCAACGAACTTCTTAGGCTGGACGACAAGACGACGCAGAAGAAGTGTGATGCAGTACAAAAGCTTCACCAGGTACATAAGACAACTATGTGCGAGGAACGTATCTACTTGGGAGTACCGTTAACTTAAGTACAGAGGAAGATGCCCAGTTTGATGTTACCCAAGATGCTGTGACCTGGAACAGTGCTTAGGCTGAGTTTGTAGGACGTCAGCGGGGTGCGAGAGCAGACCGGGCACTCATTCCGCTGCTTGAATCCCGCTGCTTAAGGTGCGATCGGGCGCGGATGGGGAAAAGGTGAAATGCAGCCAGGTTGAAACGAAAATTGCTGGTCGTGGCTCGGCCGTGTTTCGCAAAGGGCATAGTCTGCATCGTGACTTGCCGCTTTCGTTTTTGTACCTGGCAATTTTCAAATTGAAGTTTGCTCAAGACAATCAGTGCGGGCATTTTTGGACGACGGCTAACAACTTCGCTCGATGGGGGCGTCTTTTGCTGGGGCTCCAAAAGGCCTTCTATAATATGGGAGATGTTCGCCTTCCTCATGAAAGGTTCTTCTCCTTACCTGGTTTCCAGCTTGACCTTAGTGGTAACTTTGAACAGAACAATTGGGTTCCTTTGATCCGTCTATACAATCTGAACTGGGTTCTTTGTAATACGGAAACAAAAATCCTAAAATATTTCTTGTAATCTTAAATCTTTCTATGCCGTACACCAAGACACTGTTTCGAAAATTCAATATTTTCAACACTAGTAGAAGGATGCAATATTTTCTTCTTATTTAATTCTAAATTTAAGTAAAAGAAAAGGAGATATTTAGAAAATAACTATAAAGGGGTATATCTGAGATGTCTTGATCAAGATTTTCTTCAATATCAATCAAATTTACTCCTTCTTTTAAAAATTAGATTTCATTCATTTGTTGTTTCTAAGAAAAGTGCTTAAAAGTCGTTTGTATGAAAAAATGTTCTTCGTGTAAAACAAGTATAGAATTAAGGATTAGTATACAACTTTCTGTCCAAAATTGCATCAGCTTGGAAAAGGTCAGAAAACGAACCTTTCTGAATAAATAAATCTTTAGCTTTAGCTCTTGAGCGGGCAGCATCTTTAAATGGTACACGAAATTGAAATTCAATTTTGAAGGGGAAGGATTATTTTTATATTATATTTTCCGAAATCCCTTATAAAAAGTTTTGGCAACATTTTCAAATTCAATGCAGAATTATAAAAAAATTATTGGAATATTAAGAAATGATGACTTAATCTAACGTTGGGGTTTTTAGGCATATTATTCTGGTTTTGTATATTTATTGTATTATACTTAAAAATTGGGGCTCAAATTTAGGTCGTTCTTCAAATATTTTTATATTATTGAAAAATGTCTTAATTTTGTCTTAATTTCGTCAAAAATTTATTAAAACTATGGGATTAAGTATAGTAGAAAGAGTTAACCTAACCTTTTTGATTCTTTTAAAAGCATCAGCGTTAGCATTTTTGTTATATCCCGAAACTATTTTTGTTTTGCCTGTTGAATAATTTGCTTTTAGTTAATCTTAATAAAACTCTTGATTTGTAAAAGGTGTGATTGCATCGTAACGAGTTTATTCCTTCCTTTTTTTTATTTTTTTTATTTACTCCTTTAAAATTGTCATGGTATTAATTTGTCAAACTATAAAATAATAAAGATCTCCATATCCATGAATTTATTACATTAGATTAAATTATTGATATATTCCTTATTCTAAGATAAAAATTTTTAATTAAGAGATGTCCGATTACAAAAACTTGAATTCGAATAAAACGCGTATGTATACAGTTTTTTTTGTTTTTGGTAAATGTGTATATCCTTTTTTATTAGTTTCTAAAACAAATTTCTTATTTCACCATGAATATGATAAAAAAAATGAGAGAAATTACTCATTTTCTAAGAAAAGTTTACAATGGAACAAATAAAGCATTGATTTGAGACGTTTTCGCACTAATTGAATTGAATTTTTAAAATAGTTGATTATTTATTTTTTTTGTATTTTATTAACACTGATAGACTTTTACAAGAATTATTTTACTTAACATTTAAACAATTTTATTTATACTTTACGTTGAGTTAATACATCCGAAAATATTTTTAAAATACCAATTATTGCCTTAAAAAATCATAAACTTTGGCCAATAGGCTTAGTATTTCTTAAGATTGATCAAGAACACACCAGTTAAGGGTCAAACACAAAATTATCTCGGGCTTTAATTAAGAGACTCAGTCAGTCGTCAGTATTGACCAATTCAATTAGGATAGACGGCATGTCGAGCTCTGGTGTTATACATCGATTTGACTAGTCACATCGAATTGAGTCGCAGCCTCGAAGTTATTCAAATGCCTTTCGTAGGTCTTCATAGACTTTCGTATTTTAATTAATTATATATATTGATCAAGGAATTTGATAAACAGCACTACATAAAAAGCCGTCAAAGTTGCATAACGTGGTTTTATATATACATTTTCTTAATTTTAATTAAAAACGTACACTATTTCTGTCTATTGGCCATAGCTTCACTTAAAGTTAATACTTATACTAGTCGCGTGACAATGTACGAGTTTTTGTCAAAATTTCAGACATTCATAAGATAAATTTTGTATTTATAATAAGTGGCGTAAGCGACTAATAAGTTAGTGCAAGTTACACGCGCCAATGTCCGCGGAAATTAAATGTTGGAAACATTTTTTAAAGCTGGTTAGGGGAAATAAAAGAGCAAAGTTTCAGGATTCCACAAAAGGCGGTGAAATTTCACCCTGTTCTTGATAATCATGGCTGAGAAGACCCTACCCGCGGGTTACGTTCCTAAGACCTCATCCTGCGCCTTTATGATGTCTTAGACCGGTAAAGGTGGCAGAAACCCGCAACGCGGTCCCTTTCAGATATACATATAAGAAAATGCTTCACTCCGGCGGCCCTGTTGGCCATTAACACTTCGCGTTCGCACCGTTTCTGGTTGTGCGTTGCTCGCAAATCCTCCTGGAATATTCAACAGGCGCCGCAGCTCGTATTTTGCCGCATAAATTCACACCCCTTGCGTGCCCCCGTGATTTGGCACCTCGATGCCCCCCGAATGGTATAAGCCAATTTGGGCCACATCCTGCTCGGAGTCTCGGAGTCTCTCTATTTCGAGTTTGGAGAAGACAACTTCAATAAGGAGATTTGCGTAAAGCACATTTATGATTATGGGCCTAGCTAGGCAGTTTCCTTCGTCGCCACCCTGAGCCGTCTCGGGAAAGGTAAATGGGTCTGTGCGTGCCAGGGAATTTGTAAAAACGCCTAGTTTATGGTCCGGTCTTATAGGATTTCTTGAAAGCCCCCTTCGCACTCCTTGCGGTCGTCGTATAAGGCGTGATATACTGAACCTATTGCACCCTGGTGGAGCATTTGATGCGACCTGAAAAAAAAAAAAGCCTTAAAGCTGAAACAGGAGGTGGTCGTAGTATCTATTTGAGACTCTGTCCAAAGTCCAGCTGGCTCCTGTGTCCAGTTACAGTCCAGTCGGACAAAAACAGGGCAAGACAAGGCACAAGTGTCCGGCTCATTTGCAGGACACGACAAATTGCATTAAATTCGCAAATTTGTGAGCACGCTGGCCCTAGCCCTCCTCTCGCTCCTAACGCAGTTGGCTGGCCTAATAAAATGTGAGACGAAGAAGCATGGCCAGCCAAAAAGAAAATTTCGGGCTTCCTTTCACCTGCTTGCCTACTCGGATGTTCATTTTTAAGGAATGTGTTTCATGGCCAAAACTTGCAGTGCAACCAGTCCGGTCTTAAAAGTAGCAAACTGCGCGCGCACACAGTCTTTCGACTTTTTGCGCACTCTTGGCTCAATTTTCTTCGTTCTGTTGGTCGTTTTCTTCCACTGGTGTCCAAGACTCTTATGTGTCTCGTAGTTGTCTTAGCCTCCGCCCGGAGTGCATCTTAATGCTGCAGCTCTATCCCTGATGGTCGTACAGAATTCATTGATCGTGGCTCCACCAGGGCCAACTGCATCCAGGGCCCATTTTCGGATTCGCTCGTTTTACGCATTTCAACTTGCGAAGGTACCTTAATCCGCGAATAAACCATGATTGCCAGCTAGCCTAAAGGGTTTTTTCATGCAAAAAGCATTTTTCGCAATGCCAATTTTTGCATTATTATTTCGTCGAGTCGCTACAAATATGCTTTGGCTTTATGTTTTTCAGCTAATTATAAAACCTTTATTGCATAAAATAATACAGATTGCCTTTTTAGCTGCAGCAGATAAGGAATATATGCGTTCGCGAGATGCATACGAAAAATTCCCTATTTATCTTTGAAACAAAAAATAATATAAGCAATTTAAATGAACTTTTCAAGGCTTCGGAGAATTATCGAACAAAATTGCAATAGTACATCAAGATGTTTGTATGGGCCATTATTTTTCTAAAATGTTTTTTTTGGGTATTTTTTGTTATATAATCTTCTAAGATAAATTATTCGTAGAACTTTTTCTTCTAAAGTGCATCAGTAGTATTCAAAAGAAAAATTCGCTTGTTGGGCGTTTTATTGAAGCTTACAAATTTATATAGGGTATTTCTAATATCATACATGAAAAACCATGTGTCTTGGTGGTAATGTGGTCTCTGCGTTGCTAGTAGGTATCAAAACAACAATCTCTACAATTTTTGTATGTTTATTTATAGATCTTTCCGGAGCTGCATGTAAGTCTGTATGTCTATTCATTCTATCGGTAAGTAACCTTGACTTTGTATAGGACAGTAAGTGAGCTGGGGTAAGCATCATCTTCATGAGAAATCTAGAAATAGAGGAAATAAAAGTTACTTTAAGCAAAACTTGTACATGAATGTAATCTTATTTTCCTATGAGAATTAACATATTTTTATAAAAATGGTATTAAGAATGGTATTGATAATTATAAAATATATCAAAAACTTTAAAAAAATTTAAAATTATACGCGAAAAATATTATTTTTAAATATTAATCCAAATTTTTTTCGTTGTATCTACTTTTTCTTAAAAAACATAAAGTGTAAAGAGTTATAAAAATAATCTGGAATATTTTGATTTACAATAATTGATAGAATGATAATTGCAATTGTTTGTGTTCTTACGTAAGAAGATCTACAAATCTTCGTTCTAGTTTATTTTACGTATTTTATAAAAAATGTTCTACTTACATTTTTTAGTGTGTCTTATTTATTTTATACGTTGGACAAGTAGTAAATTATTACACTGAAAGGTTTTTGTTTTGCTTGTGGTTATTTTTTAAAGAAAGTTCGTCATTCAATAAAAATTAATCATTTACACTCGTATATTCATAATCAAATAAATCAAGCAAATTTAAGACTTTTCGTAATGAATAATTAATGATATAATATTTTCTCATTACTTTAAGTGTGAAATGTGGTGGTTATTTTAATATAAAGAAATTTTTAATTAACTATTTATTTCTTTTGCATAAACATTCTTAGGAAAACAGAAGATTATTGATTTATAATTCTCTTAAGTCTAAAAGACACTTACAACAAAAACATAAAACTAAAACCATAAAAAGTTAAGCTAAATATCTAAAAATTTAAAGTTGTTGGCAAATAATTTGAGCTTTCAAAACGGACATAATTAAAAATTTAATATTAAATCATAATAACGAGGTATTGGAAAACGTTTAGTTATAAATTAAATGAAAGTTAAATTTTTTTCCCAATTTTTAGAATAGAATGCAAATTTTGCCATAATATAATTAAAAATAGTGATCAAGAACAACAGCTGACTGAAAAGTGTTATCTAAATTCGAATATAGAAAACTTTGTTCAGCATCCCACGGTTTAGTATTGTTAATAAATTAGATATGTTTGAAGATTACAGTCTTCAAGTATTCGAGTTACCTAAGAGTTTTATTTGACTTTATAAAAAACATTTCTTTTTAATTTGGTTATATTTTACATTCTGGTGTTTATCAAGTTCTTAGATTTCCTAAGTTCAAGGGAGACAACATCTTTATCCATTCCATTGAGGTATCTCATATGATTGGAACTATACCTGGTGTATGACAATGGTTAAAATTTTGTAGTTTCACAATTTAAGATGGTACTCCTGAACTCAGCCAATTTATCTATAATTGATTAAGTTCGTATGTGCAACATCTTAGAAACTCCGCATGCACGTTGTTCGACAAATAGATAGACGGATTTTCGTTGTAAGGTTATTTTATTTGTATAGAATTTTAAAGGTAAGATCATTTTTTATGAAATTAAAGCATAGTAGTTTTAAGGTGTCCTCAGCTAAAGTAGGGGAGTACATAGAATAATGTTGCAAATTAGCGTTCAATAGAACTACGACCAAATGATTTCATTGCAAAGATGCATGAGGATATCTAACGAGTGCGATGTATGACAGTCCATCGTCAGACAATACGCCGTCCCTCGGCCCGATATCAGCACGATAAAAGCGCACAATAAATTGTCATAAAATTATTCGGTAGCACCCAATTAATTCGGCGAATTTCTTCATTTTAGTCGCGAGACGGGTGTTGAGCATAATGGGGCCAACCGGCGGGGAGAAGCCTTCGACGGCGAGCCTGCCATGCGAGCGCGATGTCAAGTACGCAGAAAAGTGGACCAGAAAGGGTACTTGAGTCACACCTTACCGTGACTTTTAAGGCGAGGAGTTACGAAAAAAGAAACATCTTATTTCGGTGTTTCTTGTTTTTTGTGCTGTATCTCCTTCGTCTTTTGAGAAAATTCTGCTGGACACGAACGGGAAGAAAAGATAATGACAGCGTGTAGCGGCTGATGCATCTGCTCGTTTCCAAGTGCCTCAGAAATCAACTCGGACCGATTGCGCAAGAGCCTGATTGCCTTGGATATGATTTTCGGACTGTGTTGTCCGCTAAGTATGCGAAACGGCAGCAAGGTATAAATGAAGGTAGGCTTGGACGGGATCCCTCATTTTGACCGGCCAGTCCTTATTTCTGATTTCCAAGCTCTATCCATTGGTCACCGTGGACTGTTCAGCCTGCTTTAATTTAATCCTACTTAATTACTATTACCGAAATGAGTGGCTTTTTTATTGGAAGTTATAAAAGTGGGATTAAAAGCCACATTGGGATGCCAACTGACTACCTTTTGAAAATAGCCTCTTATATAGTGTGAAATTGGCATGCGGTTATTAGGGCAACATTTTTAAGCAGCTACAGAAATTGATTATTATTACATAAATAACTTTTGTATCTAACACACGATTCTGATGTTTGACTTAAATCTAATAATAGTCTACTTTTTCCTCAAATCAGTTTGTTTCATCCATTTTATTGGAGAAGCTTTATTATAAAATTATTTTTTATCTCAACTTTATTCTTATGTAGTCTATTCTTATAATTAATATTTACAATTTTATCTGTGGAAAATAAAATTGAAATTATTCCCATTCGACCAACTTACATGTTTAGATAAATAACAAAAATTCATAAGATTTAAATCTGAAAAATGTTCGTTCTACTTCATTTTAGTACGAAACAGTAGGATGTAATTGAGGTGATTTCAATTGGACTAATTAAAAACATGTTTTATATAACGAAAACAATTACCTATAACATTTCTATTCCTATTGACCTGATCCATATATAGCGCATATAACACATTGATTAATGATTTTTATACCCTTTTCTATTTCGCGGGTTAAGTAGCACCTTATTTTAAGTGGTAAAACATCACCTTTCAGGCCATAAAGGTGGTTACAACACTATAAAATCCATGAAAATATCGCTTTTCCCATTGAAAGAACAAAAAACTAGAGTTCATTTTTACTGGTGCTTTTATTTTTATAGTTTTGGCAGAAATGTTAACATTTTGATGGTAATTTAACAGCAAACAAAAATGATTAATTTTTGTAAGAAAATAAAATAAGAACATAAATTTGGGACAAATTTCCCGTGTTATATGCGAAAAAAGAAACTGAATAATCTCTAATTATGAAGTAGACGATCGCAGAAGAAATTGGACGACGAATCTTCAATGTAGAGAAATTAAAGTACGTAAAAACTTGGTCTAAACATGAGGTTTCCTCAATCAATTCATTTATCACTGCATTCGGTTCTCTGACACATTTCGAGATAAAATATCCCATTTCTGGCGATCTCTAGAAGTCGTTTTTATGATCCTTTAAACTAACCAACTCTTAAGATTTTACAGGCATTAAGACTTTCAAATGTTCCTGATATATTCTGATAAGATGAGACTCTTTTAAAAACAGCTAAGGATTTATTAGTTCTTCTGTGGGCAAAGTCTTTCCGACGGCATTTGCATTATTAAATTTTTTTCTGTTCTTGATTAAATTTTACTATTTTCTTATACGATTCGAATTTTCGCACGAATTTTTGATTATGGCTCCTTATTGTTGTTGTTGGACATATCTCAGAAATAAATTGCAATACCAAGACCCTAATCCATAGGGGAATGATGGAAACAGCGGTTCGAATGAAAATAATGAACTGATGCATTTTTGGTAGCTGGGAAAACTATTATCACTTTTATATTCGATTATTTAATAACAATTCTTGTTTGATATGATTCTATTAACGATTTGATTGAGTTTTCAAATATTAAAATAATGCTTTCATTTAGGGTCTTTGTGTCTAGTAAAGTAAGATGTTTTGGCAAGTGAAAAAAATTATACGTTCCCAATTTTGATGTAATTAGATTAGAATAAAATGGAATACATTTTCAAATGAATTTTAGAAAAAATAAATGACAACACACTTATTTATAAGTGCTGTAAAACAGCGAATGAAATAAATGAAACATTGCACGGTTGTCTTAAATATTTTATCTTCTTTTTTTCTAAATTGACATTAAGGGATGACACCGGTACGGATTTTCAGCTTAGGATTAGACCTTTAGGTGTAAATCTGAGTCGTAATTCATTTTTATCTCCAAAAATAGTTCAAATTTCAGCCAAATTAGCGAACAAATAAAAAAATTTAAAACGGATATGTTTCTGGAATTTTGTACGTATAGAATGGAAATTTGTTCATGGAGTTACTCTAGGTAATCTTAGGAAAAATGTGGTATTGTAGTATTGTAATGGTATTCTTTGACCATTGGAGAGCTAATACCTTCTGAAGTAATACATCATCTCACTTTTCGGAAAGAGGAGCTGAAAAATAGTTTATAAAAAAATGGAAAATGACGTGGATTTTAAAGTGTTTAGGCATTTTTGCTGATTTAACCACAAAAGGTGTACGAAAGCGCTATATAAATCTAGACCACAAACATTTTGCAGTGAATCCACAGACGCTTTTATCTAAATATTAAAGATAAAGATACACCGTTCGGTTTAAGGTTTAAGGACGACTGGAAGTGGAAGACAAGGGTTAAACACAGATTTCCAATTTTGGCCTAGACAATTTTTTAGATTACTACTTTTTGAAATAGAATCGGATTATCTACTATAACTTTTCTTGGTCTTAAATGTGGCGATCTAGGAAGAATAGACCACAAAATGTTGTTAGTGCGGAAACACGAAAGCTCTACTTCAGGTTAATGGAGATGCAAATTCAAGTGGTTACTATTGCTATTCGTAACTCGTTAGTGTCCTTTATACCCTTGTGTTCTGGAATCACCCTATCGCTCTTTCGTTACGATTAAAGTGGATTGACAGGAGTGAAACGGTTATAAGAGAGTTGCAAATAGACGACCTGGACGAATTTATAAATAGGGGTTACGTCTCATCCATTTAATGCACAAAAAGTCAGAAAAAAAGTTAGAAAAATTATAGGATAGTAACCGGTTGTGCTGCAGCAGCCGCCGGAGCGGAAAACAATTCAATAAGGAAGGCGGTTGCATAACGACACGCCGGCCCGTGACATTTCTGCGCAAAAATATCAACTTAAATTACCGAAATAGCCTCATATTTCCCGAAGGTTGATAACGGCGAGGAGGGAAAAAGTGCAGCTCGGAAATTGCATTACGGATTACTCTGTGTGGCCACCGGTCAGTCTAAGCAGATAGCGGCGGTGGCTGTCCGGTGGCTGGCGGCGGCGGAGGCGGGAAAGTGCGCACGGGGGGTGGTCGCCCCATGGCCCATCCCTGGCTAATAACCGTCGCATGAATGCATCCGCCGGTCCTGCTGCACCGCAGATTAATGCATCTCCTATGATTGTAGGGCGAATACCAATTTTTTCGGCGTGTCCCTTCCCGCGCATTTCCAATTATTTTCGTGGATTTTTTGTACGTTTTTTTTAAGTTGCGTTTTTTTATTATTATTTTCATTATATAATAACATTTTTGCGTAGTCATACGTTTGCATCAGATTTACCCGCGGGAGTGTATGTAAGTGAAGAGCGGCGCGGCCTCCGTTCGTTGAGACCGGGCGACTCGTGCAGTGCGGTGGTGCAGCGTCCGTGCCGCGACACCGTACCGCGCCACCCACCCCGCGGAAGTGTTGATATGAGTGTGTGATGCTTGTTAATCGCGAAAATGCACTTTTTCTGTGCGCAATGAGTTTTATAGGATGCATTTTTTCCCCATGCATTTCCCGGCTTTTTTCTTTTCGTTCGCAGGCCGAACCGCGTCGCTTGCGTTGTTTTTATTTTCACATTTTTCTTTTTATTTTTATGTGTCAGCATGTTTTATGTCGTTTTGTTGGTAAGAGCATGACCAAAACCTGAAGCGCGCTGTATTTTTTTTTTTATTCTGTGTTAAAAAATTTTTTCTTCTTTTTAATTTTTAACGTGTTTTATTCAACCTTTGGTAATGGTGAGTAGCCACTATACACAATGAGGTGAAAGTGGTGCAATCTGCGGGCTAGACAGAGAAAAGGTTTATAGAAAAAAGAGATGAGGCGTTCAATTGTTAAATGGACCATTTGATTTCGGCGAGGGAATTTTATTTCGGATATTTACATCCTTCGTGGCCCTGTGTGCCCTCATCTCGGTGTATGCGGGCCCGTGCGACGGCTGCGGATTCCGATACTGATGCTACTTCACTTGTGGCCGCAGCTTCAGCGGACCTCAAATGCGCGACTTGGCCAATTACGACAAAAAAGGGTAGGTAAATTAATTCCGGGATTAGCGATGATCCCCTTATGTAAGGGGGTTCGAAGCGATGTCCTATCCTCATTTATGAACGCCATATGTGACGAAACAAGGAATCGTAATGAGAAAAGTAATAAAATTAATAAATTATAGATATCATCATTCGGGAGAAGCTCTTGTAAAACCCTTACTACTTTATTTTCGATTTTTATTAAAGCTTAATTTTTTTTCTGATACGCCTATCAAATTGATTTAACTAATAAATGAGGTAAATCTTAGTTCTTATTTAAAATCGTTTGTTAGACAACAATTGAATTTAACTTCTTTCCGGTATAGGTCCCTTTGTACTTATTGCAACCAATCCTTTTTAAGCCATCTAGAATTTGGGAGTTAGACTTCTGGCTAGTCGTTACTAAGTTAAACGCCTGGAAAATCAAGGATAAGGAAACGGAAGGAACCATTAAAGATATACCTACATCTCCGCAAAATCTCTAAACCATCTTTTTCTTACTCAATTTGAATTTGAAGAAGTAATATATGAATATTATGTATAAACAGTAATTTGGATAAACGTTATTCATAAACTTACAAAATATTTAACAGGCACTTTTTTTTTTAAATATTCTCAACCTTTTAATTTAATCCAGTTTTCTCTATTTAAATCATATAAATTATTCGTAAGGTGGATTATCTTTTTTTATATAAGCGTAAACATAAACGCACCTTCGGCAATCGATGATAAAGAGAAAGTTAAAGATTTCGAAATGCGGCCAACTCGTTGATCAATGTTAAAATGAAATTTTTAAAATAGATAAGATCAAAATGTAATTGAAAGGAAAAGTTTTAGTATTTTTAATAATGATTTTGATCTTTGAAATATGAAAATTAAAAAGCAAAAATCACTAACTGTGATCATCAAATCAAATTGGTAATTTTAACATTTGCTTACTATCAAAACTGAAAAGAATCTGATGTTCAATTTTTAATTGGGTATTATCTTCAAAACAATGGGGTTATAAATGCATTAAATTAAACTTTGATAAACTGATAACACTCTGATGCTTTTTTCGCTTTTGTTTTGGGTAAAACAACTTTGATTATTCTTGAAAATATAAAACGAGGCGAAACATTTCCCAGCAGATCTAGACTCTTGTTAAATTAAGACATCTTCATTTTAATTGGACGGTTAAGAATACAGAGAAAATGTTGCAAATTTACAAGTCCACTAATTTGTAAAAATTCGAAAAGTTTAAAAGACGTAGATCATAGAAAACTGAGTCAAAAATTTGGAATAGTAAAAGGTAACAATAATTGAAGATATTTCCTCTGATTTGTGAAAATAGCAGAGAACAAATAAACATAATACAATTTTGAATTGTTGATTTCATTGATGCCTGTGTTAAGAGGATTTCAATCTTCCCAAATGGGGAAGTGAAAGGCTGATCTCAATTAAGCCTAATGTAATTACAGGTTGGCGAAGAATTTTATAAAAAAAAAAATAATAAAGCGATTAAAAATGACAACCCTCTTTGGAAAAGGAGTTTTTAAAATGTATTAAATTAAAAAGCAAATATTACTTATTACCCTTCAGATGGACGGCCAAAGCACAATAGAGTACGGGAATAAGGTACATCCTACTTGTTTCGCGTTAGACACAATTTAAATTTTAAATTTAATTCAATTTTATTAGTGAAATTTTTATAATAAATATTTAGCACTACCTTAGAGCTTTAATTTTTTTCGGAAAAGAGCCACTGCGCATAAACAACTTTTAGACAAAGTTTGAATAAATTACTAATGGAACAGCATTGTTTATACAAATCACTATTTTATATTGAAATATGTTTACTAATGAAATGATTTTTAAAAAATATGCCCTACACAACTATTCTATACTCTTCCCGTTGTTTTGGACTCCCAAAGATCTAAGTGCCTCATTCTAGTCCAAACCCAGCACTAATGGAACAAGTCACCCCTTTCTGAAACATTTAAAGGTTATACTTTTAGATTATACTTTTATCATCGGTTTATTCTTTTAAAAATTTGCAACTCATAAATGTAAAGAATAGTACTAAGTTTTAATTTCTTCTTAATTGTCTATTTTGTTTTTTTGCCGTGCTTAAACGTGACGACGTTTGAAATGCCCCGGTATGAGTTATTTAGCTCAAGTGGGTTTAGATTCTGGTAGTACGGATACAAAGTACAAGCGGTTTTGTTACCCTAGGTCCCAATTTAATTTCGTCAACCTTAAAGTGGAACGAAGAAATGGACCAACACTGCAAAGGATGCATTGACACGAGTCATCGAAGCAGGTCGACGACAAGAAAAGGAAAAAAAAGTAAGAAATGGGAGAGGAAGAAGAACAGATTCGGTCCATGTCCCCATCCTTGCGGCACGGCGCGTCAATTAATTGAAATCGACGAGTGTGTGTCCCAATTTGTAGCTGACCGAAAAGAGCTTCCGTCTTCCGGTGGCCGGCGTGGTGTAAACATACCCCGGCCCCGGGATCATTGCCCTCGTGATCAACGAGCCCTCGCATCCTCCGCAAATCTTGACAGTGGGCTGTGCCGGGGCCGGAGCCGGAGCCGCTGCTGTTGGCAACTTCACCCCCATAAGAGACGTGACCTCAATACAATTTGTCACCGACGAATTCCGACGGGCTGAGGACAGACAGGCGGCAGCGATTTCGGCTGAAGACGGCAGCAAATCTACCGAACTGACCTTCTTTACATACCTACACTTCGGCCCGTTAGCACCGGCCACCCTAAGGGACCGTAAGGCACCGTAAAGTATCCATCCACTTGTTGTTTTTCCAGCGTTTTAAGCCGACAACTTTATCCTTAACCAACCTCAACACACAGCGAAGACATCAGAGGCGTCCTTGCCGTTCCCGTTGCCCTCGTCATTCCCGTTACCATACACACGTACTTACATTAACCGCTGCTGGAAGACGTCGTCGTTGTCGTCCTCGTCGGTCGGTCGGTTTTTGCTACTCTGGTGTCCCCCCGGCGGCGGATGGAGGGGCGGGACAGGCCAGGGTTCGAGAACAGCTCCTTAGAAGATACGCCGAAATGACTCTGTTTATGTGCCAGGCCCGAACTGCCCGGGAGGCGCCCGCCTTCGCCACCGCCGTCCTAAACAAGACGTCCAAGTCCAGTTATCGACCTGACCGACAGACCGACCGACAGAGGGCGGCCAAATCATCCACCCGTCACCACGTAATGATACCGTTAGTGCGAAGGGTGACCACATCTTCTTCTCGTCCTTGCGTGAGGTCATACTCGAAGGCGGGGGTGGCCAGGCCGGGAGAAGGCACGGAGCTAGGCTGCCGCCGCTGCTGATGAAAGAGAAAGTCCCACCCATACAGAGGACGGCCGACCGCGTACATAAGAAACCACATGCAAAGGAGTTGTACATAAAAGAGGGAAGCTGAGAAAGCGCGGAGCAGTCTCATCGTAACCTTGCGAAGAAAGGGAAATTTTTTCTTTAGTCCTGTTCGCCGGAGCTTTCTCTTTCGACGGGACAGGGTGTTCTTGTGCGGGTTCCTCGGGGCTGTGCACGACGCCGGGCTGGGTGCTGCTGCTGCCGAGCCCTTAGCACGATGATGAAAAGAAATCCGAAGAAAAGGACGACGAAGTGGAAAAACGAAGAAAACGAATAGAAAAGCCGAAGAAAACCCGGAGAGAACGAAAACCCCCTGAGGTTGGATCCTGGCTGTGCCTTTCTTTTCATTTCTACAGTTTTCCCAGATGGAAAGGATATGAGTCGGCCCGAGCGGCAGGAGCACGGGCCGGCAGGGGGGAACCTTCTGGGAAAAAAAGCACCGGAATGACCTCGACCTAATCGGCACAAGACTCTCCAGATTGAACGGAAGGAAAAGCCGGCAAGAAGTCACGCATATTGAGGCGGCACAGAACCAACACATCCATCCGGCAGCTGACATAGGGCAGCGGGCACGCGGGCGGGCCAAGAAGGGTGATGGGAGCAAAGCTGGCAACAGGTTATTTATGGATTGATCCCGATGGCTCCATGGCTGCAGCCCATGCCCAAGATACCCGAACGTGAAGTTTAAGAAATCTGATGTTCTACCAGATGATGATAGCCGAATGGAAATTTTGAGATGCAAGGAGGCGACGGCCTGGACCCATCTTAAAAAGTTCTCCCGTTAGGGACAGCAGCGGAACAGCAGCAATACCGCCATCACTGCTTCGACTGCTCCGGTATGGGTCTAACAATTTTCAATTATGTATTCCGTTTAATTTCATAAATATCCCCTATATGAACAGGAGCGGCCCGTACACGTGGATAGCAACCGCTTCCCTGGCTCATGATTTATTCTTTCAAGGATATTTGAAAAATATTCCCAGACTAATGCAAGGGGCCCCGGCAATGAGAGAAAATATCAAAAGATAGTATACGATGGGCTGGGGCATTCTTTTTGATTTTTCCCTTAATACGGCGGCAGGCGGCCCGGACCGATGGAAAGGTCCTAAGAGTCCTTCCTCGACAAAAGGGCATGCGCCGCCTTAAAGGAGACTGCTGCAGTCGGGTACGGCCCGGCTTTAACGTATCTGTCGCTAGGACTGTCGTCATCATCGCTTTAATGTTAAATACTGAAGAACGAATCCATCAAATTCACATGGTGATATCTGAGACCGGCTGCAAGGTAAATTCTTTCTAAGAAAATGACTGTAATTCAAGAAATATTCGTTTGATGTGCTCCCGTCGGTCACAGTGCCAAACTTTCACGGGACGTCCTTAGCTTAGGTGGAAACATATGCTCCTTTATTTATTACACTTTGACTGCGTGCACGATTTTTAATTACAGAAAAACAATAGATCGAAGGATCTGAAAAAATTTCAGATTCTTTCTTATATAATCACATGTATGAAGGTTTCGTCTACATTTAACACTTTTGGGAAAAAGGACGTTTGCCTCTTGTAAGTAAAAGTTGAAGAGGAAATGCTTCGGTGTTAGTTTTACTTCTAATCGAAGACGTTATGATAATTTGTCGGTATTTCTTTTTTATTATACTAAAATAAAAGGTTAAGAGTTACTGAATTTATTTTGATAGACCTTTAATACATTGGTCAATTTTGTCACTGCTAGAGTATGAGACAATTTTCGAGATAAATGTAGAATAATAGGTTCTCTTTTATAAATACGAATTCGATAAAATAATTTCAGCATTGGAAAAGTCGGACTTTCTTACATTTTGGAATCGTGTGTGCATTGCAAATTGTCAGAGAAGTTTAAAGTATAAGATTATATCAAATTGGACGCACTTTTTTTGCATAAAAGGCAAGGGATTGTGAATACACAATTTGCTAAAAAATATTTCCTTATTCGTTTAAGCAAATTGCATTTGTATTTTGTTGCAATACTTTTCAATGTGTCTTAAGATCGCTTAACTAACGACGATCTTAGTGAGGTCTTCGATTTTACTGAAACTTTGTACAAGATGAAAATCCTGAAAGTATGTGGTTAAAATTTTAAGCTCAAATGTAGAAAATTTCGCAAAACTAAGAGCAGTGAAATACAAACGCCAACATTAATTAGATTTTAATACTATAAATTTGTTTTAGTGCAATTTAGAACCAGGATTTTTTTTAGTTGATAATCCTGATCAATTATGATCTAATCAAGTATTTTTAATTGTATTCCAAATGCGCGGATAATTCGTGTCGACACGTTTACTTGAATTATTAAATATTGGTTTTGAAAAGTTAACCAAAATCTTGGTTAAAAACCTGGTCGATTTTTACCATTTTGGATCATTTATAATTTATGAACTTTCATTGGTTTTATTGTACATTGCAATTAGATTTCGTATGGAAATCGTTCTTATATTCGAATAACTCAATAGTTTACCTGTTTTTATTTTATTATCTTTAACCACACAATTTTACAACACTTCCCAAATTTTTAATGAAGATCTCGACATCTCCGTAATCCTATAATTAAAATAACCTTCATTTTCTCCACACTTTTATTACATTAACAAAAAAAAAATTACTAAACGAATAAACACTCGGTTGAGCTTCATTTACTTTTCTACTCGTTGATGTGATTTCAAGATGATACCTACTCCAATGTATTCCTATTATTAACTATGAATAGACAATACCTCTGTTTCTATAGGTATATTTATGATAATAGATTGATTTACTCGTACATATCTAGGTCAGGATTACGTCACCCAGACGGAATATATACCTAGAATTTTACAAAGTGATTGCTTTTATTGTATGGAGTCCTGAAACCTAATATATACAATTTCGTATTCAAAGTATATACTTAAATAGCCTTGGCCTTGATTTTATTTTTTATTATGTCAAATGAAACTTTCACTTTATGAAATTTAAGACGTTTAAATTGAAAGGACAAATCTGTAGGTTCCATAGAGATGCGAGGCCTCTCTTCTATGGTTTTTTTTAGAGTGGAATGGTTACTTCAATTACGTAACATATGACCTTCATATAAAGGCTGATATTTTTCGAAAGCTTCTTAAAATTTGTATTTATAAACACATTGGAATCGAGTGAAAGAATGGATTTATGTCAATCTAAAATTGTTCGAGCGTAGACATTTAGTTACTAAATATGAGGTTTTTATTTGCAGCAATGAAACATTTGTTGTAAGAAGGCTTTGATTAATTTTCATATTTTCAAGTTCTTTCTATCGAAACAATTCTTTTTTGTCTGCTTGGTTTAATACTTTTATTAAAGAAATTAAAATAGTCGTAAAAGATCAACTGAATTTCTAGCATCATACACAAAGATTTTAATAGTCCTGTACTTTGAAATGTGTATAATAAAAATTTGTATATAAAATAATTTCATACAGAAAAGCAATTCCAATAATCAACACTAGCTTTGTTTTATAGTGTAAATTTTAATGTTAACACAGACCTGCACTATTGTCATTTAAATTCTAGAACTATTGAAATTATTGAAAATTATTTTCATTATAAAATTGCTTTGATTTTTACATTTCTAAAAGACTATCATCCATATTTTTCGAAAACGATTATCTTCAAGGGGTCATTAGTCCTCCAAAAAATACATAAAACTTGAAATATAACTTTTAATTGTTTTTATAAATGTTATATCTAGTTCTAATCATGAGGCTAGTTTTAACCCCTTAACGTGCCTTTACTCCTAATCTCCAAAATATTATTTATTACTTTTTATAGAAGTTTTAATAGATTTTGGGAGCCCTAGTTATATCACTTTTAACAGAAAGTTATATTTTTGTTTTCATAAAAGAGGTCAGAAGTTTTTCTTTCTAGTATTGAAAACGATGTCTTCAAGAAGACGTTCCAGGAGAACCTCTACAATGTCGTCCAATGCAATTTGAAGGCATATATTAAAATAGAACTTTACTTTATTTAAGCCAAAAGTTGCTTAAAATTTGTATAATTTCATCCTGATATCGACTAATAGATCAAAAATTCATTAGTATACCCTACAGAATTGATAGGTCAGTAAGCATAACTTCCACACATTCCCAGTACTAGAAAGCGATGCAAATACTATGAAATGAAAAAGGGTACTTTATTTAGTTTATCGCACGCAGGACGAGGTGGAAGTCTCTTTAATTCAAAACAGCGATTGGTTTGAATTACTGCAGTACTGCAAAAGTAAAACCTCATTTACTAAGAGTTTCATTCATAGGCAGGCTACGAAGGGAAACCTTTTCGAATATTCTTGGTACAAAAGAAGTCTTACAAATTGCTTCCCAGTCTTTCAGAATTTCTAGCCTCTATGGCCAAATATAACGATTGAACGAAATTGCCAATAATTTGCTCCACGGAAACAAATCAGCTGATCACCATGAGAAATGAATGAAGTGAAGCCCTTGGCCCCTCCGAGATGTGAAATCCCACCCCGACAGAGCCCGATTTGGATTTATACACCTCTCAGACATGTCTCGTGCCACTGAGTTTACACTCCTCAGTCTGTCCGTCACCGACCGAGAACCACCCACACTTCATTACGGCGCCCACTTCGTCGAAAGGCACAGGGTCCGGGAGAAGAAAATTTTCGGTTGCCACGACGGCGGTGCCGGGGGTTGGCCAGTTCTTAGCCCTCGCCCTTGCTCAATCTGTAAACCTCAAGAATGGTAATGGACACCCGACAACAACTGGCGTCCGGGGTGAGGAGAGCGTATGGAGACGGCAATTGTTGCTGCTTCTCATCGCCACCGTCCGTCGCACCGCCCGCCAATGTCGCATCGGTCGGATTTGTTGGCGAGCGGTGTGGTGGCAGCCAGAGGTGGTCCCTAAAACCATCCTGAGTATGCATGACCCAGATTTTATTCAGGAACCCTAGACAACCGCCTTATATCCGTCCGCCCCTTCCGGAATCATCTTCTTGTTGTTTTATCCCACTCCCCGCGGTCCCCGGTGATATCCTAAATGCCTCACATGCCGGCAGGCACATGTAGCCTCATATGTAAGGAGCACACGTAGGGCGGCAAGTGGGCATGAAACGGCACATATGGGTTACCGCTGTCTATTGACTTACGCGGATGGTTTTAAGGGTTTAATCTCCATTCGCCCACTGTCAAAAATCGAGTTTACGGCACGGTCCTCCTTGGCTACAGCGGCTTCTGGGTGCGGTAATCAAAGCGTCTAGTCGCACTTAAGCTTCCTCTCTTCGCAATGGCCCCAATTAGGAACCCTCCGGAGTTCCAAGGGAACCCTTTCGGGCAGTCGTCCTTCTCGTCGTCGCCGTCGACGTCGTCGTCTTTCGAACCGTCTTATCGCCGTCATCAGCGTCATGGCTACATTAAATTACAAGGATTTTCCAGTCGGAGCACACCTCGTATTCCCAAACCATATACGAGTATGTGGCATTCGTTCGTCTCGACTGTGAGGAAGGCAGAAGTGACCACAGGAGCGGGTGGTAGGACCCGTGTCGCATTTCTTCCTGCTCGTCTTCTCCGTGCGAAACTTTCTCCGGCTACCGTGAGCTGGCGTGGGAAAGCAAATGGGATGGACCTTCCTCACTTGTTGATATATTTTGGTGTCGATTTTCTTGGAATTACATCGCCTGTCTTTATGTATGTATGTGTGCTCGAGTATGCGGGGGTGTTTTCCGACAAAGTACGGGTGTAGAAGGACCACCGCCTGCGGGTCTTGGCTCCTTCGGGATAAACACACGTGGGAGTACACTACTTCCCAGCATGTGGATAATGCGATGGTCTTTCTTACGTGTTATGGGGGCGCCCATTTTCCATTCCTCCTACGCAAGGCATCGTGCTTTCTTCCTTCGCAGGGACACAACACCTTGACCTACCCTTAGTGAATTTCCTTTGGCTCTTTATGTACTCAAATTTCTGGAACAAGCTCCTGGGCGACAAAGGCGGCCTAATTGAGGATTTGAGGATTACTTGTCCCCTTGGCAGAAATTATGTCGACGGAGGGTGTGGGATGCTCTTCTGCCTATTCGAATTTGACTTTCGATATCAGCGCAATTGTTTTCACGCAATTAACGATTTATACGTCGAATGTTACTTAAAGCTATTTTCTACTTTAAACGTGACCTCGTCTCAAAGAAATAAAAGGTCAGCTGAGAGAAATGAATATAAGAAATTATATTCGCTGTCGAACTTGAGGTTGCTATGGACGACAGCATCCCATTCTAGAGAACTACTCAGGGGTCAAGGATCATTGACTTCTAGGATTTTGCATGTGGCCAGGTGTGGGAAGGCAAATAGACCCGACTCAATTGTCGACCGGGGCTAGAACGTGTATTTTTTGCTGGTTCTTGTAGCATTATCTGATTCTTAAGGGCTCAGAGCTCAGGTCGATTTTATAGCGTCTTTGAATTGTTTCGATGGTATAAAGAAACATATCTACTATTTTATGATCAATGTATAGAAACTGTTTTTGGTTTCTTTTTTTTATTGTAATTTAACATTTCTTTTATTCATGTTTTATTTAAATTATGCATAATTAACACATAAAACAGCTAAAGGGATAGAGAAACAATTATCGATTGAAGAGGAAAAGTATTTTAAGGTTTGAAAATATGTACATGAGTGAAAAACTGCAAAACATCATCTTTAATCCACTATACTGTCCTAATTAGGCTACAATCGCCATTATTAAATTGCATGCGAATTACCACGAAATTGTTCAATTATTTAATTGGCCATTGAGTCAAATAGAATTATTCTGTGTATGCAAATTCGTTTTTCCTTGGTCGTTTTGTTTTTTCTTTTATCTAATTTTATACGAGATGAAGAGACTGGAAATTATCTTTATGTAAATTAAAGATGATTCTACGAAAGTCTTTTTATTTTTAATTTAATATGATGAAAGGCTTATCAATTTTCTTTATGTTCACAAAAGTTACCCATTTTCTAACACAAGATTTTTCTATGAATTATTTCCTCTGAATTTGTTCTAAGTTTCATAAAATGTCGCTGTAAAAGTCTTATTTGTCTTTTAGCTTTTACAAAAATAAATACATTTAAAAATTTTTTATCCCAACGATAATAGCATTAGAATAATTTAAAATATGCTTTCACAATTAGAAATATGTAGTTGAATTGTTTGAAAAATCAAATATGATAAATGTTTTATTTTTATGAAATTTAGAAAAAAAGTATATTTTAACTTTAATCAAAAATAGATGAAATATTCTGAGACAAAGCATTAAAACGTATGTTCTAAAATTCCGAGCTCAATCCTAAGAGATAATCTTAATTTTTTATATATTTAATTACGATGCTACATGAATTTAACATATTTTTATGTTTGTGCTTTTTTGAAACTTGGCTCTTAGTTAGAAGATATCTAGTCTTTAAGCTACTTAATTTATATTTCGGTTTTTTTAATCTCATAAGATGCGACTGAATTTAATTTACAAGATTTTATAGTCACTGTTATTGCAAGAATTATTTTCTAAGACTTGATTTATTAATGAATATGTACGAAAATGATTCTGCTATCAAGATCACTCGCAGTATCACATAATAAAAATAAATTAAAAGAAATTAAATTTTTAAAAGCCCGCTTTCGTAAAGGAACAAAGTTAGAGTTGTTTGAGTTTATATAAAAAAAAAGTGCAAGATAATGATAAAAATTGAAGATATTTATTCAATTTAATCAATTCATTATTTTATTCTTTTACATTAATTGTAACCTGAAAAAACCCTTTAAAGTAATGTTTCTTATACTTCGACCGCTCTGAATCTATTTTTGGATAATCTGAAAAGAAGTTAATACAAATGATACATTAATTTTATTTTCTGCTTTATTTGCAGTATATGAAAAGTTATTTTTAGAATTCTTTGCATCTAGTGTAGAGCGTAGCCTATCACTTTTATTGAAGCTGATTCTTTTCATCAGCACAATTCTACTACTATTATAAAAGAGTTTCCCTAAAAAGACAAAAATGAATGTATTTATCCCACTTTTTAATTACGTTCATAAGTTACAAAAGTTGAATGAACTTTTCTACAAAAAAGAAATTAATATTTTTGATAATTAGAACAGATATCATCAATTTTAAAATAGTTCCAATGAGTATAATTTTAATATTATAAAGAAATTCTTACCCCTAATGCTTCAAAATCTACTCTCAAAATGTAAAAGTCTATTTAAAAAACAAAATTACCCGTAGTCACCACACATTCGTCTCAACTTTACCCAAATCTAATCCAACATTCACAGCAAATTTTCACTTTCAATCAGATTCATTTGAAATCATCATCCGTGCAAATCATCATCAGCTTCCATTTAATTTCACCTGAGGCGTCCGACGGCTGTTTCGCATCCATCTATGAAAGGAACACGTTCATTGACTGGAAGTCTCCGCGACGACGATCACAGACGGGGAACGTAAAACCTGATTCACCCAGACGACCTTGTCTAGGTTCAAATGCTTCTCGTGTCGGACCCCATAACCCAGACGAGTCTTGCGCCTATTATTGCGCCCGTCTAGCTCTACCGACACAACATAACCCAGTTCCATAGTAACCGACATGTGGTAATACCGACGGCCAGGAATGCAGCCGCGATCGTGCCATTATGGCGCTGATCGACAAATAGAGCTCACTAATCCCCGCCGACGAGACTACGTACCGTGAGAAAAGCTACCATCACTAGACTAGGCATGTATATTCATTAGTGTGCATTAGGATGGTCGTTATGGTGGTGGTGCGCATCTTAATGCCAAGATCATGATCGTAGTGTATACTAAAGGTGCTCTTGACCTCCAGTGGCTTGAGCAGGTCGCTCCATCTATTTCCGTTAAAATGGTATATTCAGTAGCAAATAGGCTCTACTAGTATGGGTGAATTAAAGATTTGTTAGTGGTCGTGAGCGAAACTAACACCGGCACAAAATCCAATCTATGATCGGCTAGCTCAGTGCATACCTAAAAGCTCGCGACCACTATTTAAGGAAGATCTCTGAGAATTCTAGTTAGTTTATCAAACGAAGCCGAGGCGGGATTTTGTTTCCAACAAACAGCAAGAAAAGCTTTTTGGAAAATATTAGAAATGTTAGCACAGTTCAATCTGCGTGGATGCAAAGTACTCTAATTTAATGCTTCGACAAATTTGCAAACTGCGATCTTCACTACCTCTTATGATCATTTTATTAGGAGTACACCGCATTGAAACCGCAGAAATATACCTTCCATTGTATTTCTAAAAGTTTATCTATAACATCGCCTAAGGACAATAAATATGCTGGATGAATTAAAGATTCTTGTCTAGCTAGTAAAAGGTTGTGAAACCACTTCAGTTGAGATTTTCCTAGTTAAGGCCTGTTAGAACTATTTTCTTTTTAACCAAATAACGATTCTAAAAAACAAAGCATTTACAGTATTAGTAACTATCTATGCATATTTCTGTAATTTCCAGAGATATCAAAGGTGTATTATTTGAATTCAAAATGTTTGTGTGTTCGTTTGAGTTTACACCACGTAATAATAGTTGATTGAGTTTTGATCGATCTTTCACTTTAAGAGTCTTAAGTCTGACTTAGCTATGAAAGTCTATCTTTTTTGTTAGTTTCTTACGCCAAATCTACTTGGTTAACATTATCATGGATAATTTGACAAAACGTCTAAGACAACGCTATGACACATCTTTAAAATGTTTATAGAAATAAATAATCGTCCACAAACTCTTTAAAGTAAAATCTAGACCAGATTAGTAAGCAATAATTTTTGACAAAAGTTACTAAATGTTAACTTTTGATGTTACTTCGTCAAATAAAGGATGTTACTTTTCCTTGAAATCTTTCTCTGGATATGCATTGATCAAACATGAGAATGTAAGAAGAGTGTAATCGGTCCAACAAGCAAACTTTAAACAGAGTGCAAATCTCACCAATGCCACCGTTTCATTTCAACACCTCTAGTTCAAAGAAAGCGTTCTTCCTTACGCAACACGGTAAACAAAGGTACAACCCGTCTTTGAGGTGTGGCGATGGGATGTGGTTACGCAAAGCCCCTTACAGGTATAAGGACTACCTGATTAAACAGACATCACTAATTGAGGCCGCATGATGGAAAGGTGTTTCAATTTGTCCATGTTTTCAATGAAAACAGTGCATCGCAACTGCTGACGCGATTTTTTAGATGCAATTTTCAAGGAAATGAGCCGACGACGACAATGAACAAGACGGATTTGTTTGAAAAGCGGTGAAAGTTGCTTCTTTCTTTGTACAAGACAAGTTTCGGTAAACCGAGATTTTAGCGGTCCCGCCACGGCGCATTTATTGCAATTAAAATGTTTGTGCCTTTCCATTTCAGTAATTCGCGGATTTTCGCCAGTGGTACATTCGTTTCATGGAGTGCAGCAGCCGATGCTGGTTCCAGGTCAAACGCGAATGATTGATGAGGTCTTTTCGTGCACTCAAATCAATCTTTCGCGTCTCGGCCTACCTGAAGAATAAGAAGCAGAGCATTAATCACATGGACAGAGAAAGCAACTGCACCTAGTACGGATGAAAGGTCACCTGGAGCGCTACGGTCTCACGCCCTTTTGAACCCAATTTCAAGCCAAAATTCCATTCTGCGGCCACCTCGCGTACGTCTTATACATTTCCTTAATATTCCCGAATTTGACGCCTGCGGCTGAGAAATAAATCAAATTTGATTCGAAGACGGCCTGTTGCCGTCGTCGCCCGAGAATTGATTCACTTTGACTGATCTTAAAAAGGTCTGCGCACGGACTTCTTGGTGTTGATGCGAATTGCGTGACGCCGGGAATTAGGCTGATCATTCGCGTCTAATGTCCTTCATTATATCATCAGAAGCCGGCAATTTTTCTATTAAGCTGCTCTGAATGTCTTCGGTTGTTGACTCCGGTCATGAATTTACTCCCAGGGTCCCGTATGACGAATTCGCATTGTGTCGAGTGCATTGGACCTGACCTACAGCCGAAGACGAAGAGACTCGCGTCCATTCCGACGGAAACAAGGAATAAGGTGATTTTCACCTGTCCAAATGTTGTCGCTTACCTTTCAGGCATGTTGTGTGAATATGTTACCTAGAGGTTGATTCTTCCTTGTTTCTGCATTTGATCTAACCATTTACTATTTTTGCTTATAAAGTAAAATGTGTACTTACTTAATAATGAAAAAACAAAATTCTTAATTAAGACATTGCAAGATCTCAGATAAAAACTTTGTGGACAACATTTTAAAATTCAAGATTCTTGTAATAGTGCTGGCATATACAAAATGAATAGTGTAAGAAATATTCGGCTAAATTATGAAAATTAGATATTTTCTTTCATGGAACATGTCTCAAAAGTGATAACCAAAAAACAAGTACACAAAATAAAATTGATTTTTGCAGTTAACTAGTTATTGAAGCGTCCAAATTAAAGTCAATGAAGATCAGTTATAGATCTTCATAATCTTTCTAAAAATAAAATAAATTGATGCTACCAAGTATTCAAGGTTTATGTACTAATTTAGGTTACAACAGTACTGCGTAGTAAAAAATTCTGAATTACTTTAAAAAAATTTAGGATTCGATATATGACCTTGCCGAAAAGTGGTTTAATTGTAACATTCTTTATATTTTTATGTATATAAAATTGTACGGACTAAAAAGTGGCTCAGTTTAGGATTACGATATCTACCCTTATTTTCTTAGCATCTCGATCTTAAAACTAGAAATAGTCATGGACGTTTTATCAAAATTTTCAACGAAATCTCATCTAGTTTTCAGTTTAACTAATTTAATTTTATATGAAAATTTTATTTTATTGAAACATTTTGCAGAAGATCTTGTTTTTTAGATGAAACTGTTGAATATTGTAGCACAACACATCTTTTTGTGCATTCTATAAAATAATATTCTGTAAGGGAAAGGTAAATTTTCCTACAGTGACATATCAGGTAGGTACTTATGTAAGTACGTATTCAAGTACTGGTTTGAAAAATAGTACAAGATTTTTATCATTTGCATACCTCAATATCACATGTTATAGTAGTATTTTTTAAAACAAGGAAGGTTGTGTTGAAATTGGGGCATTCATTTATCGCTGTTTTTTTTTTCTTTTTCTGCAACATTTTTTTCTTTTAACCTGAAAATCCAGAAATGAAATGAACGCGCTTGTAGCTTCTATTTTTAGTCGTGTGAATTCTATAGCTGATAATGCTAAGGTAGTTGAAAAATTTTTTGATAAATGCGGAAGTAAGTTCTTTTTTAACTTCTGGTTCGTACTTTAATTAAAATTCTTTTCGAAATGAAACCGTGTTTGAAGAAACTTTTTCTATACACAGCTTTAGATTTTTTTCTTTTTTTATTGGGCCTTGGTTTAGAGATCTTAATAAGTGTAATATTGTCATATCAAAAAAGTTCGAATTTTGATTGTTTTGTCTACAATTTTTCGTATTCTTCGCGTTATGTTCCCCCTATTATGTCCAAATTGTTATTGTGTCTCCCCTAGTGTAAATAAAGTACAAACTTGACTGAATCTGTGGAGGATCTAGAGAGTGGCAAAGTCCCCTTGATCTTTCTAAATAACAGATGTCCATTATTGAATGGGTCTCTGCGTTTTATAGACGATGGGGTCTTAGTCGACGACCTGCGTTGCCACAAATGTCGCAGCTTTTTCAGCAGAAAAGGCCTGTTCGAGGACTCTACTAAAATGTAGCTAACGTACACGGAAATTTTAATGGCACTAGTAAAAGTCCGGCCGAAGATGAGCAATAAAAAGTTCACGACTTTCGCATATTTCCGTCTCTACAATTTGAACGCGCCGGCGGCTGCAGCCGCAGCGGTTTCGCTGCTTCGCCCCACCCTCGTACTAACAAAACGTGTCCGGGGCGAAGAATCCCAAAGAGGGCAAAAACGCGTCCGTAATGGACCAATAAAATAAAAAGTAATATAAACTCTGAAACAATTAGTATAAAACCACTTTTAACTGTTTTCGGTATAAAAACTATTCCACCCTCGCGCGCTAGGGCTAGCGGCCGGGCAACGCTCGGCAACAATATAACACTGGTGGCCGGGGTGGCCAAATGGCATCGCCTCTAGCGTTCGACCCGAACACGTCCGCACCTATAACTTCGACATTTATCGTCGATAAAAACCAGAAAATTTCTGCCAAAATAAATTCAAGTTGGAGCATCCGCTGCCATTTCAGGGATCCATCGACTCCGCGGGGTATTACGCGTTCGGGAGCCCGTGGAAAATCGCGACTTTTGCGGCGGCTATTACGCCCCGAGTGGATGCAGATAGAAATGATTTGAATCTCACTTTCGGCCGCAATGATAGACAACACGGCGCTCGGTGCGGCATGGCGCTCCGGTTTTTTGTGCTCCTTTCGCCGCTTCCCGTCCATCTTCCGGCAGCCATCAGTGGTTTAACAAGCAATTTAGCCCCTCGTGCTAGCGGGGCCTCCATTAAAATCGCAAAGTGGACTAGCAGCTAGCATAGGTACTCTGATGGCTAGATAAATTCACCCGTCGATGACGTGTATGTCGGTGCGTCTGTTTGTTGGATTGGTCCGTTTATTTCGCTTGGCAAACATAGAAAAGAGCTTATCACGTCGAACTCTGGAATTGGAAATTGGGGATGAAATATCAAGACCAGGATAATCGGCCCCAGCGGGGAAACACGTCTAGGCTATTTGCAGTTGATACCACGTGCGTGCACAACTGCAGAACAAGACGTGTCCTCCATGCAAGGCGGCGGTGGGGCCTGCAAATACGTTCGGTGGTAAATTAATTGCGACTTGATACAAATAATTTGGAGATTAATTGTGCCTCAGTGCCTTACGTGAGGGGAGACAAACCCCATATTCATGACTTTGAATAGGTCTACGCACACATCGCGTACCCATAACAATTATGCTTTTTATGTCGAGGGGAAAAGCCTAATTAGAATTTTTCTTAGAAAAGTCAATAATCTTTTAATCGTTTCCATTCTAGCAAACACGTTCTTCAAAATCCTGTACCCTCTGTACAAAAGCTTGAATTTTAAAAAATAAATAGGGTGAGTTTTAAATTATTAAATGCTTGATAAACTACTCTAGATTTCAATACTGAATCGTACCATGTGTATGCATACTATGGATACTAGAATTTGTTTAAATTCTTATAAATACCGTTAAAACTAGGTGTTTTACCTGTACAAACATTTCACACCAACGCAAAGCACTTGTATACGTAGGCGCTCTATTTTTATCCTTCTAAATATATTAATTTAAAAATATTTTAAATAAATTTTTTAAGTACTTTACATTCAAGTCCAAAGTGTATTATAAAATGATGATTTCTGTCAAACCCCCAAATCAATAAGGCACTAGATACTACATTGAAAGAAATAAACTGTTTTAAATTAATTATTTTTAGTAGCAAAAGTACAATTATTAAAAATTGTAGTTAAATTGTAAAACCAAACAATATTTGAGTCAATTTAAACAATGACAAAATCTTAATCTAATCAAGGTAAACTAATTAAAGAGCGTTTTCATTTTAAATAAATCGTAACTAAAAATCTTATTTGAAATAAATAAGGAATCCTTGTTTGGCAATACAAACATATGAAGAAAAATATTAGATTTACTATCGTAAATATTGCAATATTTTAATTATTTCATATTCAAAATAACCGCATAAGTTGTAAAATTTTTACAATAACAACGTTTTTGTTTGATCCTACCAAGGGTTTTATTTGAGTGTATGTGCAATTATATGAGTCCATTTATCAAATAACTTCCACTTTTATCGACTTGTATAGGATCAATGAAAGCCCAAACAATGTAAAATACAATTTGCCGAAAATGTGGATATGCTCTATTTTCAAAATAAACAGCTCATATATAACAAATTAATACTGTCTTTAATAATGAATATTGTGATCCTTAAATAAATCAATAAAAACTTTGCTACCGAGTAAATAATTCTCATTTTCGATAGATTACAAATTCAAAAATTTGCTTTAAATATGCTATAAATACCGATTAAATTATTTAAAATGGTAACTTACCTTTCAAAGTTAAAAATTAGAGTTCAATAAATAAGTAAATGATTTTTGTTAAAAATTTCCATCATAAATGGTTTCTAAGACTTGTATTCGACTAACTATCAAAGAGTAACTCCATAGACTATAGTGACAACTATTTTGAAGCATTTATCACTGTAACTTTTGCATAATTTGTTTTTTCGAATTTTCCTAAGGATATGAGGGTAAAAAGTGTAATCTAAGTGTAATTAACCTCTTAAAATTATTCATTGAGTTTTTATTTAATCAGACTCTTCAAACTTATTTTAAATCATATTTTCATACAATTTCTGTACGCATCTTTTGATTTCACCCGCAATAATCGACCCTGTGCGGAAGTAATATATTAGTAAACATATGGTCCATATCGAAACGGCCGGTACATGTCATCAGACGTGAAACATTTTAATTAAATGAAAATCGTGCGACTTCAATTTCAATGTCTTATGCGTTTTTTCCATCAATAAATTCTGCATCCCACTGATTATTCTATTATTATCAATCTACTTTCTTTTGATTTATTGGAAATTTTGGAGGATGCCCTGAGAATTGTAAATATCTGCTGATTATTAGAAGAGGCGGATACTAAAATAAATACGTTCATATGCTATAACACTCACAAAATGGAAGCTTATACAAACATTCCGAATGTTTTCTGGAAATGTTTTTATTTGTAAAATATAAAACCTAAAGAATGTACAAACTTTTTTAACTATATTTGATTGAAAACCATTGTTTAATTAAATAAAACGTAGTAAATAGAGGTAGAAGTTCGTCTCGTCGTAAGTGTATGTTTAGTTTTTGTATGCCCTGGTTTTGAGGAGTTACGAAGGTAAACACTCACGTCAATTTATTTCATAATTTGCACCGTGTTTCTTGCATAGTTTTCTTTTTATAAACTAAAACGAATCAATTCTTGAAATAAAAAATAAAAAAATTTAAATAAAATAATAAAATAAATAAATTTAGGAAGTATAGAGAGTAAAGATTAGACTTTTTATTTCCATTGGAGCCATATAGAGAGTTTCTATGCAGTTTATTGTCCCCTAAACTATTTTAAAATTACTCAGGAATAAAATATTTAACTGAAATCTAATAACTAAAATCATTCAAGATATTTATAGAGAATTTACGGCTTGAAATAAAATGAAAACGACTTTTTTAAGGTTCACGAACTGTTGTCATATTAATTTATAAATAATTCTTTTTATAACTCGTACGCTTTTCTAATTGCATCAAATTTCATCTTAATACATTATTGATTAAAATCAATGTTTACCTTTCATATAAATTTATCTCAAGTAGTTTTACAATAATATAATACAATTTATTGTGTAGTTTTTTTGTGTTAAAGGCCCTCCATCGGAAATATCGAAAGATATTGAACAGTTTTTGATTTAAATTTAAATTTCTCAACTCGTGTTCAGATTATTTTTATACAACTCCAGTAAAAGTAGAAGTGTGGCATCCTTTTCCACGAATTGTCGCCCACTTTTAATAGATGTTTCTGAAGATGCGCAGAGATAAATGTAGCACCCTGTATAAGTTAGAAAAGTAATCATATTTTATTCTTTGAGTAATCATATTCTTTCTTTTCTTTTTCCTATGCTAATTAAATTTTTCTATGTCTTGTACACTTATCAGACTTGCATTGTACAAATCGAAGGACTTGTATCTTCTTTACAAAAATAAAATGTCGTTTTATTAAAAATTAGTTTTATATTATTGAAGTGGTTAAATTTTGTTGAATTTTTAAAGTGACCGTACCTGGGCGGGGCGTGAATTAAATTTTATTATAAAAACCAATTCTGGTCGGCCCCTTGAAGGCAGCATACGGCGCAGCAGTTTCAACAGAAATCAAATTTTAGCCACAGTAGCGGAAAAATAGTATAAAGAGCGGAAAACGTGCATGCTCCTGGAGTGTTACGTTTGGTTGGGCTGGAAAATGGGTACCCTCCAAAGCGAAAGACCGCCACAGTCGTTTTAGCCGGGAAAGTCGGCTAGCAAAACACCAAGGGCCAGTAGCGGCAGCAACAACCAAAGCAGTCAAAATCCAAAAAACGAAGGCAAAGCAGACCCAGTCCAGTCCTGCCTAAATGCAGCGTGGCCATCAAAGCCGGGGGCACTCCTGTGCTTTGGCTTTTAGGACGTGTGCCCTGTGCAGTGAGTGCTCTGAAGGACCGGGGCACCCTGGGACCCCATAGAGCCGGCCGGGTGCTACAATGGCGGTTCAGGAGGAGCCGCGGCGAGAAAGGTCGAGAATAGCCCCGAACACGTTTCAAGTACAATTAAACCGTATGAACGGGGATTATTCCGATAGCGGGCATATGATGACCGGGCCATTCTGACAGTAAACCACTCCTCGAAGCCCTAAGTCCACAATCAACTCCGGGGCATCGTTTGTCCAGTTGAGTTGCAAACACTGGACGATGGCTGACCGCAGCTCAGCGCGGGCCCTCCACCTGGATTCGACTCCTATGCAGCGCCTCGTAGCCACGCCGCACCGCCACACCGCGCCGCAATGGCAGGGTTCAACAACGGCCGGCAATAAAAATAGTCGAAAAAGTGATTCTTCTGCAAAAAGTGCCCCCGAATAATCCGAGGGGCAAAAACTGCATCTGAAAATTTGAATGGTGCTGGAGTATGCGGAACAACTGCACTCTAGTGCAATATTGCACCCGGTCTGGCCTTCTAATAGACCCTGGTCCCGTCCCGGTCGAGCTTCACCTTTGCGCGGGATTACCTCAATTGATTTCAAGCAAATGAATTGCACCGAAGATGCACTGGAGCGGCGAGGTGGCGGTGCGGGTGGACGCGATCCCATCTCTACCTGACAATCAACCGAAACTTGGCTCGATTGAGCGTCGCCCCGCCCGGTACGAGCACTATAGTCAAAGGTGAGTGGTCAGTGTGTGCATTGATACTTTTAAGGCTCCTCGGCCGGGAATTCGACAGGAAAACTCAAAAGAATTTCCCGAATGGTTGGAGAGCTCTGGCGTACTTGAATACCGTCCAGACAATCAATTAATTGCATCTTCGCATTGCTCGACTGGAACTGATTCACCTGCGTATAATCTGGATGATGGCGGTTTTTTGTTCTTAGTAAACCTTAACGAGACTCTGTAGGCCTATGGTGGGTGGTAGCCTGGATTAAGTTGGATAACATATTCAGTCATTATTCAACAACCCTGCAAAAAGGCGAATAGTAGAAGAGCTCCTTTTTATCCGTCAGTCCATAAGATTCGTTAAATGTGTATAGAATAACTTACAATTAGAGCGAAAATTAATGGAAACACATCTTGAATTAAAAAAAAAGAAATTTATTATAAAGTTTGAAGATTGATAGATAGTCAAAATTAATTCACTTTCTATGAGCTGTGGTATGATAAGTTAACCGAGTTAAAAAAGGAAAGCAAAAGGCGATACGCAAAGCACTTTTCGAGTTTCGATTTTCCAAATATGATAGAATAGATGGATGTAGCTTTAAATCAGTTCAATATTTTATTTGGAATTATGAAAACAAAGATGCACCTCTATAAAGACTCTGTGCATAGGTAGAAATGAAGGGAGTAAAATTTCTTATTTTGCATTTGTTTTCAAGGATAGTGAAAAGGGGGAAAACGATACCATTTTCGGTTTTCCTTGCTAAAACGAGAAAGATTTTTTTAATTATTATTGTTAATTATTTTTTTGTATTGTAGTATATGTTTTTAACTATTTTAAAGAAATGTTTAAACGATAATTATTTAACCATAGTGAGTTATTTAACCATAGAAGTTTTCCTACAACATGCTTTAAAAAATGAAATTTTCGGTGACCACGGTTGTGGCAAGTAGACTTATCTGTTCGGTTTTTAAAAGTTTCGATTTTGACCTTAAATTGTAAACCTTTTATGTTAGTATTTTGATTTCCGATGAGAAGACTGCTCTTTCTTTGTAAATAAAATTAAAAAAAAAATTAAAACAAACCAGAAGCGCAAACTACACTGGACGTAAAAAAAAATGCATCCAATTATAACGTTAGATATTTCCGTAAAAATCGCGTTTACTAATTTAAAAACTACAGTTTGGAAAAAAGTCGGCTTAAATTCAAGATAAGTTTCCACAAAAATAAAATATTTTATTTTTTTACCCACAATGGACCCATAAAATTTAGCATCCGTATTCGATACAACATCGGAAATATTCATCGACTTTTAACAGATTTTCTAAAATATAAAGAGGTAAGTTAAGGTCTAGGTAACGACGTCAGTGGCGGCCAATTAAACTGTCTGAGTTGCTAGCTGGCTTCTACTTTAAATGGGCAGTGTGTACTTATTACGAAATTGTAGTAACCGTACAAGGAACGCGTTCTCCAAGATAATTGAAATAATTTAAGAATTTGTTTTTTTTATTTCTGGATATAAAGATATAAATTTTAAATTGATGTTCAGTTCAAGACATTAAAAGCTGTTTTCGTTTCCGAAATCGCACGTATTAAAAATTAAAAACTGAAATTAATTCGTCCAAATTTTCAAAATAAATTCTGGGAATTAACGTTCGAGTTTTCCGGATGTTTTTCTTTCGCCTAGATTTGGCGGAAAAGGTTATTGTACAAATTTCAAATTAAAATACATTTTCGTCTTTTTCTCTAATAGGAGTTTGGTAGTTTAACTACAAATTTTGGTATGACTTTATTTTAAATGGAAGCTGAGATAATGAAGGTAACTTGTAAGTGCCATTCAATGTTGTAGAAATAGTGTACAGAGTAGACCGATTGTGAAGTTAAAATTTTGTGGAAAGATCTAGTCGTCCACGTTTTATATACCTTCTATAAAATTTCGAAAAATGTTTCCGAAAGCGTTGATTTCAAATTTTCAATTTGTTTGCGGATTGCAACTAACATTTTAATTAGTATAAAATTATTGAAATGTTTGTAGCATTAGATATTTAGTAATAAGCAAAAAAGAAAACGATTTTGACGAATGTATGAGTTGCATTTCACTTTAGGATACACTTTTGAAATTTCAAATTTTATCGCCAAAAATAAAGACACCAAAAAGTCCCATTTTCCTCTGCAAATTCATTTTTGCTGCTATTGGATTGGACTGTATTGGTCTAGAAAGTAATCAACTGGGAGTCGTGTACTACAAGTTCAGAAACCGGTGGGCATATGGGCAAGTACATGTTTTTTTTCTTAACTTTGCAGATCTGTTGCGTTCAATTGTTGTTAATCATATCTAATTTTAAAATGCGAATTTATTCCATAGGATGTCTTACTTTCATGTTTTTGTTACTTCATTACAATTTGAACGTATGTCAAGTATCCTTGGGGAACTTACTTCCTGAAGAGGCATTACTTAAAAAACTGACCATCACTTAGACATAAACAATCATGGCGCTTGCACTTTTTTCTGCAGCTGCCTTGTTGTTGTTAATTAATTTTAAAAATGCATCAACTTTATCCGAATCGGGCTAGGGCCGAACGGGGCACGTATAGAGCCAGGATTCCGGAAGCAGTGTTCATTATTCCATTAGACCTTTTCTGTGGCTGCTAAAATAAAAAATGCATGAATTTACGTAATTTCGGAAGTTAACTGACAACAGCTTGGTTACGCTACCGCCTCCGAAAAAAGCCATTCTGCAAAAGCTTCCTCTTTCGCCTTTTGCAAAATGCAAAAAAAGGTAAACAAAAAATAAAAAAACACCAAAAAAAAACCAAACGAAAAAAAATCCACAGGGAAGAAAAAATACACGTATGTATCCCGCCCCCGACCCCTCCGAATATATGGGCGTATAATGCGTCGTAAATTATTCTTGCCGGCCTGTTATTGATGCGGAGAGTCGACTGCTTTCTCCGAGATCGTAGTAACAAATTAAAAATTGACAAGCGGCAGATTAAACTCATACATGGATGCATGGCCTGGCCCGCGCCGCTCAATCATTTCCAAGCAAATTAAAATGTTTTGTGGGCATTTGTCAGCAAAAGACAAGTGCTGTCCAGGCGCGTACTCCTCCTCACCAAAGGTAAGAAGTCCTTCGGCACCCTAGATCGGAGATCTTCGAGGGATGGGTTTTAGAGTTACATCTTGGCTGCAATTGGAAAATTGGGCCTTACGTTCAGGTTCAGGGGATAAGCCTACAGGAAAGGATTGGATTGCGGTGTATAGGCACATATGATGGGCTACGAATGGAATAGGGGGGATGGGGAGTAATGTCCGGGTGAAAAAAAAACACCAAGGCTGGTAAAGTATGCCCTCTTGCAGCATATTCGCCCAACAATTCATCGCATTATAAAACCAACGTGGCGAGTGGCCAGCGCGCGGGTGGAGGAGGGGCGACGTTGTTGGCGACGCGACCAGAAGATCAGCCATCCCGACCATGTTTGAGGAAGAGATTCGGCAGCATTACAGGAGCCGCACAAAAAGTCTGGCAAATAAAAGCAGAGGTGGCATCGGCATGTAGGCTGGCTGCATCCGGTCGAACTGGCGATGCCCGCGAAAAAGGAAAAAATCAGAAAAATGCCCTTTACATACTCTAATTAAATATAATAAAAATGGCGGCGAGAAAAAAAAGCATAATATCGCGCGCGCGGGCCACGACTACTGCAACGAGTGGGTTATAGTCATTAAGCCCAAATAAAACAGGGTGTCCAGCCAACCTACTTTTTCCTTTTTCCGCAAAAAACTTTGAAAATGAGTGAACACACAACGAAATTAAAAATGCTATGGAGGGATGGGTTGGGGCGGAAGGGTGGACTGGGCGATGGAGGGCCGAACCACGCATACCCCGGCGAGTTGCGGGTCGACGCGCCCCTGCCCCGGCGCGCGACCCAACACGGGGCCAACTACTTAGTACATTGTTTTCAATCAGCCAATAAAAATGCAGTCATTACTCCAAAGCCGACCGATGCATAGTCGCACACCTACGAGCGTACGCACATATGTGGAGCAAAGCACCATCCTAAATTCGCGTGCGGCATGCACGGCCGTGCCGCACACCGCGCGCGCCGTGCGGTGTGTGTGCATGCGAGGTGCGATGTAGGAAAAAACGGATTTTTTAAACCCATCTCATATAAAATTAAAAATACGCGCAAAAATGTGAAAAATGTGCAAAAAAGCTCCAACACAAAAAGGCACCCTCGCGCGTAACAGCAACAACAAACTAAATTCGGAAGGTTAAATTAAGTGGGGTGGGACGCAATGAAAATACAACATTATCCATCCTCCGGCAAAAAATACATGGACACATGACGTGAAAATAAAAATTAAAAACTCCGCCCTTGGAGCTCGCATCCACCTAAAAAAAGGAAAAAAAATAATAAAAAAAGGGAAAAATAAATAAAAAATAAAAATCAGATTTGTTGCAGTAGTTTGTGATGGGCAACCCTTCGATGAGTGCGCGAAGGGTGGGCGTGGGCGGCTGCGGGCAGTGGGTTTGCCGGTGCTGTGCAGTGCACGGGGAATGGGCCCGGGGTGGTGCTGCCGGATTACTACACTCGAGCGTGTGGAGACCCGCCGGATCCGGAATCCGGCATAAATGGTAATTTTTAGCCTCGTAGTCCCGTGATACTATTAAGATAAGAAATCCATTGCAAAGTTTCAATTTGCTGTTGATTGAATGTGGCGCGGCCTGATTTTCCCAGCCAGAGCCTTCTTCTTCCAGTACGTTCGATACCGTTGGAAAGTCTCAGTTCGACATCTTCTAGACTGTATTCATTTTACATAAAAACCGGTGTCTGGCTTTTCGCAGTGTTCCTCTAAAAATCGAATGCACATCAGCACTTCGACCGGCGATCAATAATCAAACTCTTAATACCTCCTAGTGGAAGATCTGAAGCTTTATTTCGGGTATTTCTTCTTTATTCAAGAATTGCATAGAATCATAAGATTATGTATGTAAGGTATATTAAATGACTGACCTCAGTTATTTCCTTGGAACTCTGCTTTTTTGCTGACCTAGTCGCTATGGATATCAAATAAAGAAACTCCCATGCAGGTCACTAAATGTAATGTAATTTCAACCCCAAACCCTCAGCTTATTTTGCTATTTCTGCGATCATAGCTCACTTTACGGGTTCCAAGACATTTCATTTCGTGAGCGCTATTTCTCTTGCGTTGGTTGATTCAAGAGACATAACAAGTATTAGAGCACATAAAGAGCTAATTATTTCTTTCTTAAAGCTATAAGCATATTCAGAAACAAAAAACTTAATCAAAAAGTTCGATATAAAATCCTTTTCGTAACCGTCGAATGCTATTTCTGAACTTTTTTTACAGGAGCCATTAAAAACCATTAAAAAATCCATATCCAGGTAATTTTGTTAATTTTAAAATCAGTGAGCAATTTAAAAAAAAGTGGATAATTACAAAACAAAAAAAACGTAAGATGGTGAGTAAAATAATCCATTTATGGCACTTTTTCATGGAACCTAAGCTTTGTGAAGAAAAAAAAAATGTGTTAAAAGGGAGCTTACACTGAATCTTGTGTATTATGTTTTATGATATTCTTTTTTAGGGAATCTTAAGGCTGTGTAATTTCTAGGAGATATTTAACTTTCCTCAAAATTTTTGAAGATATTTACATATTGATGAAAAAACAGTTTTAAGCATTTTATTCTAGAATATGTTACGTCTAATAATATAAGTATGTTTCTTAATTTAAATTATTTAAGATCTTTGTAGACAAATTTTTGCCAATATTACAATTTCTGAAATTGCAACTGCTGATGATCACATTCACCTTGGCTTTCACCAAGATGGAATAAAAATCTAAAATTTTTTGCCCGTGTGTCTGTTGACACTATTGAATAAGTTGTCTATAAATTGATCAAAATAGGTCAATAAAAATCAGAGTATCGAAATATTTTATACATCTTTGCTGGTTATATAAACCCTTTTTAAATTCCATTATAACCTTAATTCGGTCTTAATTAATTAACATACTGGGATAAGATCTAAAAAAATCTTATCTTATTTTCTTGGAGTGTAAAATTTCCACTTTGAAGACACTTCAGTTTCATAGACTTCTAGTTAGACTATCACTTCGGCGGTAGACACGTTACTAAAAACTAGTTAATTTTAATCTAGTCCCATTTCGGTAATCTCAGTGGACACTTATCTAATACAAACGTAGCTATTTTTGAATGTACACACTTATCCTATATTTAAGCAATTTTCTTTTTAGATAATTTCATTTGTACTCGGTAAAGTCTAGAGACTATGACCGTCATTAGAAAACTTTTTCTTATCATTTCCAACGTATTTCGGGTTGTATACTTTATTTTTTTATTTACATAAAAGCACTGCGTTTTTGTGTTTATTCTATTTGCTCAGACTCACTTGAAAATCTTCTGTAAGAGCTTGGGTGTCTTCAAATTCCAAAGTATAAATTAAGCAAATTTGTTTATTTATTTATGGAAGAGTAAAATATAGAGACTATAAAAAAGGGAATTTTCTTGAAAGAAGTCAATAGAAGTAATTGCCTATAGTAGTCTCTATATAGCATTATATTTGACGTTATGGCGATGTCGACCAACGTTGAGGGGAAATGCCTTAAAATAGTTATAGGTATAAGACCCTTATCAAATTCGGATCTAGCTGTGTTTATGCTTGTCATATGCAGTATTTAACCATTATTTACTAAACTATAAATCATCCAGTGGAAGCCTAATTTTTATTTTTTATCTATATCCTGAGATGAGATTCGCCCATTTTATTTATTTTTTTTTTTCACCTGCCGAACTTCTTGGTACCCTAAAAGCTCTAGGTAAAGGACCCTGGGAGTGAACAACAGGATGTGTAGATGTACCTAACACCCGAAAAACCCACTTTCTAAGGCTATGCAGATATCTCGGCTTTAAAGACTCCGCGGTCTGCGTGCCTTTGACAGAAGCTTATAATGAAAAATTTACCCGATAACAAATCCCCACACAACCGTGTTGTATTTTCCAATATAAAAGTAACGACTTGTTTTTTAAGTGTTCTCTTTATGTGCGAGTTTCCGCTGCTCCATTTCTTGCCGGGAGCGGTAGTGTGGGGGTGGACTCGAGATATTGGGCCCATGCCACTGTCGCCACCACGTATGCTCCCAACGTTTCGTTCAGACTCCCACAAGATGTCGTACAAGTTGGCGTGGCAGGGAATATGCTAAAAAGCATAAAAGATACGGCGAATGTGATGCCGGGAATTTGTTCCTCGCGTATATAAATTTTGAAAATCTCATTTATCTAAAAATCCCTTCTGAGCTAATGCGCACTGGAACACCTACTTATGTGTTGACGTGAGGCGGTTCGAGTACTCTTGAGTATATCTTTCAATTAGACTCGACGGGCGCTTTCATTTCCACTATTGTCCTTCCCCTAGCGGATCCCATCTTACTTGGATTCATAGTTTCTGTCTCGCTTTACTAATACAACTCTATAATTTCTATTTTCAATTAAGAGGGGGAAGTCTAAAAGAAAAGATTGATGTTTTTCCTAAAATATAAATAAATTTAAGGACATAATATGTAAATTCAAAATCATCTTGTTGACTTAAAGATTGTCATCGTCACTTCTTGCAAGAGCATTTTATCTTAAATTATCAGACATAAAAAATTGAAAGTAATGTAAAACTTTAAATAAAATCTTCAATCTCTTCAATAAAATCTTTATTTAAAAAATCACTTTTAACAGACATTTTTAAATTCGAAACAATAAGATTTCGAACTGCAGAACTATATTCAAATAAAACTTTCGAGTATTAAAAATGGTTGAATTATAAAATATTTAATTTCTTTGCATTTTATTTAATTTATATGCAAGTTTTCCAATTGTTTAGAGTGTACCAGAATAATTTACAGTAGTATAGATAATTCATTAACTTTTCAACAGACCATTTATTCTTTTTATTTCGTGTGTATTTTTAATAAAAGGTAAATTAAGTAGACATATTAAAATAAATCTCGTAAACTAATTCATTACCACATTTTTTTTTTCACTTCTTTAATACGAAGTAAATAACATTCCTATTTATTGAAGAGTTATATAATGCAATAAGTTATAGGCTTAAATTTATTTGTAAACCATTGCTAAAGTACACCCATCACTCGATTTACACGGTAGATACGTTCCACAAAAAACGTACTAATCGAAATCGTGTAAAATGATACACAGTATGCATATAAAAACTTAAACCGTGTAAATCGAGTCAAAAAATATAGAAAATTGTCGTAAATATGTTCACAATAACCGTGTGAAATGGGGCAAGAATGTGAGATTAAAATCGAAGGGTATTCATAGAATATTCCAACTTGTAGATTTTGTATGCCATATATTTTATTTATTTGCATTTACAAAAATGAAAAACACAGAAATAAATTACAATTTTGGATACATAAGAAATAAAAGCAAATAAAATTAAAACCAGTCTTTATTTATTTAAAAAAAAAAGCAGGATTCTTCTTTTCTTTGGTTGTCGTTAATTTTATTATTTGTGATTTAAATCCGAGTCCCTAAAAGAAATTTAATCCAGGAGGATGTCTTATTTTATCATAGCTACGACTTCACCAGGTGAAGTACAGGCTTTTTTTGGGTTCGATAATTATAGTAGATTTTGGTTGATATTAGGAACTTAGTGATCAACATTTGTTTGTAAATTTCTTCATATGAAATATGCGCATTTTTTATTGTTTTCTGAAACTTCAAGTCTCTTTGAATTTCTGGATCTGTGTTATAATTGAATTTGTGAAATGATCGCGCTCGTATATTTATCGAAAAAATAGAAAGTACTATATTTTTTTTTAAATTTGAAAACCGTGTAAAAGCGAAACCGACTAAATTAAGTACTGTGTAAATCGAGGGATGGAGGAAATCAAAATAGACAATGATAGGAAATAATGGACAGATATAAGAATTGATCCTTCAATTCAAGAAATATGTAAAACCTGCGTAATTCAAAACCAAATTTAGGTGTTGAACTGCCAAAACTAAATTCGGTTTTAATCGTTACAGTAAAATATGTTCAATTTAAATTAGAAGGCCCTCCTTTCTAATTGGGCTTGTTAATTTCAAAACGGTAGCATAAGACGATATCAAGATTTATTCAACTTGAATGGCATTCTAAGAAACTTAAAACAGTAAAGTTTCTTCTGATTAAATTTGAAATAGTTATAACTTAAATTTTCCTGCATTACTCCCTATTCAACAGAATTAATTCTATTTTACGCCAATTTGCTTAAAAATCTTTAATTATTACTTTTAAAATAACGAAATTCTTCTTATGTATTTCATTATAGGATATCTATTAAACACTTAAAAAAATAACATCACTATATGTAGATTATAAATCCGCTCAATTTTTTGTTTTTTGAAAATATAGTAAGAAAGTCGCACTTCTTTTTTTCAAACAAAACAAACAAAACCTCAAATGTAAACTTTTAATAAGTCGAAAATGCGATAATTTAATGGGAATAAACAATTTAACATTTTTAACTTGGGAATTACAACCAGCAACTATAGACGTGCGGATTGAATGAAATATCTGGGAAAAAAAGCGTAATGTAGAATACCTGTGATAAGTATAATGATATCTATTATGGACATTTTGAAGGAAGTTCTGCGGAATTAAACAATACACGGGACAGAGCCTGAAAAGGTACCTTTTGCTTTACGCTGCGCCTATTACTCAACCCGCCCCAATTTAATTAAAATCAAATGAAAAGCGTTCCATGAGCGTAAATGGAAGTTTTATTCTCGAACATTTGCGGACGCAAATGTCTTCCTTTTTTAATTTAATTTTACTTTAATTATTTATTGTTCCGTTTTCTTTGTTTTTCATTTTAATTGACAGTGCTCATATATTCCATAATGTCGTTCCCATTATAATTCGCACATCGCACATGAGTGTCAGTAATTGCGCGTCCAGGAGTTGGGTGGTCGCATCGCATTCTCCCGAAGGAACTGGGCCCATGTGGGCTCAACGTGCAATGTCGAGACGCAACTGAATTCAACTCATCGGAGAAACGTCCTTGCATTTAGAAAAACGTGCTATATTTTGGGTTGGGATACCAACATAGACCTTGTTTGCTTTAAATTAATTTCGCCCCCTAAACCGGATGAACTCATGTTTAGTTACGGTGGGGCTTTATGAACTCGGCGCTATAAATTTTCAAAACAAAATTTCATCCGCGAGTGTGTGAGAGCTCCATATGTGGCATTTAGGCCCTGCGAAACAAACACAAAAATCCGAGCGGATCCTCTTTGCAAGTTAAACTGATTACGTCTTTGCCTGCGTTTTTAATGCTATGCCAATGTCAAGCTCTTTGAGTAATTTTTGGGGGGCCAGCAGGGGATCCCGGTAGGAGCAAGTATACGCCCTCTCCTCCGGACTGCTCAGCAATAAGTTGCTTCAATTCTCTAGAGCACAAAGTGGATGCCGTACCTTGGCTTAGAACAGGAGCTGCTTGCTAATTGAATTATTCAAATTTTTGTTAATTTTATTACACAACTCTGTGTACCTTACCCGGACTCCATGTTCCCGTCCACAGTTTCCAAAACAGACTGTGAACGAGAAGAATATGAATATTTGGAAAAATCTAATCGAACTCTAAAGACGGTAGATCTTTTATGCAGGGAATTGCATAAATACGTGCCCTTTTTAAGCATAACAAACGTTGCATAAGAATCTGTGCCCTAATTACACAAGCATGTCTTAATCTAATTCCCTCGATTTTGAAAGCTTTCCAGATTTCTCAGCTTTCAAGGAAAAACGTAGATATACGTAAATTTAACAGAAAATTAAATAATTTTTCTTAGTAAATCAATTTTCCATTTTTCGGGGAAAGGAAAGTATATTATGAAATGTTTTGATCACATGATACCTGAAAACATGAAATACTGGATTTTAAAATTGAACTAGAAGCAGGTTGAAAAACAAAGAATTTTTTGTTAAACGTTTATCCCATTTTTTGAAAAAATCTAATATCATTCAATATCAGTGAATATGTCGGAGAAAAATAATTCAAAGATCGATTTTTATATCCATTAATAACGTCCTAAGAGCAACGATAATTTAAACTATATCAGTATTATAAAAACCAGTTTTAGATAAAGTTATTGCCTATTTTGTTTTCCAAAATGTTTATTTTTATTTTGATTAAATTTGATTACACTAAACACAATTAAAATACAATTAAAATTATCTTGATACCAAATTGTAATACGTAATAGTAAAGTCAAAGAAGTGTAAATATGCTCAAGGCGGACCCGAACCAAGGTTTTCTCAATGCTTCTCTTATTATTTTCTATTCGTTTCAATTTCTTAGCCTTATTAAGCTAATTACTTTTTAATTAAATTGAAACCCCCTTTTTGAAAAATACACCAAATTTTAATAGAGATTTTCGCATCTTAATCTCAATTTCTGAAAGAAAAAGGCTGAGCAATTCTCGTAAAAGACTAAATTAATAAATGCCATAGTGATCAAAAAGTAAAATCAAGTTAAAGGATCCTAAACATGACTATTTAAAAAAAATCAATCTTGGTATTTCTAATAGAATAGGAAAAATATTTATGCATCAGAATATGAAATAGTGGCTTTTTATTATCAATAGACTATTTCTTCCTTCACCTTCAAAACGGGTCGCCTCTGCATACAATTTAAAAACTTAACTAAATCATTCAAGGTAAAGATAGAGGTCTTACACAAGAATTGGCTTTTAATTTTTAGAAAGATTGAAAGTGGGGATATGTCAGGTTTCGATTACAAATTTTGGTCTATAATGTAAAACAATGGAGCGACGATAGGACAGAAGAAAGTGTTGTGATCGTTTGTCTTTTGTCAGAGACTCTAGCCAAGAACCAAAGTCAATTCGCCGATTTAGATGAATTTTTACATTTAGGGCGATTTTTTTAAATAACTCTAAGAGCCATTTTCACTTTTAGTCTTAACTTCAAATCACCAAAACATTAAATTCTTCAAAAATATCTGCAATAATATTTTTCAAAAGATTAATAACAGTCATAGAGTAAAATGTTCGAGAACATATCGCAATTCATTTCTTTAAAAAGAATTGACATGTCGATATGTTGCAATATGCGAAATGTGTCTCCTTTCACAAACTTTTTTTAAATATAATAAAAGCTAAAATTAGGAGCTAATTTTAAAATCGCACAAAAGATTAAAATTTTGCTTAACTCAACATTTTTCAGTTCGGTTTTTGTAACAAGGCAAATGATAAATGGTTCTAATAAAATTTGTTTCGTACAGTGTGACTCTGGAAACAAAAGTGTTTAATCGGACTTAGTGTCTGCCAAATACACTCAAGAAGTTTGAATATTTGATTAAATAAAAATTATAACGATGGTCTTGTAAAATCTTAAGTTCCCCGGACAACTAAGTGATAATATTTTAAGTATAATTAGCACACAATATGTTTTTGTAATTTAAATCAATAAGTTTATAGTAAAAATTTACAATTGTAATTATTAGTACTTTTAATTCGAGACAAATGTGCAAAATAGTGGTTCTTTTTCGTAGACAATAATAAGCACCTTACATCTAAAATCAACTACACAAACATTTAAATTTGATTCCCTTTCTATATTTTCTCTTCCAATTTTCTATAGTTGAAAGTAAACTAAGTAAAGTAATTATTTTTACTACTAAATTATGTTAAATTTAATCATAAACAGTTCTAATTTAAGAAAAGTTTTAAGGGTTAGAATCACCTAAGCGAATTACTTGTAATTAAATCTAACATCAGCTAGTAGCATCATCAAATTCTAGCTTCACGCTATAGTTCGCAGTACAATGTTATAGTGCATAAGATTGCTTGCTCGTGGACTAATATAACAAAAAGTTTTTATAGTTTATAATTACAATAATTAGGTAATTAAAAACTGAACAATGAGGACGAAGTTAAGTTTACTTTATAAGTACTTTTAGAATTGGGACGTACTAAAGGTAATTTAACTAATAAAGTAATTTAGAGAAGAAAAAAATCGAATTAAAATATTTGTTTTAGTTTAAAAGAAATAAAATACTTTTTAACAATTCAATCGTCAATATAAGTTTTGGTGTTCTTATAGTTCATTTTAAATGAATTATAAGTTTTTTATGGTACAATTTCCATAATTTATTGAATGTAGAAAATGATCAGAGATCGTTTGACAAAGATAGTTGATGTTTGGCACAGTTGCAAAAACTAGTTTGTAATAGTAGCTCAATTACAGACGTGAAGTATGAAAAGTTGGATTCCGTGGGAGAGGAAACACCAAATGTTTTTTGTTTTCAAGTCTTTAGTCTCAAATGAAAGCTTATTAAAGTGTGAGTTTTCTAAAAGTCTTCTCAAATTCGCTGTCTTTCTTCATGATATCGAGAAATATTGCCAAAAAAAAAAGACCAGAAATGGTTGATCGTGGTCTACATTAAATGAAAATTGTCACCATCGAGATACCCAACTTTGATTTTTTGGTACATACAGAGAAAACTCCTTGGAAAGGTTTGTTTGGCGGTTTGCAACTATTTGCGATGGGATCGCGATGTAGATTACTATTTTACAAAACAAAAGTATTAAATTAAGGTACAGAACATTTCTCAGGTGAGTCCAGCTCCAAGTTTAAGGGTTATTGTTTTCAAATTAGTACTCATAATTTAATTTATAGTTTCTGTTGTAGATTACTAATCGCGCAATGTTATTAGGGGAAAAGAAATTAATTAGGGGAACATGTACGTTGAGGGTTATCAAGTTTTAGATTAAGAATATCGTAGTTAAAACTATTGTCAATTAGCTGGATTGTTATCTCAGAAGAAATAACTCTTTTTTTGCCAATAAGTCTTCTTAATGGCAGTGAAATTGTTAGAACCGCACTTAGCCAATCTGCACTTGGTGGTTACTTCAAACCTATTGCAAGGAGGTCTTTTACCATTAAAACGAGCGAAATCGGTAAATCAGCGGTGATTTATTAGCCCTTTAATTGTCGCCTCACATATTGACCCAAAAAAGCAGTGCAGATCGTGGGGGTGTGGCAAGGAGTCCGCGCTGGGCTGCAATCAATTTCTCTTACGCGTTCAGAATCGATTACAGCGCGCTCCTCGAAGTGGGTGCGATGTGAGGAAAGGTCTGCCGCGTGCTCACTGCAGTGCCTTCCTCCGTCTATTGCGAGCGGCGGCATGGACCCCAGAGTACCCGGGGCCGTGGGTATGACGCACAGATGCCGCATTAAAAAGTTGTGAGAACCCGTAAAAATCCTCCCAACTGAAATTTTCGTGTGTTTGAATCCGCGATTGTGGAACGTAGCCCCTCACTAAAGGGAGCCGGGAGCCGAAAGGTGGAGCTTTAGGGGTTTTGGGCCTGTTTAAAAAAGGGATAAAACAAGTTTTTAAAAATTTATATGCTTTGTAATAAAATATCTCATTTTCTAGGTACATACACACGAACAGAAGTACCAGCATGTAAGAGCTACGTAGGTACATGCTCCGAGCACCCGCCATCCGAGGGGAGTAAAAAAAAGATAATTTGATATTCGTATAGTTAAAAAAGGATATAACAATGCTCAATGGGTTCGTATACGTATATATACACGTTGCGAACGGAGCAGAGCGGAGCGGAGTTGCGGCGCGCGGTACATACATCACTGTAGATGTAAAAAAGTAATCATAAAAATTGTGTAACATAAAAATGTACTCATACAGGCGAACACATAAAAGCAAAATGTATTCGACTAACAAAGCTATTCCTCCAAAGTTCGCCCATTTCCTCCTATTCCGGCGGGGAGAAGGGTGGCTGAAGCGCGGTACAGGACCCGGGATCTGATCTTACACACCTCACTTCGCCTCGCCCCCCTGGACTTTTTCATGGGCGCGCTCTTTCAAAGCTTTAGCATTTATGAAAATTTTTATTTCCCTCTGTACAGGACAAACAGGAGTTATGGCCCGCGCCTTTATACTGTACAAGGAACTACACCGTCATTGTTGCTCCAATGATAATGACAATACCAAGAGCCCTCTCTGGATGTATGCGGAGCAAATAATGAAACATAACAGAAGCTCCTTTTTGGGGGGAGCTTCCTCTCGACGAGGATGATAGTAGATACTACAAGTTTACCCAATGATAGTCACGACGGCGCACATACCTACATTTATATGTACGTGATGTCCCCCGCGCGCCGCCCGAAATCCTACCGTCACAATGTTGACCGGACTTAGAAGTTTTAGAACGCCAAATAAAATCTTTACGAGCCAAATAACTTTGAACTAATAAAAGTTAATGGTTCCAAAATGTAATTAAAGATGTTTACTGCGCCTTGAATTAAACTTATAATGACATTTTTAAGTTGAAAACGCCGCGAGCGAATTCGCGGGAGGTCTATCTGGTACAGTTCGTTCCTTGACTTTCTTAATGGAAATGAAGCTCCGCATTTGGACGTACACTAAAAGGCCGCCTTATTGTGTTACAGAGTTAACCTGGAGAGGTAATTACGTGAAGGAACGTTAAACCCCGGTAGAGCTCAAATTCGAACTGAAATTGGTCTCTCCCTTTTGATTATCCACTATTTAGGAAATTCTAGATAGTTTACGCATTTATTTATACAGTCGAAGACTAGTTGGCCTATTTATTCGTGGATAAATTGTATCACATAACCTTCTCAAATTTACTTCTTGTTCACACCCAGTACGTAGGCATGCATTCATTTCTGCCTAGTTCTTCAAGAGAACCAAACTAAAAGAACCTTCAGTTGGAAATGTCCTATACAAAACCTGACACTTTAATTCTACCAAAATAACTCATAGTAATATCAAAATAAAAATACTTAAAATATTAAGAAATATTAAAGTAGTACAGCAGATTAACTAAAATTGTGTGTGCCTGGGATGATGGAATTACTGCTCCAGGAAGTCCAGAGGTAGGACTTGAAATGAAATGGCCACGGGCTATATTACAGAAAAACTCGTAACGATAAGACAGAAAGGGTTAAGTACAAGATAAGGCAGAAAATAGGACAACAGGACAATTATGTAAAGTAAAATTAAAAAAAAAAATTGGACAAAACTTAAACCCAATGTGGTTTTTGTGTTGCTTCGCGTTTTACTAGTTCAATCAAAGTGCTAATAGTATAAAATTCTCAAATTTAGAAAGAGGCATAGATCTCCTCTCCCTAAAAAATAAAAATAATAATTATATTGCTATATGGAATATAAATTAATATATAAAAACAAAATATTGATAATTTTAAATTTATGTAGATTAATTCACTTATTTTAAGAACGGGCAAGATTTATTTCAATATTATTAAGCTAAAATTAATAAGAAGGTTGGGTAGTGCTTTATTATTTTCTTTACCTGACTTGAGCAAAAAAGCTGAGAAACTAAATAAGATTTTTAAAAAAAAAGGACCAGAAAATTCTCATGTATTTTTCATTAATCAACTTTCCCTACTTATGCGAAGAACAACGTTTCATTAGAGAACATCTCCTCTTTTTGTTATAATTAAAATATAAACCAAATTTTTATTTAAAATTTTAAATGTAACTACTCTGACGTGTTTCTTCTATAAACTTTCTTAAGTATAAAATTAAGACATTTTCCTACAACTTGGACGGTCCAAGCTAATCTAATATTTTATACATTTCCAAAACAAGTCAAGAATGAATGTTTTTATAATTACTACATCTATTTATAAGAATTTCTGGCGTTCTTATCCCAAATTTGCGGAAAAAATTCTTCGAAATCCACAATACGCAAATTGACGAATTATACGACCACTAAGAGGCAAAACGACACACATGAATATACGACCACCTGTGACTAACCTGAAACAGCACGAAAATTATCAGAATAGATAAACCTGGTAAGCTTATACAGGGTGATTCACTGATAGCATTCAGTGGCTTTTTCTTGGAAAAGGGTTTCTGAAATGTCCACAAGTTCCCTTTTTCCCATAAAGAAGCAAAATGCTGTTAAGTTTATCAATTTGTTATCATAAAATAAAGCTCCTCATGACAGAAATATGATGCTACGAACATTTATTTATATTAAATGCTCTAAATTTTTGTCTTCTTGGTGTAAGAAAATATCTCTAGCTCTAGTTATTTCTCACTAGAACTTTTATGCAGTACACTTTTCTGAATTTTAGTATTCTTATGGTTTTTAATAAGAGAAATATGAAAGAAAAAAAAATCGGACCACCAAATTTATACAAAATTTCAAAATACATTTCCGTCATGAGGGATATTATATTTGAAAACTATTCCTTATAATTAAGTAAACCACTAATTAATTAATTACGAGTTTATCAGAGTTTACTCCTTGTGTGCTCTATAAACTAACTATAAAAATATCTTTGGCCATTTGGAAGGAACTATAAAAAAAATTTAATTGAACTTGCGAATTGTTTGGTATAAAATGTATTGGTAAAAAAAATTAGTTTTCTAGTAAAAAAATAGTATAGGTTAAATTTATATATTATTAAGAATATAAAGATAATAAACTAGTTTTAATTTGATTAATCTTAAGTTTTAAACAGGACTTTTTAAAATTATTGCTATGTTGTAAAAATATGTTATTATTAAATTTCATTTATAAGCCAATAAAGTGAATTGTTCGCCCGAATCCAATAGTATAATAATTTTATGCTTTTTTTGTGAAATCGATACATACTGAGGGAAAAAAAATGTTTTGTGAAATTATTTACATGGAACAAAAGCTAAAAATATCATTTCGAAGTTTTTCGTCTGCCTACCTGTCTCTCTATGGCCACATCAAAAAAAAACTTACTGGACAAAATTTGATGAAATTTGAAATCGTTGTAACTTAAGATTCAACGTCTAGGATAGTCTTTGTTACAAAAATTCCAGTTTTAGGGGTGAATTTGGATCACCAAAAGGGTTAACAAAATTTTTTTGTTCGCACACCCATTAACTGGGATATCAAATGAAAGCTAATTTGAATCCTCTTTATTTTATAAAAAGTGAATACGCTACGCGTAAGCAGTCGCAGACAAAACTAATGCAATATAAAATAATAATTTCCACACCATTGTATTGTAATTCTTAAAAAAAAAATTATTTAAATTTAATGCTTATATAAAAAGAGAAAATAAAATTGTTTTCGTATTAAATAATAAAACTCGCCCAAAGGCCAAATACATTTGGCCAGTTAGTGAGGTTTACAGACCGATTACCTTTCAATTAAATGCATATTTTATTTCCATAAATACTCTAGATTAGGTGCTAACTTCATTGAGCTTCATGGAACGTATATTTCGAAGCAAAAACCCGAGTTGGAAATTTGTTTATTAGTTTGAATTCGTAATAGAATTTCTACATACTCATTGACTACTATAAAATGCATTTTTAGCAGGAAAAAAAGGCACATCAACCTCCCAGACCACTTCTACTCTCATATGGGCCTTGCAAAAATTTTTCCACTTTTCAGCGCCGGAAATTGTTTATTTTCGCGTAAAATTGTTGTTTCCTTCCGCCAGAATTAGATTTTATTCTGCGCGATAGCTCCGAGATAAGCAGCACCGATTTTTATTAATATTTCGGTTCTTTTTTTCCTTTTGGGGCATGAACCGCATATGGCGTCTGCATGAATGAGCATTACTCGATACCTTTTATTTTGGGCAAATAGCCTGGGGCACATTAGAAAACTTGAACGCGAATGGGAATCGGCCGTTCCACGTTTTTGATTATTTCTTTATCCGCGGCCGTACGAGTGGGTAAATTAGGGACTCTTACACGCATCCAGATTGCTCCGTCCTTCCGTGTTTGCTTTTCATTTAATTTCGCATAAATTTCGAGTTCGAGTACTTTTTTAATTCGTCCGGGCGCCCCGACGGAATTCCGAAACGCATGAGCTTTTTTTGCGAGTATGCAGGTGGGTCGCCCGGTTTTCATTCCTTAAAGACGCCACACGTACGTTTACCTGGCCGTGTCATAAAGCACAGGTAGGCCTTAGACGTCGTCGGCAATTTTTCATCTCTGACGGTTCCATTTATCTCCGGATCCAAGTTTTGACAGTCGAAAAGCAGCATTTTCTATGCAACATGGTCCGCGGTGGAAGTCACTGGCTCCGCGAACGTTTTTTCGCGGTTCGCTGCATTCTTGCTGCAATTCAAATTCACGATGGACACATCTTGCGCGAGGAGAGATCTTTGAACCCGTGAGGTGAGCCCCGTGCGCCCCGCCTGACACACCTAAGTCCTAATAGCGCAGATCCAGCGCATAACAGATGTCATATGCGGCCAGATAAGAACTCAATCATCTTGCGGTAAGCCGCGTACATCGATTCTTATTCTTATTCTTGTTTGCGGATCGCGGTGCAATTACAACGGCAAGGCCGGTGCGCGCCGCGCTGCCAAGCAGAAACCAGTCGGGGTGGAACAAGGAACTAAAGGTGGAAGACGCTGCTCTACCTCTACCTCGTCTATGTGTGCTGGTGAGGTTAAGGACCTTACATAGAGGATCGGCTGATGCTATAGTTGTGCGATTTGGTATTTGATCAGACACGACATCACAACTGGTTAGGCCCGGCTTTAGGCTCCGGGCTTTGGGCTTAGAGAATGAATGGATCGGACGCGGCGGGGTCATCGACTCGCCGTTACCTCTTAGGTGCATCCCATTTTCGCTCTCCTTGCCTTCTTGTTCCTCTTAGAGTTCTCGCGCATCCAGCGCGATGAAGTAATTAAATTGGCCTCTGATTAATTATTTCTGTTTTCGAGTAGGTGCTCTTCGATAGGTGATCGAAGTGCATTGGCCCCTCTGCACACAGTACAACTTTTCCATAAGCGAGATCATTCAGATGATGCAGATGATGTAGTAGCTGTTCGTATAGAGAGTTACTTCCTTTTACAAGAATGCTTCAAATAGAAGTTCTGTAATATAAATAACTTCATACTCGTTTTCTAGATAAGCAAGAGTGAAACTATCCAAGATATCGTTATCTATTTACTGCTGAAATAATAATTTAATTGGAAACCTATTTACTCTCTACTTTACATTTCCCTCTGTGTGAGCGGAGCTAATGTAGTATTATTTTAAAACGAAATTATATCAATAAAGACCTTGGTGATGTAGTACTTTAAGAAGAATAATTAAAAAAAAAAACAATATGCCAGTAAGAAATTTGTTATTGTTAAAAATGACAAAAAAATACAATTTTATCTCAATTTATATTTCTTTTAAACTCGAGCAAACAAGCTAAAACTTTCTAAACCTAAAACCTAAAAAGGTTAAAAAACTTGGTCCGAAATTAAAAATTGTTTGACGTCTTCTTCAAATTGATTGAATTTTTGTTAATATTAATTTAAGGGGGTATAGGTTTAACATATTCAGTGGAATTTTGTGTACAGAGATATACAAACATTACTATCAAATGATGATAGGAAATACTAGAGATTTGCTAATTAAGTGATAGTTTTACAGTCTTTTCTCTAATGAAAATATACGTAAAATTAAGCCTAAAATCACAACAATTCTATGCTGCTCGCGAAGTAGCTAACGTCTCAAAAAGAACTAAAGAGAATACTTCATACCAAACACTTGACTTAATAAACAAATTTAAAAATAATTTCTCAAATACATTACGATAAAATATTGACTTAGGTGTGAATTTTACGTACCAAAACTTCTTTTTCAGTGATAATGGCATAGTTGTATTGGATAAAAAAGGAAAGTTATTAATACCTATAAAATTTTTGTAATAGTAATCGTTTTAAAAAAAAATTAAATGCATACTCGCTTAAAATGATTATAGATTGAGTATGAAAATAAATTTAATCGAAAAACTGTCCATCATTTTTTGTTATATGAAACCAAAAGTATATTTAAAAAATGAATGTTCATGAAATTAAATACGAGTATGAAATATGTTATTTTTGAAAAAAGCATTATTATTGAAGTATTTTAAAACTCTCAAAACTGTTCTTAAAAAAGTTAAAGATGAATTAAAAATATAAATTATATACTACGATGGATAATTAGTAGAAAACATGGACGTTATTGAAGAAAATTGAGCCAGACTTTTTGCGAAGGACATTTGAAATTGCGTGTCCCAACTTACGTGAGCTCGGAATTACACGATTATGAAGTAATAAATAGTTCTAATAGATACAAGCTATGTTTTAAGTTATAATTTTTACCAAAGAAATGCTATTTTTTAGAGATTGACGGTATACCTCGAGTTAAGCGAGATCACTGTCGGTTCCATCTATCGTGTAACTTCAAGTTATGGCAGTACTAGTTTTAGTTACTTACATCAATTTTATTACTATCACTCATGCCTTTTTATGATTAAGTCATCTTAAAATTTGTTTATCAATTTTTAATATTGGTTATATTTATATTAATTATATTGGAGTAAAAAATTATGTTTGTAAAATAAGTTTAAATGTGTTTTATTTTTATTTTAAGAAACAAATGCACTAGTCGTTTTACCTAATGGAAATTAAACTTTTTTCAAATCCATTCAAATCTTTTCATTCATTCCAAGGCGATATCTTGCTTAGATAAATTTTAAAACCAGTCTGAACAATAAATTGGGCCCTAGTAGTCTTTTACCATCTCTTGTAACTACCAAAAGAGGAAGTGCGATATTGTAAAACAAATAGCACAAGCTTCAATTAACACAAGAAAATCTTTTCTAAGGAAGTCCCAATTTACACAAGAGGGTTTTTGCTCCATGATTCACGAAATTCTGTGTTTTCTTAAGGCAATGGCACTAAAGTGGGGTAAAAACCTTCATGTTTGGGACTCCTGCCACATTTCCTGTGCCTTGGGGAGCAACATAATTTCTTACATTATGGAGTAAAAATTGTTTCGTCTTTTTAGTTATAGTCTTGATGAAGATTTTGAGATTTTGATTTATATTTTTTATTTGTCTGATTGCCCAGAATAGCACTAATACGCTATTGGAACACCATTGGAATACACCTCAATTTTATTAAACTTGAATTTGTTTAACTCTTTAGTGCGCATTAATTAAAAATATAAAATTGAAATAAATTTGTAAATGATTGTTATATTCTGTTCTGCTTCTACTTTTATTTGATTCAATTTAAGAGGAAAATTCTTTCAGGGAAAGTGCAACGAAGAGTATAATCGGAAATTTCCAAAAAGATTTTCTCCTACATTTTCTTTTTAGGGATATAGTCCCGGGTTCAAGAACACATCTGGAGTTAGCCGTGAAGCTCATTAAATAATTGACACGGCTGGTTACAGCACCCCGAGGATGACTCGCCCCCCAGATCAGGGGTCGCGAGCACGTGAGCCACTATAGAGCTCCCCGAAGAAAACGAAGTAATAAAAGGGGCCATCTAGGTTCATCCACAGTAATCACAAAAATTCAAATGAAAAAACATAAAACATAAAAATTCTCTGCAGTAATAAAAATTTCGTTACCAGTGATCAATAAATGACATCCGACCACATAAAATTTGTTATAAATAATAATACCGGGCGAAATATATAACGAATATTAAACTGTTGGAAATGGGAACGGGTCCGCGGCGCGTACTGATGATGTTTTATAGCATCATTTCTGGAGCATACATAAAACGCGGACCCGGAATAATAGAATGAGTTTCGCAAAAGGGTCTACACCCATCAAGATACACTTTAACGACCAGCCACTAAACATTGTAGAGAAAAATGTCTTCCGCTATCAAATTGTGATGACAAGGTATCTTTTATACGTGCGGAGGCGGGATGAAATAATAACGACCACCGCTGCCGTCGCCTCTTCTTTTTCCCTTCACTCAAATTGTAAGAGGCTGATACATTTTTGCGATACAATTTGTTAAGAAAAGCTTTCCAGTTTGAAATCTTTCCGACTTATAATAAAAAAAGGAAAAAGAAAAAAAAAAAGAATGTTGACAAAAGAACCACGTTGAATGGCAATAAAATCTTATTTACTTAATGCAACGTGAGAATAAGTGCTTGATGTTGATATTTTAAGCTTGTTATTGCCAGTATGAGCCGCTCATTTGACAACCTTTTGACCTACAGGTGACGAGTATACTTGTCACTTCAAAAGAACTCCCAAGAAAATCCGAGACATCAATAAAACATCGAACATCATTCGTTACAGAATACACAGTCAATAGGATAAAACGAAATCATGTCTGCCTTAAAATAAAAAGAAGACTTTCAACTAGTTAATCCCATAGGGTATTTGAACCTGACATTCTCCTATTTGATTTAAATCTAAAAATAATCATCAATTTATTTATAAAGGAATAAAGTAAAATTTTAATTTGAATGGTTGAATGGCTAAAAGATGCCATATTATTTAAAAATAGTTCTAGACGAAAGAATATAGTTTATGCTTTATTAAAATTACGAAACTTTCTTAGTAGATGTGACAATAGAAAAGCAAACGTTCTTTAACTAGTTAAAATTAACTAACATTTCAAAGTTATACTCAAAACTTCATAAAAAAAATGCATAATTTCTCTCAGAGTTTCTGTGTCTTCTTTTAGGGTTCCGTAGCCAAAGGGAAAAAAGGGACTCTTATAATTTCGTCATGTTCATCCGTCCGTATGTTGTAGCCCTCCCATTTTCCCATTTAGATTTTTATTTTATGTTAAAATGAAATTTCGTAGATTGGTGATCCAAAAACAAAAATTATGAGATTTTTGAAAAAAACAAATTTTTTGGACCCCCTTTCCATTAGACTGAAAAGTGTACTCAAAAAAATTTTCTTTTCATGTACTCCTGTACTCTGTGGGCTGTCTTTAGATAGATCTCTTAAAATGCGACAAAAAATGTCTTCGGACCTTCTGATTTTAACCCTTTAGCCAGGATATATTTTCTTTCAAAGTCATTACCAGAACGCGAAGGGGGGGAGGGAGTAATCCCTCTAATTTCTAAACTATCGATGCAATAATCGATGAAAAAATGCCAGAATAGTAGCTTTTAAGTTGTACTTTCAATGTAAATTATAACGAACACTGTAGCAAAAATAGTTTATGAAAAATTTAGAAATAACTCTTTATCGGAGGCAAACATAGCAAGCATCATAAAAATAGTTCTAAAAATGCCCCAAAGTTCAATAAATTATGCTGGCGATCCGATTCTATCAAATATATTAAATCACACATAAAATAATACAAACAATTCACGGTTGCATAAACCACGGAACCCTACCATGTGCACACGCTCTTGGCCGGTTCTTTTATTTTAATTTAGATTGTGTTATTTATATTTAAAAAATATTTACTACTTGTAATCGTATTTAAGTTTGTGGATTTTTAGATTGTTTAGCATATATTTGCTGCATTTGTAGAAACGTTATAAAAGACGCATAAAATAGTGAGTGTCTCCTAGAGTATAATTTTAAAAGCATAAAAAGCATATAAACCTTTCCCTTCATACCTTTTAAAAACAAATCCTTGTCCAAAGCCTTTGCTTTTATTCAGGCTTACATAATTAATTAATCATCATCATCATTAACATTTTCCAGAAATTCCTAGTGTTCATTAAAAAAGGTGGGACAACGGAAATAAATTAATACTTTTTTGGAAAATTTTAAATCTAGGAGAAAGGTCTTCTTGAGACACACACACTAGAATTGACCTCTTCAGGGATATTGGCACATATGTGCATGTTTGATTTTTTTTAATTAAAATTGTTCTAAATGTAAAAAACATTAACGTCGATTGGAGAATATTCACTATAGGAATTTTCAACAATAAAAACAATAAACCCGTCAATTTTGCTTCTTTGTAAATATTGAATATAGTGAATAATTGATAAATAAAAAAACAGGTGTATAAAATATTTTATTTTTTAGTTATAGTATTAATTCAAAAACAGGATTTGTAATATTAGTAATATAAGAAATTATAAATATACACAGTCTTTTTCTCATAAGCTTTATGCAAGTGTGTTGCAAGAAAAATATAATTTTTCGATTTTCGAGAAAAGAGCTGCGAATTATTGCAGAAATACAGTCAAAAATCCCCTGAGATGCCACCATAAGTATTCTAAAAGGAAAACTCGCTAGATTTGTGAAAAATTCATGTCCTGAAGTCATTTTGAAATACCTTTAAACAATTCGTCCCCGAAGAGGTTAAGTAAACTAATTTTGAGATGTTTTTAAAATTATTATGGACGTACATTCTGCACCTTGTGCAGTCCTAGTCTTGTAATTTGCTTCGGTAAAAAGCAATGATATGACAACTACTTCTTTTTAAGATTATTGCTTAGAAGTACTCATTTTGTTCATTTGGACGAACATAGGCATATGATTACATGATCACAATAAGAACTATTCGCACAACATAAAACAATACTGGAATAGAGACATGGCCTCTTAACTGATGTATATAATAATACTTAAGTTTGTTATTTTAAAATATGTTTACGAATACTAAACTATTTTATGATACCGTCGTTGAGAGTAATGCTGAAGAGAGGTATTTTGTGCAGTTTGAATGATTGCTGGGTGAATAAAATTAAAAGAAACATATTAATAACATTTTTATTTAATAAAAGTCGAGCCAAATGTCCATCATCCCATAAGTAGAAAGATATTGGCATTCGTCTAGATGCATAAAATAGTGTGACCGAAAATTGAGACGATTAAGCGATTGAGATTGTGTGATAATTGTAGATTAAGTTTTCGATCTTTTGATATAATAATAAAGAGATTTTTAAACTTTTCCTACATTAGGCGTGAAAATACAATTTTGACCTATTTCATGTAGACGCCCCTATAGATTATTGAAACTATTAACGCGCAGAGAGGGAGGACTAAACATTTCGCTATGCTGTAAAAAAGTACACAATTTCCCCATCGATTAGCTGCCCTCTTTCCCTTTGGCTGCAGCAATCCTTTATTCAAACACGGCGGGGAGCTTGTAGCCAAAAATAGTCGTGCTATTTTAGAATCCCCTTTAGAAAATCCCCGATTACGCGATAAGTTGGGATGAGAATCCACCTCTATAAGATTGTTATATAAGATATGGAAAAATTGATGTTGTTGAGTACAGTAAATAAAACGTTCTTACTTTAAAAAATAATCTACAAATCTCATTATGGAGTGCATTTTTTCAATGAAAAAAATCTACTGTTGAAGCGACGCCAAGGATATCTCGATGCAGAACGAGCTCTTTCAGAAAGTAGAGGTTTTGAGATTAGGAGACATGATCCGGACCCAAGACACGTATTGCCGCAGAACTATTCAAGTCATAATAAAGTTTAAAATGTAGAAACCAATCACACTATCGTTCCGGGAATCTAGCTCGGCCCCCGAAAAAGGAGGGCGTAGCGCAGCCAGTGTATGAAAGGCAAAAATCTGATTAGAGCGGCATACCTTCTCTAACTCGCATAGTTGTTTCAAAACACAAGCGCAAAATCCGTAGAGAATAAGCAGGTTAAGGGCTGTGTATACTTTTTTAGCATTACGGGGCGCTCTGACTATGCCAGCCCTTGTCCTCGCGACGGCCGCGGCTTTCTTCCCCCCAAAAACCCGGCTCCGTTCTGCTGCTTATTCCCGTCCAACACTTTAACATACTTTCAGCGTTAGAAATTTCGAATCCCTGAGCATTACGTGTAGTTGTTTGTGTGTCAGCGCAACAGCGCCCCCTTTTATAAGCGCAACTACCCCACTACCCCCATGTATTAGAGGCACTTCAAAACTACCCCGGCACCAAACTCCAGTACTGTACCATCAGCCAACCTGCTACCCCATCCCCCATCACCCCCATTCCCGGGCTCTAACTCCGCAGGACCAAAAAATACCGAAGAAAGCGCGAATCCTATTTTCAACTTGATATCCTCTAAAGCACTTACAAGTTTTATGTATTTCGCGGGCGTCGCGGGATGGGGTCCTGCTGCCGTGCCGCAGATGGGCCCCGGCGAAAGTTCTTCAACACCCCGCGCCAGCTTTTACGACTTTTCATCTTATGTATTCTATTACTTTCTATATTTTATGTACCACCTACCTTTTATGAATTTGTATTTAAAACTTGTGCTTTTATGCGAATATTTTAGCCTCCCCCTGACGTCCGTCCGCCCGCCGCGAAAGCTCGACGGGCGCGCCCCCGCGGAGATGGAGCTAGAGGAGTCCGTTGGTGGTGACTCGGCGGTGGGGTGCGGGTGCGGGGTACCCCAGTGCTCCATCAACCCCGTTTTATAGCCCTCTGTGAGGACCAAGTACCAACTTGTTCCTCTACTTCGTTGCCTTTAATGTAAGTTCCGTTGTTGTTTCTGATGCTACCGCTGCCGCTGCCGCCGACGTCGTTGCCGCTCGCTGCCTATGGGGCATTATGCGTGCGCGCGTGTATGTGCGTGCGTGCGCCCGCCGCGAACTCGTTTTATATTACAAGAAGATGAATTACTACACGTTCATGTTTATACACGCACGTTAGCACTCCGTACCTCCGGCACAGAACATCCCAGCAGCATCCCGCCCGAATGCCCCCGATATCGTCCCGGTAAACTCCCGGTTCTCAACAGTCTCTGCCTTCGTTGACGGGGACTCTCCCATCTGAGGACGGGGACACGGCTTTGAAATTGAAAGTATTTTTGGGGAATTAATTTTCCAAGGACTTTCAATTTTCGCAATATGTTACCATGTGCATACGCCTGGGGCCGCAAGAGGGTGGTGCCACCCAATATACCACCCGTCGACTACCCAGCGCTAGAAGGTGTAGTTAGACATGCCGCACCATGCACTACACAACGTGGAAGATTCAAATCCCACACTCCGAGCTCTGCCCCGGCCGGGCACGCCGGGCACCAGTGTTTAGAAAATTGCCGGAATTACAATTCAGCGCCCCATTGTACTCCCGCACCCGACGGCCCAGAGGGTACACGTTGCCGTAGCCGTGGGAACGCCGCCGGCAACGTGCAGTCGCGGCCGAACATAAATCCGAAATTATTTCGAGAGAGGCGCGATAGTTTACATTAATTTCGCTGATAGGAAGTGGCTTTTATGGGCTATTACTAATGAGTCATTGCCGTAATTGATTGGAATTAAATGATCAAGCCGACCGAGTGCAATAACTGCCTCCTAGAATTTTCAGAAGTGCTCTAAAAACGCTGTCCAGCACCGTCACTAATTTCTCAGGATTTTACTGGTAATTGACTTCGGTGAAAGGGCGGATTTAGTCGGATTGTACTTAATTAAGCAAAAACCTAAATATGGAATATTTTTAACATTTTTCCTACATAAAACACCTGCCACCACCCTTGAGCCTGTTTTCATCCATCGACGGACGATTGATTATATTAGTAAAAGTATTTCGTTATTACGAGAAAACATACGATTAATTCTAGAATTAAAACTATATAAAAAAAAATTTTAATAATTAGTTATAATTTCGACTACACGTTTTTCATGACCCCGAAATTTTTTCGTAGAAAAATAATTTTCATAAGCGTGTGGCAATTTTGCGTCTTCTCTTTTATTCTTTAAAAAAATGCTTAAAGAAATTTCCTCTAAGGCGAATGTTTTACGGAATTAAGAAGATAAATAAACAATATTTTGGCAAATTTTGCAATTTGTTAAGATCATGTTTTAAAATATAAAATAAGAAAATTATGTTGAAAATAAAATTAAAGGGTTTAAGGACTCTTCTCATTCGCGAATGCACTAAAGAAGTTTTGGATCAATTTTTTATTCAACGAATCATGAACGTATTTGGGTAAAAATGAAAATATCAAGCAATCGAGCTTAACAGGGGGGACGAGGTGTGGTAGTCACACGGGCAGGTTGTCACAATGATTACATGTAACAGAAAACTGAATTCAGGCAATGATAAGGTAAGAAGTCCTTCCAAGTCGCAGGCACATCACCTCACTCCCCACTTCGCCTAAGTTCGCTACGGTTCGCTCGTAAAGAGAGGACTTGCGTTTATTTGTTTTGACGGGCTCAAAGTCAATTCACGTGAAATTGTTTTCATTGTGTAAATATTCTAAATTTTTGTATTTCGGCAACTATTTCTTTTTTACACTTGTAGTGGAGATGTCGTTTTTATTGGTTTAACTTTCATGCGCGTATATTTTTCGATATTTCATCAATTATGAGTTATTTCGTATTGAGTATTTGGGGCAAGTTGTCTCAGGCCGTTCGGGGTCAATTCTATTAGTTCTTAAAAAGAAGAATGCTATTTATTTGTTTGCTTGCTAAACTTATGTTATTTTCTTAAAAGATTAATTTTATTTGCTTTCAAATGTTCCGGTTAGTCACATTGATTAGTACTAGTACTACTGATACAGCGTTGCAACTTTCTTGTAAGAAGTCACGAAAATCTTTGTTTAAAAAATACCTAATAACTTTATATTCGTTAATTTTATTGATATAATATTTTGTCAAAAAGAACATTGATAAATATGCTTTAGATTGATATCCATGTACCACGGATAGGCTGTAAGAAACTATACTAAAATTATTTAAGAATAAAAATGCGACAATCATACCCGGTCTACTCTTACTTCTAAATTTAGATTTTCGTCTGTTTTCAATCGTTACATTTCAAAATATTTTTAAAATTATGAATCTTGTTAAAAATTTTCTAAAATGTTCGAATTTCCTCTACTTCAAGAATACTTGTCAGCACTTTTTCCATATTGGTCAACAAAAATTACACGTTAATGATGTACATTGAAAATCTATGGGAAAAGTTCTGTCGACATCGAATATCATTTACTAGGAGGGTAAAAAATAAACAAAAAAGATCGATCTCTGGAATTGAAAAATTTGAATGTAATAAAATCGTACTATTTAATTTTTTTTTTATTAAAAAAGAATATTGAAAATATATCGCGTTAACAACTCTTTTCGTTTCAGAAGATAAGTAAATTATAGAAATAATAATTTTATTATAAAATACCGCAGTACCCGGAAATATATTTTTACAATCATTTTTTTTATCCAAATATCCCTTTCATTTATAGAATATTTGATAATTATGATAACGACACTTACTATCAAAATCAATGATTAAGTATGTTATTATTTTAATATAAGAGTATACTATAACCATTACAACAATGGGCATAGGACACCCTTAGCCAGCAAGACCACTACATCCCTTATGTGGTCTAGGCTTCTGGGCTAGGGATACGTTTTGAAACAAACGATTCTTTTATGCACTAGGTCCATGGTCTTACTACAATTGACTGTTTATTAAAGTACGTATACCTACGCGGTATAGTGAAAATTTATGTAGTAGTTTTAGATTAAAAATTTATTTAGTAAATTGATTGTCATTTTGTTTAAGCTCTCAGTACTAGAGAAATTTTTTAAAAAATCAACACGGTGGCGTCAAGGGATGAAATTGTTTTTCCCTGAATTTTCACAATAGTTTCAGTATAAAAAAATAATAATAAAATTACAGGCACCACCATAGTTTATGCAATAGAATCAATAGACGGAAAAATGTCAAGTTAATCAAACAAATAATTCCATAGTTAATGAAAAATTGGCTGAGAGCGTTATGATCCTTTTACGTTTAATTTAAATGAATTCCAGAACATTTTATACATCGAAGAAATATTTTAAGGCATTAATGTGAACAAGCTTGAAAGTGTTGATTTATGGAAAAAGACATTTTAACTTTCTAAATTAAGAGAAGTAAAATATTCAAAATTTACTGACTTTTAGTATATAATCGTATATTCACTTTGACTTTGACCTTAAAACTTGTTAAAAGTTTCGATCGATAAAGTGTACGCTGTAAAAGTAAAAATCAAAGTTCAAAAACTAGATTTTTCGCAGACTATTCCGAAAATTCAATATTAAAGTTGTTAAAGTTAAAGTTAACAAATTCTGCACACAAAACATGTAATGTACTTATTCGTGTAATTATTCCCATACTGCGATTAATAAAGTTTCAATAGGGAAGGTAACGTAGGAATTTACGTACGTAATAACAAGCAACATAATAAAATGTGTAAGATTGGAAGATCTAAATACCTGTCTATCTATTTTTATGTATCTAGTAATCTTAACTGATGAATAACAGAAGTCCGAGTTTATATTTAAAATAAACTAAAAATCTTTTCGACCACGTTTTACTTTTGATTTTGAATCATACTTCTTTTAATACGTACTTGGAGTTATTTAGAAATTTAGATTTCTTTTTTTTTGGTCTATTTAAAATTTAGTTATTTCCAACCAACGTAAAATATTTATTAATATAGGGTATTCTAAAACACGGTAATGAAATTGCAGAAACCCTCGTATAACACTGTATATCTATTATTTAACGTGTGTGCGTACATATGTATTAAGAGATCTAAGTTACGCACTGTGGACCCATAAATTGCAAAATTTCCATATCAAGACATCTACAGATTTTTTAAAGAGAACAGAAGACGCAAATGATGAAAAAGATTCAGAGTGATATCATTCAAGGAGGGAAATGTTTTAGTAAAAATTTTGTGATATGCATGTTAATATCTTTAATAAAAACGAATTTGCATTAAAAGATTTGAAAAAAATTTACTTTTAATAAGTTCTCGAATTCTAAACCCCCTTTTCGTACTTGCCCCGGGTCTAATACAACACCGTTTCACAAAACGCGGCATTTTCTAGGAAGCTATTTACCTTGTTATAAGAAGGTTATCTGTACTTGACAAATATAATTGATTATTGTAAGTAGGATTTAGCAGTAATTTAACAGAAATATATAGCGATTTAATTTATCGAATATTCCGCATTGAAAATTTTCTACAAAATAGTGATTTATGTAGAAAATCATTTACTGAAAAAAAAAGCAGTTAGCATAAAAAAATTAGAGTTAGCATAGTTCAATTACCAAAAATAATAAATCAACTTAGTTTAAATATTATTTTTGTTTTTGCCTTGAGGGTGTGATTGAGTCCCTACGTTGCTACTTAGTCGCATAAAAAATTCTTAAGATGTTTCAGACAATTTAAAATTCAACATTTTATAATTTAGCTCCTTTGGGAGAATATGTTTACATGCGATCCTTGCCCATAACCAACTCCTCCGTAAATTTTCTGTCCGGTTTCATGCGTAGCATCCAACAAGGGCTGGTCCTTGTTTTTCCGGCTTGCAAAAATAATGAATGAATTTACCTGAGTTTCAATATCAGTAGGGACCTACATGCTCTTCTCCTGTCCATTCACGGGATCCATATTATCAACGTTCGTTGTTGGCACCTGACGTCAGTATGACACATTTCATAAGAAATAATCTAAAAGGAGACATAGGCAATTGTAGCAGTGAGATGTTTCTTTTTTCTAAAAATTCGAAATGTAATTTTCGTGTTTATTTTTAAAGCAAGGGCTGACTCTTACTTCCAGCTGCACTCCTGCACTCCTACAAATATTTAAATTCATTCTACTAGACAAAATTTCAATTTTAAATCTTAAAATATCATACAATTGAATTTGTGGTTAAAGAATTCCATCGATATATGGAATCGAAGCTCGTTAACAAGCTCGTTTGTCAGCTTTAATTTGTAAATATTTACCAGAAATTGGTGTAAACTTTTTCTTCGAAAAGAATAAATTCACAATACATGTGTAGTGTATGGAACACTTCAGCCCAAGTGCAACTCGCCATTTCATATGTTATTCGAAATTTAAAAAAATATTATTTTTAAAATAGAACCGTTTAGTAGTTTTAGTTATTTTACAAATCTAAAATTAAATGAAAATCTAATCTTAAATGAAGTTTAAACTTAAAATTAAAAAAAAAAATATTTTGAAATTAAGTATTACTTTCTATTTCAGATAATAGAATCAAAAATATAAAAAATTAAATACTAGAAGTTAGCGTATTCTAATTTTGACTGTTCTATTTGAAGGAATTTTTACAATCTGACAAAACTGTCTGAAATTCTAGAAATTTAAGTAGTTATCAAAATATTGAAAAAAACATTTCATAAAAGCTATGATTATTTTCGAGTCGTTTTCGAAGCTTGATTTTTGAATTCTTTTAAACCAAATACTGCATTGAGGAGAAAACATGTTCTAAAAGCAAAGTTCAAACCCTTCTTTGGTAATCAACGCAGGTTTGTTGCAGGGTTATGGAATTTCTCTTAAGATTCAAGTAAACCCAAATATTTTGTCAATTGCGAAAGATTTTTCCTATTTCATGGACCGCACGAGCCTCAGCCAGGCGTACTGAAATCAAGTACAGTCAACCAAGAAACAGGACGCCTTTTATGGGGTTCTTTTTAAAAAATTTTGAGTCCTTTTGTCATTTCAACCAAAATTTTCCTTCGTTTTAGCGACAATTTAGCGTTTTGTATACAGAACATACAGAGACCGGGCATTTTTTCTATGTTTTCGTTTTCGAGTTCTCTTTTTTAATTTTCCAGACCACGTTCTACTACACTTCAGACTTCTTTGAAGCAAGAAAATTGTTCTGCAAAGTGAACATTGTTTTAACCATTGTCGCTTTTGGGCGTTTCTACTTTCAGTACTCAGTATGTAGATTCCGTTGCTGTTTCTGCCTGTGCTCACTGCCCGCCCCGGGCAAGAATTAGTGAGGTACTACTTTTTTAAAATGCAAACAGACCGACCAAAGAAAATTAATTTGTTGAAAGTAAAAACGCTTTTTGCGTAAGCATTTCGTGCAGACGACGAATGGCGATTTAAGGCAACACTGCTGTCGCCACGGAAAATGTGTCGCCACAGCTGCTCCACAGCCGTTGAAACTCAAAGGGCTCTTGAAATTGAACGTTTGGCTAGTCCACTTCATCCACAATCTCGAGCGTTTCATGTTTCTTGCAATACTCGAGCACTTCTAGGACACGTTCTGAGTACACTTGAGATTTCTTTAGCGACAACGAATTACTAAGATGGTTACAGTGTTGATTTGTCTTCGCTCAAACAAATTTTTTTTTTAAATTTATTTTTAACAAAAACTGAATTTATTACCCTTATTAATTTCATTTAGAGGTCAATAGATATAAAAACTCTATCTGACTAACTTGATTCTACAAATATATTATACTACACAATTATAGTTGTATATTGTTTTTTCTTGTTTGCTATTTGATTTTATCTAAAAATAGGACACAAATTCATAAAGAAATTATAAGAAAACCTTTAAGTAAGTACTAACAGCGTTTATCTTGAAATAAAACTATATTTAAATAGATTATCCAGTCCTTTTAGATATTCCACTCTTTTCACTGTTCCGGCTTTTCCAACTACAACCCAAAATATCACAGCTAGAGTTAAGCCTTGTAGTTCGTTAAAGTCTAGTGGCCGAAAAGCTCCTCAAGTCTAGTTCAAAAGTTCTCTGTAATTCTAGTAAATTATAATTCTTGTATTTAAAAATTCGTATTATAATTAAGAATGACATAATCAATTTTTAGTGCGTAAAAATTAATTCTAGTATAAATACAAATTCATTCTAATCGTATGATGTCATTCTAGAAAAATTGACTTTTTTGCTAGATCTTAAAAGTCTATGCTTATTTTTCTATCATTATTTGAATTTCTTTTAAATTCACTAGTTAAAAATATTTTTCTGTATATTACAAAGAAAGTAAAAATTGACTGTGGTGCAGTATTAATTGGTCTTTTTGTTCGCTTAACTAAAAGAAAAAGCAAACAAGTACATTTAGTAGTTCATGTCTACTTCTTAGTTCGTGGGTTTTTAAAGTAATAAAATGAATTATTACAATGAGTAAATAGACAGATAAGAAGACAAAAATTAATAATCCAAATTTTAAATAGCTCTAGAAGGAATCTCGCGTTGCGACCTATTAAATTTTATACAATGAAAACACAAAGGTACACAGTCAAGAGGAAAGCGAAAATTTTAATATTCTGGTTTCAAAAACTTTATCAGTAATCGCTAAACATCGTCTGGTAACATCTGCTCTCAGGCCCCTGTTGATACTTCTTATCTTTAGCTACTGATAAGAGTGTGATTATGTCATGTGGTCCACAAATGCGCATGCATTTCCCATTCTTTATTGCTCCTTAATTACGTCACATTTAAAAACGAAACACGGCGAATTTTCTTTTCTTTTTTCTTTACACTTCTTGGAATTTAACTCTGTCGGCGTTGATTGAATGGAAAATGAAAGCTAATTTATTTGTTGAAAATTTTCAGGGGAAAGCTAAAAACGTTTCAATCTTTATCACATTTCCCTAAAAGACCATGGTGAAGAGTTTGTCTTGACGTTTCAAAAATCTCGCGGTGCATAATTTTGCACCGCATTTCATAAATCAATTTTTAAAAAAAAAAATATTTTAGTATCGGTTATCTAACACTTGTTAAACTAAAATCGATCTTGAAGAATTTTTATCAACATTTTGGGAATACTTTCAAATAAAAAATATCTCTTCGTCTCAGCTAAGTTCTAGTATTCTTTGTTAGCAGAGCATCAACCCAAGTATTTGAAGCGATCATATTGACTAAAAGAATTCATATTTATATAAATTAAAATTTGTAAATTGCTTTGAATATCTCATTTCATCAGATAAAGAAAATATTGCCTAACTCAAAGGAAACTGCGCCTGTCCACTGCCGGGATTAGCTAAAGGTGTGAAGAAAATGTAATATCTAGAAATGTTCCAAAATAAATTTATTAAACTTAGTAGAAATTACATTTTTTAATATATTTAATTGTTATTTAATAATTTCTTTTTATTTAAATATGAAAAGAAAACAAGGAAAAGCGTTTTAATTTCAAATCTTTCTTAAAATAAATAAAATTTGTTGTACACTTAGAAGTTAATTGATTTATTTTTAAATTTTTTCCTTCCTCACCATTGTTCGATGTAAGCCAACGTAATCGTTTTTAAGGATGAATTACCTGAATCTCCGTCATAGTTTATAGTAGTCAGTCTATAAAAAGTCTGTGATTTTGTTTGTTTTGCTGGTCCTCCTTCATAATGTTGTTTCAGATTTGCAGGTATGGAAATTTTGCAATTTACGTGCCCATAGTGTGTAATTTTGATTGCTAAGTACATACATACGTTAAATAGTGGATGTACAGTGTCAAACGAGGATTTTCACATTTTCATTATCGTGTTGTAGGATACCGTGCTCTAGGAAGGTTACCTATATTTTTGGTTTTCACATTTTGATAAGAAAAGAAGGCATTTTTACACTCCAAGCATCAAGGTGTTTATTAATTAAGTTAATAATTTCTTCACATCGATTGACTTTCCTGCTTGTTCAAAAATAGTTTCGAAAGTTGCACTAGAATAATTAAAACAATGACGAAAATATATCACTATCGTTTTAGAATTTCCTGAGTTTATTAAATAAATACACTATAAGAAATAGTTTTATATTGTGTTATCTAGCCTGAGAGAAAAAAACAATATTTTGAATAGACTACATTTTATAGTTTGGCAGAATAATTGAATTAATCAATTAAATGATTGTTTCAAAAAGTGGCAAATTTGTTGATTAAACAACACAAAATAATAAGTTCGAAATATTTGAATTTTTATTTACCTAAATTTATAATTCAATTGCACGTATTTGAGTATTCGAATAAGATCCAAGACAAATTCCAACACTATTTCATGAAACCGACTTAGTTCACTTGGTAAGAGCGAAGAACTAAAATGAAGTAACTATCCAAATATTTTACTCTGCTACTATTGCTTCACTGATTTTACCATATTCCTTGATAAGTACCATTTCTGTGCTGAAAGACTAGGAACACCAGTATTTCTAAAACATTTGTGTGACTTACATTTCGTTGAAAAGCAAATAAATAGTGTCATTAAATAGTTATAGAAGTAGTCGAGTGGAATCGTTCTATGAAATATTTTAAAATAGTTTTGAATATTTGAAGGAAACGGCCGGCAGTTGCGCAGAAATTCCCAGAAGCGGCCATTACAAAATGATTACGAACTGTGGAAAATTTGGACGCGCCTTAAGAGACCTCTCAAAGGGGCTCGAGTGCGCACAACTAGACGAAAATAATTAAACAATTCGACTGTAGTGTGTCTTTGGAAAAAAAGCCTATTCCCAGTTGGTTGCGGAGAAACTCTGCGTCGGCCGTACGGAAGGAACAAAAAATGGAAAACGCCGAAAAAAGAAGGAAACTGTCGTTGCTCGTGAATATTTTATTTTATTTAAATGTAATTATCCGACGAAATACGAAAAAAAATATATACGAAAAAAAGGTCCCGTAAAATGGGGTAAAAAATTGCAGGCGTGGCTTTTTCGCAACTATAGGCTCAATGCTTTTTTATGATATGCCTGCAGCCTACAGCCAACACATGGACAGGTAGATTTTAACTCCTCCTATGGCTGACGCGAAATTTAATGAGCTCCACGCAATCAGCCAAAGTAAATTTTCGATAGCACGCAGATAATAATGGGAACAAGCGAAGTTTTCGGTTTAAGTGGATCCGAGACTTTTTGCATAAAATGTTGTATATAATTAAACCGAGCGGATCCTTTGAAAAGGAAATCTTACAGTGGGCCGCGGGTGGTTCACCTGGCTCACCTGACTCACTTGGTTTGTTCGGACCCATTCGGAGGTTCGGAGTATCAATATCGAACCGAGTGAACTCGGTGAATCTGTCCGGAGGTCCTTTATGCCCAGAGCCAATAACACCACGACCTATGCCGGAAAGGGCAAGCTGCTTGACTCAGCCCATCTCATCTTAAACGGCCCGCTTCAGAAATGAAATTGTGGAGAAAAAAACGCAAACTATGGTGGAACGTATAAAGGCCCTATGTTAGCAACAGCAGACACGTACGACGAATATGTGTATATTTAGACAGGCACGTGAAAATAGACAAAGACATTCGCTCTTGTAGCCCAAAGGAGGAACTTAGCACCCCTGGAAGCCGTTTTCTGTGATTTCACCCCGTACCCATGTTGTTTTGGAATAGACCACTTTTAATGAAATGCGAGGGTGTAAAGGCAGACCCACCGGAAAAAAACGTCTGTGTCCCTCTACTTAAGTTAGAAACGAATAGGAGCCTTCAACCCTAAGTCCTTTAACAACCTGCGTTCAACTAATTCATACATTTAGCAGCAAGACTCGGGGACGCTGGGGCTCACATCTCAAGTGCTATATGCGAATGCTTTTCCTATGGAGCGGAATTCAGCCGGGAATCGAAACAGTGTCTGCTGCTATAAAAATGATAAGGGAAAGTATAAACAAAAGTTCCATGTTAACTCATCTAACAGCCAGGGGTGCTGCACCTGTACCAAGGTATATGGGTTTGATTTTAGACTGTGAATATTTCAAACGTGAGATTTTTCCTGCTAAAATGCAAGTACTATGTCGGCTTTTTCAAGTTTTTCGATGTAAATAGAACTTTCCGGGAAATTATCATTAGAAATTTTACTTTGCTTTATTACTTACTAAATTTTGGTATCATTTCAACAAAAAATCAAAATCAAAATGGATTATAGAGATAAAAATGGACTATAGAGATCTAGACATCGTTGGTATAAATGGCTAAAAGTAAAGCTAAAATTACAAAAAATAACCACAATAAAAATAGAACCGTATCGTATTGCCGTATGGGTATATAAATGTACATACCCTTCTAAATGGTACACATTCTAGAAAAAAAGATTCGTTTCTTAGCAAGGAGTCAGAACAAATTTATTCTACAACATAAAAATGTATCAAACGATATAATTACAGTGGTAAGAAGCATGTTAACAATGAATTTGTGCGTAAAAGTCATTAAAGACATTTCAAATCATAGTAATTAATTAATTCTTTTGATTCTTAGTTGAAAAATTAAATCAAGTAGTTTATTAGAAAAAATATTTATATTCGAAATTCGAAATAACCTCTGTGAATATCTTTTGTCATTATTAAATTCGTTTTCAGTTATCATTATTTTATTATTTATTTTTTTAACTTATCCTATTGCTCTAGCATACCTCTTATACTTGCTATAGCATAAATACTGAAAATAGTATAAATTATCAAGATTATAATATAAAATTGATCTGAAAATTTTAGTGGACATTCGCAAAATACGTAAAATCTTTTGTATACAATTTCTTCTAAGATTAACAATACATTTAAAAAAAAAAGGATATTTTAACTTAAAAAAAGTTTTACCTTCTTCTTTTTATTATGAAAACGTATAATTTTTAAATAATGATCTGAAATTATTCGATTTCTACTTTTACGAGAAATATTTTCACCGAATCTTATTTAAAAATGGTGATCTTAAATTTTAGTAAATGAAACTGTTGATGGGTCAACCCATCCCAGCAGAAATTCTAGTATTAAAAAGCTTTATAAAAAAATGAATTCATTTTATAAATACTGATTGTTCTTCTACATTTCTGAGTTTAATTAACTTCCTTCGAGAAAAAATAATTAATTAAACTTTTGATCTCAGAAAAGGTCAACGCTGAAGATAAGATTCTTACTAAACTCGTATTTAAGTATTCACGGAAATTTCTTCAATACAAACAACAAGTAACATTTTAAACATTGAATTTTTTAGATAGACTTACTTTACTCTCCCTTTTTTAGTAGTCACTTCATCTAATAGTAATTTATAATTATTTTTATTTAAAAGAGATCAATAGTGTTTAAAACTTTAACAATTCCAATTAGACAACAATTTTTATTTCATTCTATAGTTAAATCAATCAATCACACTTTCGGAATTTGTAGAAGTGCTTGCTAATTTTCTTAAACCTGTCTAGCGTCTTCCTTTTCTGAACTTTTACCTTGTTTTTAATCAAACAAGTGGGTAAGAATATCAATTTATAAATAATATAATTTCACAAATATTTACATAATGTTTTTAAAAGAAAAATATTTTTCTCATGGATTTATTCCTTTATTTCGTATAATTGCAATACAAATCCCTTTTGTCTGCAACTGTGGATATGCACTATTATTTACTTTCACAAAAGCAGATTCACCTTAGGACAATTTTCCTACATATTACTCGAATATAAAATTAAGTGCAACTGTGCAGCTGGGATATAAAATCTGTATTATTAATTTGGACCTAAAAGCCAATATCCCAATTTCATCGGATTGTTACAGCGTATAAATTGTAAGTCAACCGAGATAGAATTGTTATGGAAACTCTCCTCGCCGCTGGCGCTCAATTTCTAGAGTTTTAATATTCCGAAAAATTTCGATTGCACTACTCCCCCGGGCTGTTTCTATATTCACAAACGTGCACAGGTTTTGCTCCTCTGACACGGGGGAGCTGTTCTGACTATCTGCTAACTAGGAATCGTTTTTTCAATGTCACCCCCTCATTAAGCGGGTTGTATGTGTTAAATGGTCTTGCTTTTTTTATCTTGCTTTCTGTAAATGTTCAGCCCCTCAAAAAATTCATCTCAATTCATCTAACTATAGGCGTTACTCCCCGTACAGCAGCCGTCCTTGTAGTGTAGGGACGGCAGGTTGCGTTTACATGTATGCAAAAGCCCTTCAAATCAGACCAAATGGACTGGGGCTCAGCCGGGGTGGTAGGGTTGTTCCAACATGAATCCGGTAGCCGGTGAAGTGTACTCCGCGCTCACCCTTATTATTGTGATCCACCACTATTGAGTGTGGTGCAGGCCTTTGCGACGATGATAGGGTGCAGCACCCCCGTGCGTAATTGCCACGATGAATGGGGAGAAATTTGCACGATGGCAACCGTCGTAGTGCGTTAGGTGGATGAGATGCTTTTTCTCGTCGTCATCAAGAACACGTTGTATTATGACAAGAGCACCAAAGCTCTGCAGAGATGGAGTCCACTTGGGGTGAAAATAATGACATTTTTTGAGGCTCCATTGGCACCCTATTTTAAGAGTAACACGATCCCTGTATTAATTTCAAATTTTCCTACCTATAATTATACAACTCCAGAGTCGGAACGAACAATGTTCATAATGCTCTCTATATTTTTTCCGTGATCTTAATTTACAATAAGAAACGAAGTCATTCATTCAGTTCTAAAATAAAAAACATTTTTTGAAAATATTGTAAACATTTCTTAAACATTTCAAGTAATCTTTAACAACATTTTAAACAAATTTTGGTAAAATTCTAAACAATGCTTAATAACTACATTTAAAACATTTCAGACAATTTTTAAAAAAAAAATTTAAACAATTCTGAACGTTCTAAGCAATTTTCCAAGAAAACGTGTTTTAAGTATTGTTCAATAATTAGCAGATACTTTGGAGAGCTCCTTTCTGCAGGTAAGAAATTCAAACGTAAATAGTTCTGGTTAGCTAAGGTTGAGGCGCATATCGCGTAATTTGTGCTTGGTAAGTGCAGATAATCAATATTACTCATAGTTAAGTAATATTCGAAAATTATATTTTTTTTTTGTTGTTGCTCCAAATACGATCGGTAAATTCAATTATTTGACGGAGTATTCTCAGAGTTTCTTCTTTAAATTCTCCCCCGCCACCACTTGAGCTGAGCTCGAAGGCACGCCACATTTGAGGGCACAGCTCCCAGCCCAAGGATCTATTCACCCTGTTCGTTTTGCATACATAAGAAGCTCAGAAAAGTTTTCCTTGTAAGAATAATTATTTTAAGATTTTATATGAGTTGTACGGTGGGATGGAGTGATGGGTCTGGGTAGCCCGAGAACTCCAGTGAGCGGGTGGGGAGATAAAAACAAAATTTCGTTGGCATGTAAGGTTTCTTTGCATTCCACTCGCCCGGATGGGCGAAGGTCGAAGGGATGGGACTTGTGGAGCGTGTGGGGCTGAGTTCCACTTTGTTTTTCCCTCCTGCCATTCCCGGCCGCAAGCTTCCTTATGGAAAGAAATTTCTTCTTAGAACAGAATACCGCAAAGCTTTTAGATGTTCCAAATATGGCGTGTATGCGAGAATTTAAATTAAAAACATCACCAAATCATGTTCATGGAATATGAAGCTCTAGGCCTGTTCTGTAATTAAAATCGCGTTAGAGTTGAGGAGGCCGGGCTTCTTTGAGATCATATGCATGTGTGTTATTGCGTGTGTATTTGTGCGTTTATGCGGTGCACAAAGATTCCACAGGAGAAGAAGAAACTCTCAACTTTTGCAGTATAAGATTTGTCTTAATTTATTCGTTGTCGGGTGAGCTCCTTCTAAAATCGTCTCAGTTTAGCTAAGGTTTTCTGCGATGTTAAAACCACAGAAACTCGATGCTGTAAGCATCTTTCGCTCGTTAGGGCAATCCCGGTCTATATCTGAGATTGTAAGGAAATTTGAAATTAATATAACGATTTTGACTCTTGAAAGGTTATACTTTAAAGTATACTTACTACACCCTCTCACCCTTCCACCCTTCCTTAAAATTCCTATCTCTTTCAATAACAAAATTTAAATTTCTAAACTGTTTCCTTCACTTTTGACTTTAAATATTTAGCTGCTGATCTGTATCGTATATTTTTCGTTTACTTCGTATGTAATAAGCTGAATGAACCCTAAGGTTCAAGTAGAACGTGTCCTATTTACGTAGAAATCTAGTGTTATTGAATATTAATTTTAAAAAATAAAAAATTCGGGAATTGGTCCTTGAAATATTTGGGTACCTTCTTTCTCAATAATTTAATCTACACATGAAAATTGTTTCCCTTTCATCCTAAAATAATACAACTATAATGTTTCTGCTATTAATAAATGTTTTTTTTTTTTGTTTTTCTTCTAGAAGTATTTAAGAAAAACGAAAAATATAAATAAGTTTTATAAACATACAAAAATTTTGAATTTGTTTAGAAACTGGACAGAGTTTGAAAAAACAAATTGTAAAAATATTTTTAAAAGGAAGTTCATAAACTAATTTTTAGCATTTGGCAAAAAATATTTTCCAATATTATCCAACATTTTCCGTTTTTTCAACAAAATATTTCCTAATGATAAATTATAAGAAACAAAATAATTGTCGCATAATTTTGAACTTTTAAGTTAGTAATAGAAAGAAATGGAATTGAAATGATAACTTAGAAAGTTTTAGTTTCAGAAAACTTCGTGAAAAAGTAACAATTTGGAATTTTTTATACAGACAATGTTTTTAGATTTTTTCTAATCATATTTTATGACATGATATCACATTATATCATACCCAGAATTTTCAGGTGCCTTTGAATTTATTGAAAGATTGTAATGAAGCATAATAAATCCAAAATTAATGTCGTATCAACATGTAAAATGCACGAACGTAGTGACAATGAAAATGGTGTAATATCCTTTTTTATAAAATCGTTTAGTTATTGGAAAATTTTATACCGTAAATATTAAAATACAGTTTGGCCATAGTTTTCCAAAAAATTCCTCTTACTCACAATAAAGGAAGTAATTGTTATAAATGTTTCTTCAGAAGATTATTGCAAAGTTATTTTATTTACACTTTATGAGTTTCATCCTGCGACTGCAAATTTCATAAAAAATCTTCTAAATTTTCGTATATAATTTTAATATAGGCATTTCTTGAAGTTTGCTTTTTGCACTACATTAAAATAATTATTAGACAATTTTAACAATTGGTGATTATTTAATTGTTAATTAAAAATTAATAACCGTATTTTAAGGCCTTTTCTACGTACTTATATGTTGTGTAAATAAAAGTTTTAGTCCCGCCCCTTTGCCAATAGGTGATTCTAAATGCTTAGTACTTAAAAAAAAACACTATTCTGTTTGAAATCATGAAACTTTTGTCATCAGAAATAATTAAGGAAAAAGCGGGTGAATCTTTTATTAGTTTTGCTTTATTGCAGAGCTCGTTAATTTGGAAACTTTTTTAAATTGCCAAATTACAATTTTGAAGTTTCTACCTACCACTGTAATACCTGCGCTGAAGGTATCCAGTGCGTGTTGTGAGTAACTGAATATAAAACGACCGACCTGCCTGGATTTGAGTGTTGAATTTCATAAAATATAAATTAATATTCCAAAGCAATTACTGGCAGCAGTAATTCGCTTGTTGCGTCAGAAGCGCGGTGTGGGTGATTATGAATCACCTGGGAAACCACGACTGGAATGCACCGATTACCTGATTACGCTTACCCGCCCAAGGAGGAGGATAAATCACTTCAAACGGGCCGCAGTAGCCGGAATCCCTTTCAGGATTTACCTCACACCCTCGTATGCAAATCAGGCAAGGAAGTGCTTCCAAAAACCGTCGTTGTACACCTTTCTGTCCGTTGCCCCGCACCGCAGTAAACGGCATAAAGAAAAAAAGAATGACACGTCTCCGGAGCGGCCACACTTCTCGGTCGTAACGAGTTTAAAATGATGAAAAATTTTGGGTATAAATTTTAAATGCGTATTTTATGGTAGTTTTGTAGCGGGCACATGTGGACCCACTACCCGTTGAATTGGATTCACATTTCACACGCACGCCTAGAAGCGCCGCCAGCCGCGAGTTAGGTGGCAGTGCCAATCTAGAGGGCGCGCGGCACAGTCAACGGGGGTGTGAAACCATTCCGCCACCCTCGAAAATATGTGCGCTCTATTTTTTTGGGGAAGACGGACAAAATGTATTGACGTGTGCGGGTATAAAATCACTTTCAAACGTGTCACCCTGCGATAAGGGGGTATTAAAAACAATACTTCAGCGGGCGGGCCGCGGCGGCTGCATTAATTCTCCGCATGGGCCCACAATGAAAAAACTTCCCAAAGCCGGAAGCTATGTTTAGTGGATATGCACTCGACCTGCGGTGGAAAGCCGCGAAGTTTTATCGACGGAAAAAAGTATTATATTCGACTTTTTGCAGATTAATCACAGCAAAAATTGCTCCTCGCAATGGCCCGATTTCGGGGCGAAAGGTGCACTCATTCAATCCGACCGACCTTGCGCTGGAATATTTCGAGTCAATTACGCGACGGGCATGGCGAGGCTTTTCGAAAGTTATAATTTGATTTCTAACATGAATAATTTAGTACTAATTTTTATCAAATGATATTGATAAACATTTTACTAGATGAACTTGTTTATTATGCGCAACACATAAACAGGTCCCAAATTTTTATTGATGGCAAAATAAAGTAGAATAGGATCTCTTTAACATGAAATGGAAACAAAATGCATTATTTTTAGCATTTCCTGGCAGGTGGAACAAATCTGCGGTAATAGGAATTAATGCCACTTAATTCTGTAAAAAATTCATTATTCCACTAGATAAAGCTCAGGTTTTTATGCGGCGTAATTCTAACTATAAAATTATATTAAACTTACGCAACGCCACTAGATAAAGCTCAGGTTTTTATGCGGCGTAATTCTAACTATAAAATTATATTAAACTTACGCAACGTTCCACCCAGCTTGTATTATTTTTAAACGGGCCTACGGATTTTGATGAGATGTCCTTGTATGTGAAATTTTCCGAAAATCGAACCAAATTTTTAATTTTTTCAAAAAATTGTTTAAAATCAATTCAATTTCAAGTCATATGCGTTTAATACGATCCGTAATTTCGATTACAAACCACACGCTATAGTAGATTTTTTTTTTTAATTTCCCCACTAGAGTTTTTCCGTCTAACTTTTGTCCAAATTGTACGAAGAGTTTAATAAATTAAAAGAATGTATGTACATATGATAAAATACCTTAAACTCTTGAAAAGTACCAGCAGCTTTTTGGAGTGATTTTACATACCACGTTTTATTTTTTATTGTGAAAATTCAAATTTTGCTTGGCAAAAGTTTGTAACTAATTTCTAATTTTTCAATGTACGTCAAAAAACGACATTCGCTCCTTGGCATTCAAAGAATTAAATAGTACGTGGTTAGTAACGTTAACCATCAAAGCCGAAAGAGTTAATTTTTTTATATTTTATAAAAACTTATTTACTGAAGCTCGAGCCCGGATGAAACTAAAAACTCGAATTATTGATTATTTTTATGCAGTTCTTTCACTATTACCTCTCATATAGTTTTATTGACACTTATTTTAACCACCTTCTAAAATCCATTTTTAATTTATACTTAAACCGATTTCTACAACATTTGGTCTGATTAAAAATCTGATTAAAAATTTTTCATCTTAGCACCATGTGAAATATTCAAATTCTGTATTATCACAAAGTACGAAGGAATTTTTAAAAAGGCCTGCTCAAAAGCTTCTCAACAGAAATAAAATAATTTAAAATAAGTTACAGAGTGTCAAAAATAAGTAACGCTTCAAGTGCGAGCTAGACACGCATGAGAAGTGTTCTGTATGCTACTAAAAATATGAATAAGTTTCTTTAATGCCGTATTCTTAAAAATTGTAAGGAATATTTAGTTTAGAATATTCGCTTAAATAAACGAAATATACTTGCGGATTTTTATTTACAATCTTCTAATTCAAACATAAAAATCGACTTTCAGGTGTCAAAGAACCTCAAAGACCTCAACAGTACTATTTTTAGGTCTGCGGTTGAACTACTTCCACTTACGTTTATGCCGAACCTCAACTTTCTGTATCAAACGGTCTTTAAAGAAGGGGCTGTGACAGGCAGACAGACACTGAGGTGATTGCATAAATGTGTGTACGAAGCACAAAATGTGATATTTTGCATATATTGAATTTAAATTTTTCGTTTCGCAGTTTTTTTCATATATTTCCACGTATGAGGAAAGCTGAGCTAGACGAAAACGAATTTTAATCAGTGTAAATGTGTTAATTTCTGGATTCTGTGCCAATTGTGCGTCTGGTAAATTGAAATGGGTTCGCGTACTTCTTGTGCTGGCGTAAGTGGAAATCGCCGTCGGTGCTGTTGCCACCGCTGTCGTCGTCGTCTTCTTGCAACATCGCAGTCCTTGACGCCCAGGGATTGCACGACACTTTCCGCTCACTTTCGCTGCCACCCTACATCAATCCCGCGCTAACAAGCTCTTGAGGCCATGTGAAAACACACTCCACCCACGCCGCTGCACCCGCAGCTATTCAACCTGGGTCTCGCCCCCACAACCCGTGCAACCCCCGTGCAGTTTCACTTTCGTTTGCGCGAGGGTGAATGTCTGTTGATTCAAGAGGTTGTGCCAATGTGCCGTTGTAGGGCAGGAAGCTCCCACATGTCCTTGTGACTTCGTGCGACGTGGTCGGCGGCAGCGGTGGTGGCGGGTGTATGTGACCTCCACTCGGAAAGTGGCCGTGGAGATGCAGCTAAGCATCATGTTCTGAAAGGCACCTATGCTGCACCCGTGTTACCTACACCTACACAGGTGTGTTTAGGTACGGGGTCGACCCTCAATAGGACGAGCTTTCAATGCAGACGCGGTACAAGTGCATAAAGGAAAGTCACCCTCAGGAATAACGAACCGCACTCATGCTCCCGCCGTGCCGGCAAGAAACCCCGTGCTCCTTCATTCGACCAAGTTGTTAGAACTTTTAAAAATTCTGTTTTTCCCCCCTCGTTTTTCTCTTTTTTCCTGCCCTTTTTAAGGGCATCCCCTTTGCCCCCATGCCACCGATCGACGCTTCTATAGAAATGCAGTAGAGCTCTAGGATGACTAAGTACCCTCCTTGTTCTGTCTGTAGGAGCTTGTGTGCCCAATGCGACGGGAATGAATACGAGAGTGATGATACACAGCCCGTGCGTGCCGCACCCCCGTCTCTTAAATGAAGTTGCTCCCTTTTCAACCTTCATCCGTCCGCCTTTCTTTCGTAGATCGAAACATGATAGAAATTTACGACCGGGATATTAAAAAAGATTTCCCTTTTCGTCTTTTTTCTACAGCTTATTTCACTCTTAAATCATAAGGGAGAAGAACTCTAGCATTTCCAGAAGAAACAGTGTAAAATCTAGAGAAAGATGTGAAAATCAAAATTTTTGAAGAAGCCGTTGGGCATAGAGACCCAATCCTCAAAACGATATTAAAAAAGAATTATTCTATTTAAAAAACAACAGCTTTTTATCATCTACAATTAATTGAGAATCGTCCTACTATGACCATCTACCTGTGACATCAAGCAATTCTAGACTAGCCTGCATCCTTGAAAACTGTTCAAAACTTTGGAGGACGCTTTGGAAAGCATTTTTTTGAAATTTAGACCAAAGATAGAGAATCGCTTTTGGATAGAGGAAACATTGGTTGTGTCCTTGAATGTATCCTGCAGGATATCCATCTACACGATGTAGGATTTTACACCATAGATACAAACCTCGTGTCCTTGTTTCTACAACAAACGGTTGCCCTCTGTAACTCCTTAATTTGAAAATTTAAAATTTTATAGAAAAGTTTTCTATAATTTTAAAGGTTTGCAGTTTTCTACCCGCTAGACACTTCCGTTGAAAAGATGTAGGCTCGGTAGGTTTTATTTAATACGACAACGGGTTTGTTCAATTCAAAAATGGTTTTGTATAATTTGAATGCGGTTTTAATTATTTCAAAAGCACCAAAAATTCAAGAAGCCCTTTAAAAAATACTCACACAAGTATCAAAAATAAACCGCAATTTGATGCATTTTCGCATGGGTTAGAAGAGAAATTAAAAAGCAAGCATCTTTTTTATATATTTCGTTATAAAATATTTAAATACAGAATTCTATAAATTTTGAAGTAAAATTTAAATAATCTTAAAGATGTTATAAAACGAAAACAGTAAATTTTAAGAAAAGGGAGTAGATGTCTAGATGTCTTCTTGATTTATTCCCCTGTTTACCCTGTCTTCAATGGTTTTTAAAAATATTTTTAAAACTATAAACCAATGATTGTATCTTCTTTTTGAATTTCCGTTTTAAAATTAAAAAAGCCTTCCATTCAGAGCTCATCAAAGGGACAATTCAAAAGCATTTTTTTCCAAACTACATTTTTTTAATACGTCGAAAACTAGTGATCAAATTGGTCACTAAGTTTTAATCTCTTTACGAATCCCTTTTTCATTTTTATAAAAGGGCCAACGAAGTTTCCTTGCCTAGAGGGCACAACGTAGTGGATGTTAATTTTTAATTTGGGTTGGGAATAAAAAAAAATCGTTTGCATTATAAGACGCTTTTAGTTTCTTGCTTGCTCAAATAAATATAAATTAAAAGAGGTATTGTGCGGTATTTTCAAAACTCGTTCAACGATAAATCGACAAACGTACTTAAAAGTGTTAAGTAAATTGAAAAAATGGTTTGCAAAATTCACGTAAGTTTTGCTAATTTTATTAATATAAATAAAGAAGTAAATTTTTTTGGTTTGGATAAGCCAAAATATGGCATAGTATTAAATCATACTACTCCATATTTATTGAAATAGTTTGGATTAAAAAAAAAACATTCTTTTCGTGAATTTTAAGAACACGAAATCGTCGGTTAAAGACTGAAACTTGCCCTAGCCTGTTTTTTCCTAATCCACATAGTGAACCCAAACACTAATTTTAATTTAGACCTTGCTCACTGCAATTTTTGTAGTCATAAAAGCAAAACAGCGGGTATTATAATTAACAAGCTTTTTATCGTATTTGTTTTAGAAAAAGAAAAATGTGAAAATGAAACCTTTGCTAATGTTTAATCATTTGAGAAAAAAAAAACTGTTGTTTTGTGACTTCTTATGATACTTCCCAAATCCCGAATCCTTTAAAAGTTTATTTACTGAAAGTACGTTGCTACTAAATTCCCGGCTAAGTTGTGGATTTACCAAAAGGCAAACCAAAGGGATTTACCAAAAGGCAACCAAAAAGGCAAACCAAAGGGAAATGAAACGCCCATATTGTATTTATATAACAATCACATTTATTAAATTAATCCTCGTACTATGCAAGTCAACTGCTTGTAAGACTTTAAGTCTGTAATAAAATTACAAGGTAAAACACTGGACAAAGTTAAGTTTCTTGTGTGGTCCACCGGCCAGGCCCATCATCATTGAGCACCGGCGACCACCTTTCGTCACTCCTCCTGCTTCGCTGTAACTCTATTGACTAACCTTAAGATAGGTATGGACTTACCCTTAGTTCATAATACGCTACTTCATAAGTAGTACAACTAAATTCATTACGTTGAGAATGTCAATGGAATGCTTGCAAATTGATCTTCGCCGGCCAGAGCCGCGCCCTCCTACCTTACGTTAAGAATGCGTTAAAAATATTTTTGTAGTAAAGTTCATTATAATGTAATATGCAATAGTATGTGATAAAAAACCGTCCTCCCCTCACTAACTTTTTACTTTACTTAGCTAACTTCTAGACAAATCTAAGTTGGGCCAACTGCCGCGTCAGGCAGCCAGCGTAAATGCTCAATATATTTAAGTCCTTCCGCACTATTATAAAATATCACTTAAAAATTGTTAAAAGTTTCTGTGGGTGCTGGAGCACCTTTTTCGTCGTCGATTGATCCTCTTCTTCGCGTTACGCTTAACCGCTGGATTGGTTTTGCATTTCGTAGTGGAAGGGGAATTTAATAGCGTTAAAACGTTTCTTCTTTTTTGTGTCTGCCATCAAAGCTTAGTTACTAAAAGTGAAAAACTTCAAACACGAAATGTACTCGTATAACTTCAGTGTAACTTGGCGTAAAACGTTACTTTCGATGAATTACTTCTCGTTCAATATTTTTAACGTATAGACTAGGGGTTTTGGATCTCGAGTCTTGAATCTTGGGTCCCCAAATACTACTAGAGGGTCTATAAGGATTATAGAAAAAAATACAGCAATGATCCTAACAATTTTTCTTTTCCTATAAAAAATAAATAATACTAATAAGCATTAAAAAATGATTTGATTTAATAGATTCGTGCATTTTTTTTTATTGTACGGAACCCTCAGAGCGGGAATCCCACTCGCATGTGATCAATTGGTTTCACTTGACTGAATACTCAAAATTCAAACCTTTAGGTGTGTTCGTTGATTTTTTAATTAGATCTTCCTGGTTCTACTTAGGCAGTCCCAGAATTACGGAATAAAATCCTAGAAATGTCTGGTTAAAAATCTTGGCGAAATGTCTACAATTCTCTAGCTCTTTTGAAATTTTTAATTGTTGAAATTTCTATCCTATTAACTAGGATTACAATTTTTACTGTTAAACGTTTATTCATAATTTTATAAGGTAAATGTCTGGATGAAATTGTTTTAAAGATTGTTCTAAAAAATAATGCTTCAAAGAGTTGAGAAAAAGTAAATTGCATCTATTTTTTTCTAAAATTCAATTACGTTCAGTCCGATTAAGTTACTTCAGTAGTGACTAAAACTAAATTTTACCTGCCTACATAGGCTTTTATTATCATATTTAATATTTTAAAAATCTAAATATAACTTTCTAAAATTCGAAATCCATTTTTCAAAGTTCAAATTCAGTTTTCTAAAATTCAAATCCAATAGTTATAAAGTAATTTACAGTTTTCGAGTTAATTATAAATTATTGCAAAATTATAATCCTATTCGGAAGTAATTGTTGTAATCGACTGAGGTAATAAGGGGGACGAAAAAACTCATAATCAACATTGCTTTAATGATAAACCACTGGATTTGATTTTAAAAAATTGAACTTGGATTTCTTAAGATTAAAACTGAGTGTTAATAATTTTGTTTAAGAATCAAAATCCTCCAGTTTATCAAATTATCAACACATTTTTACTGAAGCAAGCGGGGGGATTTGCGGCTTTCAATATTTAACAAGTAGTAAAGTAATAACGTAGTGTGATAGTGCTAAATTTTAGAAGCAGTTTCATCGAGAGCTACACTCCAGCCGAGCTACAAATACTTAAACATTTTGGTTTGAAGACTTCCCCTTGTAGCAAAATGAAAAGTAAATAAAAATTCGGTCGCATGAATGCGCTGATGAAGATTAATCCTGTTGATCTCTCTTAAAAGCTAAAGCTAAAAAATAGTGGTAATAAACCGAAACAGAAGCATTTTCGCACCTGAACATCACATGAGAGAGTATTTTGTGGTGGTGCTGTTCGTCTCCCCAGTGTCTGTGGTCCTCTATTTACTTATTTTTCATTTGGCATTTACTCATAATTTTTTCCCTAACATTAGTTTTCTTTCATCCGGCTCCCGTATTTTTACAAAACCAAAAAAAAAAAAAATTAAAACCTCAAACAGTGCCGCAGTGTTCGTTTTCCCCCGAAGGTGTACATCATTTATGGCTTCGACTGTGGAAGCTCCCCAGTATAACACTTTTAGTCATTTTAGCAAGGACGCATACCAATCTTGCCGCTAATTGGAATACTAAAATTTTATGCTGCGTTTCGGGTATTTATCGCCCTATTAAAAAAAACTGTTGGGGAATGTATAACAGAAATGGGACATGGACACGGAGTTAATCCTCCCCCGCATTACCAGCGTTATTGGCCCTATTGAAAAGGGATGGGGGTGATTTAAATAAAACCGAGATAAATCACCTACAGATGAGGTGCAAGTCGTGTTCGATGCGCCAGAGCTCCTCATCAAGGAAATGCGGAGTCAGGTATCCGGGAATTGGTCCATAACCCGACGGGGAGGGAAGAGGAGGTCATAAGGAGCACTGCCGGCGACTGCACTGCTTGGCATGCAGAAGATGTTCAGCCGTTGCCGTTCAGACGGGCACTCGGAGGGTAATGGTAAAGAGGGGTGGTGGGAGTTCTTTTCTTTTCTTGTTTTGTTTTTTAAGGTGAAATCGTCCTAAAGGTGAAGTTGGACACCTCGCACAGGTAGGCGCGGTATTCGCTAACATTAACTGCTGCCCGTAACGGCCACGACAGCGACGCCGTTCTGCTGGGACTCTCCGGGACCGATTCCCGAAATATTGACGTCGTTAATCGTCGTGACCGGTTGCGTCTGGGTTTGGCTTTGATTTTCCGGTGGGGGCGGTGGTGGGAGGGAGTCCAGCTGGCTATTCTCCATCAGGATGACGTCGTTCATCTGCTTAATCTCCTCGGTTGAAGGTGGTGCTGGCAGGCTGATAATGCTGTCGAAGCCGTTTTCGCCCGGCTCGGTGCTGTTGGTCAGCCCATTGTCCAACGGGCTGCTCACCTCGCCGTTGCCCAGCAGGGGCAATTTTTCGCTGGCAGTCTCCTGGTCCTGGCAATTTCCATTCTCCTCGCATTTCACCTCCTTCTCCTGTGATGACGCTCCGACGACCGTATCCTGCTTCAGGAGGGCTGCTGTGATGATGGGCTTAGCTGCATTCGACCCGGACCCGGACAAGTGCTGCTCCCCGGGGCAGTCCCCGTTCTCGCACTTGCCCTCGCCTTCCGGAGGCGTCACGGGTTCGGTGGCCCGCTTGGCGACTGGCGAACGCGGACGGGTGTCATCGCTCTCGACCGTGTACAGCTGCTGGTTCCCGTATTTGTAGCCCTTGTTCGAGTCGCCCGACGACGTGCTAAGGTCCGACTGGGATAGACCCGTGTTCGAGCTCCCGAAATTCTGGCACGGTTCTTCGGACCTCTGGGATGCGTTCTCATCATCGACCTCGACGAGATTGTCGTGGTCGCTAACGCCGTCGGGTGGCTGATGGATTTGGACCTCTTCATGGTTCGTCGATTTCGAATTGCCGACCTTATTGGCCTTCTCGATTGAATCAATTTCGATGGTGCGGGATCCTTGCCGGTTGTTGTCCATGCAACTCTTGTGCGGGCTGTCCGGAATGCCGGTAGAATCCACGCCACGAGCCACCTCGACGACAAACACCCCGTCCTTCTCGGAGGGTGTATAGTGCATTTTTGTCTCTCGGGCGTCACGGGATATGTCCTGAAAAGAGAAATGGGAGTGATGAAATCTTTTCCATACAAGAAAGATTTAATTAAATGCAATCGTTCGCTCTTCAGCTACCCTGTCATCCCAAGCCCGCCTCCTTTCAAACTCCCAGACAAGCACAGCGACTAATTAGCATCAAGAACAGATTTACAGGAACAGAGACGGGCATCCCGAAAATCCTCTCTGAGATACTGGCATGGATCAAGTCCCAAGTGTTTTGCCGACCTGCGGAAGGATCAAAGGTGCAACAAATGGAGCCGAGAGGATGGCAAAAACTTTCGAATGCACCATCTCAATCAAGTTTGTCCCTTCAATGCAAATGACGTGCCCTGTGCAAACAAAAACGAAAAGCCGATCTGTTCCCACTCCACCTCCACACCATTTGTAACGACATCAGTCCCGGGGGAGCCACTTTTGAATTAAACTCAAAGTAATTTTTCTTGGGCAATTGGAAAAACTTCGGCAAATTGAAGTGTCCCGACGAAGGTTGCTTCTTCTCTTTAATTTGGGTTTGATCGAATTGAGTGGGAAGATGAATGTGTTTCTTTGTGGCACTGGGGATGCCTCTGGGTGGGGAATGGAGCGATGGAGATGAAATTCAATATTTTCATTCTGCACCAATTTTCTCCAGCCACTAGAGAGATTCAAGGCTGCAAGCTCAAAGGAAACTAAGTGCACCCTCGTTATTCTTCGTTTGAAGTCCTCACCATGTCCTAGGGAGTTACGTCGGCAAGGTCGGTACGTTTGGTACGGGTGGAGAGCGTGCTTTGGACTACAGAACATTTAACTTATTGCAAGAACCACTTCCGAATGCTAGAAAGTCCAGATTGATCTGTTTGTCGTTTGAATTTCAGCTTGGGCAATCCTTTTATGGAGAGCTTTTTTCTGGAGCAAGATCTCATTTATGATACGTTAGACGGGGAGCAGAAGAAACTACGAATTCTTTGGAATTTCAAATTTGTACAATATTGAACGAGGTTGTTTATGAAAAAGAAACCTAATAAAAAGAATATTTTCGGTCTTCCAAGTGGAAGCATTTAGTTAGACAGTACAAGTGCTATTTTTTATTTAGACTCATCAACGTGACTAAAAGAAGTTCAAAGAGAATAGTCTTTCAAAGTATGAGAAATTGTTTCCTTAGAAGTGTTATCTTAACTCTAATGCCATTTGAAAATATGCATATTATCACGGATGTAATTTTGCCACACCACCTTGAGAAAAGGGAAAAGACAATATGAAATGATGGTTGTACATTTTGACGTAACACTATTTTTTCTTTTGTATTCACCAGTTTAAGTACGTAAAATGTTTGGCTGATTTAATTAAAAAATCTACACACATATTTTTAATTAATAATATTATCTTCATAAGTGAAGGCTTTTCTAAATATTGTTCCATTTGTTATTTACCAATTTTCTAACTCTGACTTTGGTCGTTAAAAATATTCTGACTTACTTCAATTAAAATAAAGACATAGTTTTCAGCAAAGTGGGTTTATTATGAAATTTACTGAAGGGTTTCGTACCTCTAATGTTACCCTCTAGTTGTTAATCAAAAAGGGATGTTAGAAGTTCCAAAATATTTAGAATCCACTACACATTTAAAAAGTCTATAATTAAAATAAAAAAGTATTTAAAAAGTGTAATACGAATTTAATAAGTGTGAGAATTCCGAAACAACAAAATACAGCTGAAAAAATATTACTACAGCAAAAATTTTTGGTTTTTAATTTTTCATATGCTTTGCAATCTGTAAAACATTCGTTTTTAATTTTATAGTCTCAAGCGATAACCTTGTACTTACAGAATAAAAGTAATGTGAGTTAAGTTCCATATTGAAAATATAAAACCTTATTAAGTCTACATACAAGCATTTATTTTATTTTTATTTTAAATTTAGACTTAAATTCCCATTGCTAGTCTTTTACTCTAATTATGGACAGTATTATCTTATAAAGAATAGGAATATTATGATTACTCTCTTTCCGGCAATTACGTTACGAACGACCATTAGCAATTAGAATATAATTAATATAATTACACTATACCATCCGTAGAAGATGTTTTATATAATTTTAGTCCTAACTATTGCAATTATGTGTGCAACTGAGTAAAGTAAAACTGATATTGCAGTTTTTAGTTTAATTTTAATTAAATTAGGATAGAAATTTACATCGTTTTGATGTCACTCATTCGAAATAATATTACCATATTTTCATGTGAAAGTATTAAAATATTTAACTAATGTTCAAAGGAGATTAGCAAGAAGTAGAAGAGTGAAAGTAGGCACGTATTCTTTTATTTAAAAATTCGATCCAGAACAGTACAGCGAAAGAGAAGTGGTCGAAAATTATCATATAGAAGGATTAAGGGAAAGGTCGTACTTTGAGGGGTTACCACGGATAGCACATTACTCACTAAAACCAAGATATAATACAGAAAAAAATAAAAAGTACAATCAAAATAAAATTAAGAGAAACGGAAGAAAATAACACAAGGAAAAAAATATTTGTTTATAGGTGCAATCACTTACATTTCGCTCTTCCGTTTCAACAATTAGGTGGTTATTCTTTAAGGTCATCGTTATGACCGAACCATTCGCGCCCGAATGGTTGAGCTTATTGGCGGTCGCGGTACCATTGACTGTCACCCCACCCCCGCAACCGTCGTACTTAGCTACAATCTCAGTGCTCGACTGTAGGGTATCATTACTACGATTGATCGTGTATCCTGATTCGGTCGATTTCAACTGAAACGGAAAAAAAGAATAAACAAAATGACTACGACAGTCATTGGATTGGACACCGAAAAATCAAAAAACAAGAAGACAAAAACAACTGAAAACTGAGGAAAAAACTGTGCAAAGTGACGGTAACAACAACAAACAGCAAAACAATGGACAACATTTAACAGAAAGAGCAACATAAACGGACTTGCTTTTTTCCAGGATTTGCGTTTCAGGGCCTCGGTGATATCTGCGTCGGGATTCAGCCGTCAACAATAGTCCGACATTTTGGGCATTTAGCCGAAATGGCTTCGAATACACCCCCCCCCCCCCCCCACGATCTCCTCTTTTCCCAATCTCAAATCCCGATACTGAACCCACCATAGTCGCTCCAGAAATAGCCGGCGATTTTCCCAATGCCTGTGAATTTATGGAAACAAGCCGACAAATTGTTGGACACGCCGTGACAGCCTACCTTCGACTCGTTTGGAGCCTTGCCAACGTCCATATTTTAAGCGCTCATATTTCACCAGAAAACTGCCGGAATTGCTCGTCCCCGGGGAGACACGACGCTTAGTGTACACACAATGAATCTGTCCGGGGGCGCAGATCTCTGGACCAGAGGGGACGCGGCTATCTCACCTGCCAGTATTCTGTTGAATATCCCCGAAATCCTTATTACATTTCATTCGCTGGAATCTGTACATACATGTCTTTTTTCAGAAACTGAGAGACTTTAAAAGACTTCAAGCTCAACAATATTTTTTTGAAAGAGAAGAGTCGATAACGGTTTTCACCTTGTCACGTGTTCTTTGTAAAGGTACAAGCCCGTGAAAAATTAGGAGAACAACTTAAATTGATGTTCGTTTTGCTGGAAGATTCACTGGGAAGTTTTCCTCCAAATCTTCAAAAATCCCCAAAAATCTCATGAAAAGCATTTCTAGTGAACACAGTTTGTTTAACATGCTTTAAGCATGTACTAAGAGGTAAATATCCTCCAAATTTTTAATGTGTTGTCATCTTTAATTTTGATTTCGTAATTTAAGAAATGAGATGATAAAGAACGTTTATATTTTCTATACTTTTAAAGAGTTGCGAATTATACCGATTACAAAACTTATGGCTTTTAAAATTTAAATATTTTGAAGTTCTGCAGGGGTATTAGCTCGTAAAAATATTCAAAACTTATTTAAACCCTTTCTAAAAATAATTTACAACATTTTCGACTTGTACAATTTATAGTTATGGATTTTCCTTTAGTACGCGTTCCAATAAATTTTTATTAAGCGATTTTATGTTTTTAATATAGTACAAGTTGTTTGATTAATTTGTACGAGTAGAGACTGAAATGAGTAATTAAAGCGAAGATCAAAGTGAGAAGGGCTAACCATTTAAAATGCACATGTAGACCCAATAAAACGTGGGAGATGCTCATCCAGCTTAAATGTTTATAAGGTTATTTCCACAGGCTAGAAAAGGAGCCTTTCAAGATGAAAGCAAAAATAAACATTTAAATCAGATTTAGTCACTGATTTTAGATTAGCTTTTGTACATATTTTATAAAGAGTTTCCAAATTAAAGTCAGTGAAGCTTTGGTGCCTTGTAAAAATTTTTACGCTTAGTTAAAGTAATTTACAAAAAGAGCTCTTTTTTGTATTGAAGCTAAAAATAACAAATTATAAATAAAATTTTCACAAATTATTTTAGAACCATATTTTTAATTAAGCTTTTACGTGAGTTGACAATTTAAAATATTCCCATTCAAATTTTGCAAATGGAATTATTGCGATCTTGATATGTAATGTAAAACTATATGAGCACCGAGTGCTTCTATATAATGTATATAATACTCCCACATCGTCTTTGATTATATAATACAGGATAGAATTAATTAAATACAACAAACACATTTATCTTTTACGCTTGACTGAAAAGAGCAGAGTTTACTTTTGCGCCATTCATAAAATTAAAACGAAAAACACGAATACCACTAATAGGGAACACACGTTCCCTTTGAAGTCAAAGTATCAATTACAAATTTGTATAACATTTCTCAATTCAATTCATCTTATAAAAGATGAAATTTTTGTTAACAATTCACTGTCTATTTCGCAGACTCCAGAATCAATATTTTTCGCTTTTATTCCTGGTGCAAAAAAGTGTAATGCTCTTGTTAGGTCAACCATGTCAAACAACCCACATGAAACGATGGAGCAATATGAATTTTATGCAAAATATGGCAGATATGAAACATCAAAATATTTCTAAATTACACAGATCAAAAGAAACCGGTTTGATTGGAACTCAGGTCGACTTGAAAGGATTCATTTGGCTTTAATGGTTTCAAAAAATGTTCTATGGTGCTGTTTCTAGGCTTATGAAATATTAGGCCCAAATGAATCATCTGATTTGGTGGACTTTTAATCAAATTACATGTTCAAAATTGCAAAAATCACAGCAAATGGATGCAAACGAAAATTTCAAATCTTTAAAGAAATATTACACAATTTTCATCCGAATTTAAACTTAAATATATCTTGACGAAATTATTTATTGGTTTTATTGAAATTTTCGTTACATACACTTTTAAATAACAAAATAATGGATGCTATTCCCTACAGCTTTACTTATTTAACCGATTTTAATAAATGCTGTGTTCTTATATTTCTTTTATTATTTAAAAAGTCGCTAAAATATCGAAATGCCTTCTTGTCCCAAACTGAAAATATTTGGAACCTATTGTATAAAAAAAATACTATACTATATTTTTGTTTTCCCAAATGTCACATCTCGAAATTAGAAAAGCAATTTTTAGATTTTCAAATTTTAGAGAAGTGTGATTTTTTCACTGAATTTTATTTTTCCTTCCCGCAGTAATTGAACAGACCCACCGGTAGGCAGTAAAATTTCACCAGAAGGACTTCGTTCGTTCCCTTTGAAGTACAGAAACCTAAAACCCATAGAAATGACGGTTTTGAGTTTAGTAGTGGTGAGATTTTTTGTTCTGTCTACATCAATGACTTCATCCCTATTCCCAACCTTGCGCCCTTTTATGGAACCGTTTCAATTTAATTGCAACTGAAGGCATTTCCGAACACAGGAGCGGTGCAACCTGACTGCCGGGTAATCAGACATCCTTCTAGCTCCGTTTGACACAATGGAGCGCGGAGCCGGAAACCACACCCATAGCATCATTCCCGGCTCCACCGATTCGCTTCCATTAATATAAAGTTTAAAGTACCGGAGAGGTGTGCTGGTTCGGTTATTGATTTTCCCGCGAAGGGCCGCAGTGTCTGTGACCGCCAGCCCTAATAAGCACCAGGCGATTCACGCAAAATGCGAAATTAATTTCGTATGGTCTTAACCGGTGAGAGGGGTGGACATCATCTCCTCCTGATTGATCCATCCTCTATTCCGATCGGATTTATCAATTGGCTTTAATAATCGCGGCCATCCGCACACCTCGATAAACAAGCAAAAGCTGCTAATTAACGCTTATAGGATTGAGCTGATCCCTCGGCAATTCGAAAAACTCAAACTAGCCTCAACAGTGGGAATCTGGCATGGGATGGTGTGCTCATAGTTGCCAGGACACTCTTATGGGGCTGACCAGTAGCCAGTTTCCATATACACTTCATATGCACAGACAAAATGCAAACCACGGTGTATTCATTTTGGCAGTATTTCTTTTTTTCTGTTTTTCGAATGAATTCGCCTTTTTATTAGATGACGCCTATTTTTTTTCTAGCCACGGACATTTTATTTCACTGAATCTGTTTTAGGGGCGGGGAGGATGCACTCATGTCAGTCTAGGCTGATAAGAGAGCGGGAATTCAACGAAATATGTATTTTTACTTTTTACTGGTGGCGCGGGGAGGTTTTTTATTCGTAAAGTGATATGTTATCTTTGATTACAAAAATGTAAATTCGAACCGAAACCCCGTGTGTTCTCTGGCAGTACGAGGAAATACCGGAACGGCTCTTGTTTGCATAAAGTCTGTATGCAAGTGGCTTGGCTAAATATAAAAACGAAACTTGCAACTTAAAGCCATTTTATCCAAGAATTTATTGATTTTCAAGCTTGAAATTGAAAGAATATATCTAAAAAAAAAAAACAAATGTGGTAACCTGAAAAATTTCTCAATACACCGCACTAGTCATGTTAATTTTTTGCAAAAATTGAATTTTAAAACAAAAAACAAAGAGTTTCAAACCATTGAATGAATTGAATTGAATGAATCAATCGAAATAATGAATTGTGTCGATGAAATTGTTCGACAAATATAGTTCTTGGTCAATAGTAGAATATTTTTAATCAATGCTTATAATTAAAAACTCTTTTTTAATGAGTTCTATTCATGCGGAAAAAATATTAAAACATTGAAAAGTGTTTTCTGGACGCATTGTAAAAATTCGACAAATTTTATGTAACGAGAAAAAAATCATGTAGTAAAATTAATTGAAAACATGATTGAATTCTCACTTTCATGCTATTTATTCAAATATATTTGCTCTTACGTGTACTTTTGTAATTCAGGTAACAATTTTATGGGTTCAATTCGCCCCAGTTAGGAAACTAATGGTCTGGGTTTCAAAAGCTGGCCAAAGCTACATTCGATTCTATAGTGACTAGACGACATTCATCAAAGCAAGACAAGACACAATACTCACATAATAAAAAACAACACTTTGTTAAATGTTTGTGTATTTTATTATACATTCATGCACAAACTTTTATACGGATTTTGATAGAGTTTTCATTATTCCCGTTTTTGAACCCCAGAGAAAAAAAACAAAATATAATTTATAAAATAATTATTATTCACAAAATATGTAGTTAAAAAAACTAAAGAAAACTTCAAGTTGTCAATTTAAAAAAAAAGAAAACAACGATCCAGTGCGAGTTTAACTCGTGCGCCGAAGGTTCCATACTTGTAAGGAACAGATGACAGATAACTTCGTATTAATTAAACATCTTTTACCATTAAGCAGATACAAGGTACATCAAAGTAGTTACAGGTAATGTTTATGGACGCTTTCTCCGGCCCATTTAATAACCACTCTACATATTGTTAATATCATCATTATTAAGTTTACTGCCCAAACGACATTATTTTGCTACTGAATGCAGCATACAAAATTGCTTTTTAAATTCAGTAATAATAAACTTGTAGTCCTCATTATGAATACAAATGTTTTGTGGGGTCAATAAAATAAATTTTTACCAAATGCGAAACATTGCATTGTTATAACATAAAATCTGTTAGTGAGATTTTTAGTTAAGAATATAAAAATCCGTAAAAAGTTTTTGTTAGTATTCCAGCTTACAGTTCTAATAACAAAATTATCACATTTGTTGTGTGAAGGAGAAATTGCGGCATTAATTGCAAATAAGTTTGTCAAGTCAACTAAATTTTATTTTTGATGTCATTAGAGTTGTACTATTTATCGCTTTTTTTTTTGTATGGTTAACAAAATAATTTTTTCAAAGTACCATGAATTGGAAGTTATGTCGCGAACCGCGTTACTTTTTCTTGTAAATTTCTCAAAACCTAAAATAGCTAAATGTAACTTTTGCTAGATTTTTAGTAAGTGTTAGAATTATTTAAATTTTCGGTATGAAAAATTTCGAAGATAAGTGAGGGTGAGATATATTTTTTTCACTTGTATGAATTTGCCTGATATTTCTAAAAGGATTCTATGTAAAATAAAATAAAATCAAATAAATCACTAATTAAGTGTTAACTAGGTTTATAATATTTTGCTATATGCCGTATGGCTTCAGTATTTCTTAAAAGATCGACTATATCATGTAGATTGATAGACGGACAATAAAGTCTCACTATATTGTCTTCCTTTTGGTGCAGAACCCAAAACACTGCGAATTCATAGTATAATAAATGTATAAAATTACCATATGTATATGTAACATAAAAGAAATAAGAAATATGCAATCAAGCCTCTGAGATATTCAACTTCTTACATAATAAATTCTCAGTTCGGTTCAGTGATTCGACTAACCGTCACTATACTCTACATAACACGTGTCTTATTCACAGAGAGAACTATACAATTTTGAACGCCTGAAGAAGGCAGCAGAGGCCATTGTTTCCTGGCGATAGTGTGTTGATTGTTTCATCACCCACCCTACGTGTCATGTCGGCAGGAGCTGAACGCGAGACTCGTCGCAGACAATACACAATGATTACAATAGTGATAAAATAAGGGAGCTGCTGCCAATTTGGGGTCTACCAAGACTGACATAGTGCGGACCTAAAATGTGCCCTTTTTGCTTCTGAATAATAATTTCACCCTATGCCCTATGTACCATGAAAAGGAATCGCTCACGGCGATGGAAGCAGAAAACGGCGCCGTATCCGAGGCGAAGTTTCCTCTGCAGAAATTTCCTCTCACGTAAGGCATTTGTTTGTGAAGGAAATTTTAATTACACATGCATATAAACTTAAGTTCACCGTCTGGGACCATAATATGCTGGAATTCAATTAGTTGCAGATGATTTTGCTGGATTCATAAGGAAGACCAAACTTCCCTGACGGGATACTGAGATACAGGGGATACAAAAATAAATCATGAAGGAACACCATCAAAATCAGGGTGAATTCCGAGGATAAATGAAAGTAGTAGGAAAAAGGTCCGTAAATTGATCCCACTGGGTTGGGTGAGGTGCTGAAAAAAATCAGATTTTTAGAATTCTAAACTTAGTTTTTCACGAACACTATGATACTTTACTTTTACTTAAGAGATTTCTAAGTCTAAGGTTAATTTTTTGGTATTCAAAAAATTTGAAATAAAAATTTTATTATATTGCAATGCCTACTGCAGCGATGCATCTATAACAAATTTTTATCTGGCATTAACTACCACTAAATACGTGGATAGGTGAAATTTAATTTTTGGACGCAATTTTAGGAGTAGTATGGTAGCATGGTAAATTCTATGACGTGTTATGTGTAAAATCATAATAGCCGTAGTTGTATTAAATTGGAGTTCTAGTGTAACAATGTAACCATAGACAAAATGTATTATATTTGTGCCACATAGGGATACGATTGCTTTACAATACTATGGGGTTTTCATTTTACTTTGTAAAATACATGGTGTATGATTAAATCTAGTATTAATTAAATTTCTAACTCTCTGTTCTGTATACAGAATCCTCATAGCGCGAGTCGAATTTGCTCTTAGTAATTCTTACCCTTATTTTCTAAAATGTCCATTGATAAAATCCCCGGTATACTTTGCATATGACAAGAAGAAATATTGCCGCAAGTACATCAGTTTCACCCGTAGAGACTGTTTATGAGAAAACTTATCGACGGTGCTCGTGCTTCGAATGCGTGTTGTAGTCCTCGGAACGTCCCACAGCAAAAGTGTAAATGAAGCTGAAAATATTCCAGAGGAAAGGACGAAAATCACGAACCACACACGTCAGGGAGACAGTGAAAGTACTGCTTCGGGGAATGATTCACTGCGTTGGCGATAAAGCAATAGTTTGATTGGAGAATTAATGCAAATTTGTTTTCGGGTGCCGGGTCCGGGCTGCGCCACTTCTGACACAAAAGAGATAAATGGAGCTCGACTCCCGTCTCCAGATTTATTGTGTCGCATGCCTGCGAAGGACTCGGTCGGCGGTCGCATGAAATGTGGTCATTCCGGCCATAAGGCCAACCGCACCATCGAGAGAGTTGTTCGAGATGGCGGTATGACCAGTGGCGGCCAGATAAACTGAATTTGTCACGTGCCCTCAAACTTAATTGGCATCAGACGTGACATCGCATCTGATTGGCGGAACACCATAAATATGTCATTGCTGGCCTCCTGTAGAAGCCCGAGGTCTATCGTTGTCGTAATTAAAACAATTCCTCAGTTGTAATTTATTCAAATTAACTGGCTCGTCTTCACCTCGTTGCGAAGAACAGGATTTCGAACAATATCCAAACGACCGCAATTAATCCCAGTTAAGCTGGAGCTCTACAAGTGAATTTCTGGAAGGGCTGTTCCACAAGGCAACAACAGAAAAATAAAATAAAATAAAAATAAAAGATACTTCAGAAGTTTCGTAATGCAAGGTGATTAAAAATGAATTCACTTTACCCAGAGGATTGGAACGAAAAAAAATCTGTGATTTGTGACCGAATCCCTTTTCCTCAGCCAGTTGTCGTCCATCTGAAGAGATTGTTCTAAGGCCCAATTTTCTGCTGTTATAAAAGCATTTCGAACTCACCAAAATACAAGACAAATTATTTAGGAGACATGGACGTCGTATCTTCTTAACTAACAATCCCAAAGAGCTTACGTCCGACGTCGAACAACTAAAAATTTCAGTTGTTGTGGGGATTGATGTAGTTTGGGACTTCTACCTCGCTTAGTATTGGAAACCCTGGCCGTCTGATAGAATTTTGTGTCTATCTCAGACCCAACACACGCTTAGCTCAACCGACAAGAACTGGTCACAAGCCCTTGTGAACGATGCAATTTTATTCCTCGCACAATACAAAAACTAAGAACTAAACCCAGAAAAGTTTTACAGCTTAGGTAAATTCAACGTAATTTTTATTTTATCCTCGTTATAATTACTTTAAAAAGAGGAATGACATGTTTTTCTACGTAATTAAACTTAAACAAATTGCACATGTAAATTTTCTCCATCCTCTACTAAATTCAAGGAAAGAAAATCTAACCCTTGACTCAATTCAGATCTCGATCGATGTGTTTGCTACCCGTGGATCATTCACATCACAAAAAAAACTTGGAAAATTCTTACAAGCAATTAAGATATCCTATTTCGTGACTGGAATAGGATTTTAAAGAGAAAGATATTTCATATTGTTTAAACGGATAGAAACCGATAATACCGGACCAGGATTTTAGCATAGAAAATATGGTTTTAAGGAAAACCATGATTATTATATTCAATAGGATAATTAACGCCATAGTTGTTCTATATAAAAAATTTGAGGAGAATATAGAGCGTATACGAATGCTAAAACCTAACTAATAAATGAAAAATATGTCAAAAGAAGACTTTACAAGCGTAAAAAAAATGCAATATAAAAATATATAAGTGAAATATAAAAAGTAATATATTAATAGAAAGAAATAAGGCAGAAATAAAACAATAAAATAAAGTTAAGGGAATAAAGTAAAATAAATATCTGAGAATACAATTTTTTGAAAAAAGAACGCAACATTTAATGTTATAAATAAAGGAAAGCACAATTATAAACTTCTTACATTTTCTAGATCTTACCTCTATCTGCCGCAAGACTAATAATTAACCCGTCTTAAATTTAATTTTTGCATGAACTTGGAAATCAGCTTTAATAAAATTTAAGTTCGACATTTTACTATTGTGCAAGTATTGAAACTATGCATTTATCACAAATGAGTGATATTCCTGCGGAAGCTCAAAAAAAAATAAATAAATAAATAAATAATTAAATAAGTATATATAGATGTATCTAGCAAACAGTAGTAAAGGGGTACCTGTTTGCAGGTAATTCAACATTAAAACACCATAAATTTACAACGCCCACCGTTGAACCGAAATGTAGACTTGAAGTATTTTCGTGTCAAATTTAATTTCAATTTGTTGAGAATTACCACCGCCAATTTGTACATAAATGTTTTTATATATGAGTATTTTATTTATTTTCAAACTCTGGGGACAATAAAAATTAGAAATTAGAGCGTAAGAAAATATGAAAAAAATATTATAAAACTTGTGATACATTAAAATGATTAATATGATAAGAATAAATAATGAAGGTGTAATTAATAAATTAAATTAAACATACGTATGGAATATGTTTTACTCTATGTAAAGAAATTACTTCCGCAGGCGGGGAATTTAACCTACAAGCCGCTTTTTGAAATATAAATAAATATTTTTATGACACATATACTTGATATTTTCCAAAAATTTTCTAAATTTCTATGTAACGCCTTTTACTCTGAGAACTACGGGTTTCATTTTCTAATTGTAAAAATATATCTTTAATCAAATAAAATGTTTTATTAAACAGCTTCTTTTCGACTCTGAAGAATGGATTTCTGCTACGTGTAAGTATCAAATACTTGGTTTATAAATAAATAAAAGCAATTTTATAAAGTTAATTAAAACCAGTGCCCACTTAATTAATTTGATATATTATTTTTCTCTATTGAAAAATTTTTCGAATTTTTAAAGGATTTAATAATAAAACCCTTGTTGCTGTTTTTAATCTAAAATCTAAAATTAAAACATTGACATTATTGAAGTAGAACTTTGCTTTTCGTAGATTATTTCCCATCATTCCAACATCCGCGAAATACTATAAATATTTAGATTTTAAATTATATAACTGTTTATTATCATTGTTTATCATTTCGTATACTAATTTTAATATGTTTTTTTACTACTATAACAAATTTGTTCCGAAATTTCAATTAAGATAACAACTTTTATTATTTATCTACCAAATAAACAACTTGAAATATTTTAATACTTCTATCAGCATAACAACGATTTAATTTTATTAATGAATGTGAGAGTCGTAAACAAGCATCTGTGTCTTTTTATCTCAGCACTTGGTTTGGAAATACCAACACTTTTCTTGTTTAATGGCATGTACTTCATATGGGGAACAATTCAGGTTAGAATATGCGATTTAGTTGGTATTAGCAAGTTCAATATTTGAATGAAACTGAACATTAAATGATTATTTCATTTTTAGTTAAAAACTTGTTTTTCCTAGAATTAAAACGCTTCCAAAGTGCTATACGCAGGACTTTCAGATGACTGCATTAGCCCTTATGGAATTTACTGGAACAGTAAAAACGTTTTCGAACACCTCCGTACATGCGGCGAAAAGTGATAGCACCCTTTGGTAAATCGCTTCTAAACAGTTTTGAGAAAAAAGGCAGATTTGATTCGATTCTAGAATCAATCGATCGTATTGCATTTTTTATGGGTTTTACGAGGGGCCTGCATTTGGTCCGATTTTGTTTTGCCGTGCAAACACAGTCTACCCCACGGATGGAACGTTTACATGAAAATTTAACTTAAGCCAGTTGGAAATTTTACAAGCTGGTCAAATGGGGAAACAAGGGAAGGAAATTGAATAACGATTCATTCAGATTACAAAGCTGTGTGTTTGTGAGTGCTTGTGAAGACCACCCCCCAGATGTCCAATGGATATCGAATCCGGGACTATCGAAGGTGCACTCAGGCAGCAGTGCCAGAACAAAAGTGCTAGTGAGCCGTGAATGCACCTCTTTCATCCAGGAAATCCTTTGTACTCTCTATAAGAGGAGGATCAATGAAACCGATTTGGGGGCCGAAGAACATATGCTCCCGCCCTAGAATTGCATCATTCGACCGAAAGCGGCTAGAACGCAAATGGAACTAGTCTAATTTCATAAATGGAGGTAACACAGTTGCCACGAAGAAGTGGGGCATATGGACTTTCCACATAAATCTACCATATAGTGGAGAAGAAGTTGGGAACATCCAGCCCGGTTGCTCCTCGTTATCTGAACTTCGCAAACAATTCGAGAAAATTGCCAAATTTTTCAGCGACCTTAATTTAACCACTGGGTGCATTGAGCGTTTAATTAATGGTTCGATTGCTCAAAGGTACTTTTTCCTGTGATCTACCAATCCTCTGGTATGGCATGGTGTACAAAGCAATTGAGCAAAAACCACATTTCCAATCAGAGTCGTATATTTAGGTTGGTATAATTTTCAAAATACAAATAAATACAAAAGTCCTCACAAATATTGGGGCAAAATAAAATGCAAAATTCGAAATGCCTATTGAAAAGGTGTAGACAAATTTTAATTTGTTTAATTTTTATATATTGTAATTGCATTCACACAAATTATTTGAGTAAATTTAAATCAACAATTTTATAATTTTTTTCTTTTAAACGGGTATACTTAATTTCGTGAAGCTAAACTAAATGTACACACAGGCGAATTTATAAACCAAAAAGAAAATTTGAAGGTGTGAAAACAAGAAAATTTGTTTCATTCTAAAACTGATTTTTAACTTAATCCTATTTTATTTTATTTTATTTTTATTATATATAAAGAAGGGAAATGATGGATATTTTAGAACACTTCTATCTGCTACAATAGCACCATTTTTTTTTTATTTCCACCACGATGTGTTTAATCACAGTGGGAATTCGTGTTGCGATTATTCCGAGAGTTTCACCCCGCAGCGGATGCAATTTGTAGTCATGCGCTTATTCTCGTGAGGTCTTCTTTCTTCCGAGGCAGGTGAGGGCATCGAACCATAGAATAAAAGATTCTCCAGACCCCTTCGCGCTCGGACCTGCTCACACTACGCGCTTTCACACGTCCGAATTCCGCGACCAGCAGCAACTACGGAGATCGCATCTCGGCGCAATTTCGGCAATAAAACAATTCGCAACGCACTTCTACTTTTGCGGTGCTCGTCATGCTCAGTCCAAACAAAAACAATGAGGACTGCCCAAACCCAAAAACCTAAAGTCCAAAACTCAATGCACGACCAATGGTTTCTTTAAATATGGGCACAGAGGCAACAATTCCCATTAGGTCCAGTGCACACGGTCTCGCCGAACAAGGTAGATGGATCCCCTCTAACGATGGATTTCGCAGATAAAACAAAATCACAAAGGAGTCAAGAAGCCAACCCAGAACCAGAACCGCTCGCCGCGGACCCAGCTCAGGTGAGCTCTACTTTTCGGGTAGAAGTTAAATTGCAAATTGCACGGATGAGCTCGGCGGGACCATCCATTCTCGTTGATGCAGGAAGTCATCAAACAATTTTTAGTTTTTGCACTGGGCAGGTTTCTTATGCTTCTGGCCGAATTCAACACCATCGTCTCCCAGAAAAGTTTTATTGCACCGTGGCCGCGATCCGTAGTAGTTGCCATCCCGTGCTAATTATTTAAGGTAGCCTTAACCAATGGTTAAATTTGATAATTTTAGGCGGTTACCGGTCAATGACCCTACTGCGGGAAAGATACATCTGCTCATTTCTCTAAGGGATTCGTGCAGTCTAGAAGCATTGGGTCCGTAAAAAGGGCTTAATTACAAACATACGTCTAGAACTCGAGCAGAACTAATTAATAATATACAACTCAGAGGAAATAATCGTTTTTTTGTTAAAATTTTAGTAGATTGAAAAGTAAACGCTTGTTTCATTGAAAAAATCATATTTAGTTGGACTATAGACTCATTATGCAAGCGTACGATGGCAAGTTCTCTAAATTCTCATCCGGAATTTTCTCATCAGAAAAATTTTGTTCTTTCTGAAAGAATTATTTTACTACAAGACTTTAAATCAAGTTTAATAGCTTTAACGTGCCTCAAATGACCCAAATTATATACAAACAATTTAATCTAATCTAATCCAAAGTTTTTTAATGAAATTTAATAAATATCAATTGGGAAGATACAAATTTTATCCATAAAACTTGATCAGATTTCTACTTCATCTCAAATAATTCTTTGCTAAACATAAAACAAACACCACTTGTAATCAAGATCAATTTAATAGGTGCATATGTGAGAGAGTAACTTAATTAACATCTGGTACATATCACACCGCAATTAAGCAAATGTAGTTGGTTTAACTACCTTTAAAATTAACATCCGAGAATTGATCTTCCTTAGTTCTTTTTACCTTCTTAATGAACTTAACAAACCCCATCCCCTTCTTATTGCGGACAAGACTTTTAAAATGATGCCAGTTCCCTAAATATTTCTTAGCATATGAGTGCGTTCGAAATAAGCCCAGTTCCGCAAATAACGTGCCACTTATGCCCCTGATTGCCTTCCTTCTAATCAATATAAATGTTACTATGAATTTTCTTTTTACTCAAAGTCCAGGTGTACCCGTCGTTAGATGGGCGCTCCCGCTGACTAGTGACAACCCATTTCAGTTTGTAGTTACATAAAACGATAAAGTCCTCGGAAAGGGTAGGTCATCAAATCAGAATTGATTCAGTTGATGGCATATAAAATCTATAGTAGCATCATGAGCTAATATAGTTGATTGGAGGCGAGTGGAAGCTCTTTTGGTGTCTTTGAAAGTTAACTTTATAGTTAAACTGGAAGTTTAGAGTTGAAAAAATTCAGGTCATAGATTAAATAATTTTAAAATATTTCATCTTACAACCTTCAATACCTAATGACAAGGATAAGGACAAAAATTCTATAAGAATAAATTTTTGTTACCTTTTCAAATTTAGTTAATGCATTAAAAAATTATGTACGAGAACTATTTGAGAAAATAGTTAAATGCTAATATTTACTATAAAGTAAAAATAAGATTGTGTAGTAAGTATTACATCAAAGAAAAAACGACGACGAGTCAAGATTAAGATGATTTTCGTAGAAGGGAAGGTTGGTATTTGATCCCAGAACAATATTTTATTACGACATACCCAGACAGTTCGCCAAATTATGCAAATTAAAGGAATTATTCTTATATGCTCGAATTTCCAAAATGATTTTAATAAGATTTTAATCATCGTAGGTTATGAAAACCTCTAGGAATGTTACGTAAACACACCAAAATAACGTAAAAATTTCGTTTTCTCATGAATAAAGTTATTGACACATTTTTTTTATCGTGAGAAAAATAGCGATATTTAAAAGATTTTTGGAAAAAAAAATGTTTAACAGGAGTTTAAAATGAAAGAAATTATATATTTCCGAACTTGTTCCTTCATTTTATATCCTTAAATCAAATTTCTCATTCATGTAATATTAATTTGGATGTGGAGTTCTAAGAGATTTATCAAATTAGCATTTGAAATTTAAATACGTAATATTCAAAGACGTTTAAATTAATTATAAATAAGGGAAAATTGTGTTCATAACTAAAATTGAATTTTAAATTTAAAGAAAAGACTCTATAAGAATCTTAATAGTCCTTATAAAAATCTTGGGTCTTAAATCCCGTCAAAAAACTTTCCAGTATTTGATATAAGTGAACACAAACACTTTAAATTTAATTCTAGTTGAGACGAGTGCGTACAGAAGTATTTTGTATAGTGTATTTCGATATAAAGCAGAAAAAGCGTATAGCATAAAATACAGCGAAAGTTTTTTCCAGAGAAAATCTTCTTGTTCTTACAAATGAAAAATCTGCGTTCATTTGTGAGTATAATTTTTAGAATTACAAATCCGCTGTCTCAGACATTTTTTATTTTACCCTTGTTACCCCACTGAAAGAGATTTAGAAGACAAATAAAAGTACACAACAAAATTAGACATTGAAAACACTGGCAGCAAACTAAAGTGGTGCTCTGCAGACTTGGCCATATATACACATGCTGTGACACCTAAAATCAACGACTTACCAAGATAGAAAATAAGAAAAGCCAAAGATGGAAGGATGCCTTACCTCGTCCTGAGACAGATTCATCGACTTGGCAGCTAAAGGATCGGTACTGTTGTCCCCTACTAGGCCGTTTCCACTGGTTGGATCACGACGGTATTTCCTCCAGAGGTATCTGCAAATAAAAGACTCAAATAAATCACAATTCTGCTCGGCTTATTTTTAGATTTAAATTAATTCGTCTCCCACAGCTAATGAAACTTGAACCTTTCACGGGACGGGTGTGCGGAGGTTAACACCTTCCGCTTTTACTCTGGAGAAAAGGCGTTCTCATCGCGTTTTTCGCGCGCTACCCCTAATCGCGACTCCCTTTGTATTTGCCTAGCGGGCAGCGCATAAATTTAAGCTCCAGGTAAAGTCTTCCTGCCGCATACCTCCCCGCCGTGACTCATAATTATCCAAAAAGCTCACAGTTCCAGAGCCTTTCATTTCAATTCCACGGAATTATGTCAAGAGCTCTATACTAAAAATTTAATGCAGCTATCCTGGTTCGGGACGACCTTTTGGAGGCGGTTCAACAGGATGCAAAACGAATCCACCACTGCGGCCAGTGGGGCTTAGCTAGAATCCCGCGGGAGGATTCGGTATTCGAGGATTTCGGATGATTTCAGAAGTTGCTTCTAACTAACATAATGAAGCCATTCGAAAAGTTTTCCAGCTGCTGTCCATGGTGTCGAGAAGGACATTAAAGTCCCCTATATAACCAAGATGGACAGGAAATCCTCTGAGGGGTATAACGAGACCCCTTTTAAAGTGGGTTATGCGGGTGAAAATGAGGAATCAAGCTTGAAGAACTTTACTGACGATTTAAAAGACTGTTAAAAGTTTTTATTGTGGCAGCTAATCCCATAGGTTCTCAGTAAAAAGATGATTACCGGAATTTGAATAATTCTCAACATCCCACAGAAGATATCCTTGAATACCCGCTCCATTCGTCAAAAGAAGGATAATTAATCTCGAGATACTTTGAATCCGTGTCGACTATAACCGCACTAAGACGTTTTTGATCTGAATCATGTACAAGAAGGATTCCACATTTTAAAGCCGAGGGTCTTAAATTATGAAACTATATGAGGTTTAAGCACGCTTACTCAGTACGACGGCAGAATCCTCTTTAATTTCTTCATAATCCCGTTACAGGAAATTCTCCAAAAATATTTCTCAGGTGGATTGTAAACAGTTTCAAGGATTCACAAAATGTAAAGAAATAAGATCCAATGTTTTTTTTGCCCGTCAAAAGAGAATACCCCGTTAAAATTTTACTACGCAGGATTACAAAATTTGAAAACCTCTGCTTTAAAGATCCTATACTTTGCTTGTAACTGTGGCATTGCCCCATTTCAAGTGTGCTTCTATTCAAGGTAAGGCAAAGAAGATGTTTCTTCGACGTAACTCGTGTTAAAAGTCAATCGAAACGCGACTTCAGCCGCCTTCCACCCGTTCTTCTACAGCCTTCTAATAAAATACGTAGAAAATTCCTATAGCGTACATCGTATCTCCCCTCATCTAAAACAAAGTAAGAGCAAAGGAGGTCTCATTCAATTTGCAAATTGTTCTTTTGTTACTGCGTCATTAATCTTCCTCCGACGCAGTGACAGGGCCTCGTTTATGAATTATACATGAAGAACCTACCAACCTTTGTTCAATTCCTTGTACACCACCATCACCCCGGGCATGGCACCCCTTAAAGGCATTTCTTCAGAGCGAGTCTGTTATCTTTCTACCATCACCAGCGGGTCCACTACTCGTCGTGGATTGGAGCGAAAACAGCATTCGCATGACATTCAATTTATAAATTTGCTCTACAAACCGCACTAAATTTTTTTGATAAATTTTCTTGTCAGCCTAGAAACGGACGGGGCAAAATAGTTCCATTAGGCTAATTCATCTTTTTGGAACCCTTTTACCCATTTCCAAAAGGTCGATGTAACTCTCATTAGAGCACTTCCCCTTGCTGGGATATTTCATGTCAGCCTGGTTGGAAAATCAATTTTCCCATTTTCCCAGCTACCAAAACCTTCTAGGTGAATTTTTTTTCTTCCTAACAGAATTTGCCAAGATTATCAATCTTGATTTAGAATTTTAGCTGTAACAATTTTATAGATCTTGCTATTATAATATATCTTACTACCTTGAAATCCTTTAAGGGCAGGATACTTTCCTACAATTCTTATACCTTTTAAGTTTAATACATCTTGGAAGGTCTGTTTTGACTCATGTAAAAACACGAGACCTAGCTCGCAAATGAAAAAAAATAATGTAGACGAACCAACCCTCGGAGAAGAGGATTAATTAGAAGGAAGCACTTATGGGTCCCTCACAACAAATATTTACTACAATTACATTTGATGAAAAAAACCCACTTCATTTTCCCGACTATGCGATGTTGCGGCTCGAAAAGAATTGTGAAAATTTACGTCAGCACGAAGAGATGATGATTTTCTAAAGTGCTTTCTGTAGAGATGCCGCGAGGGCACGAAGAACAGGTAAACAGATTTACTCCGATAACTTCTGCAAGAGCAGGAATCTTTTAGAAATTCATGCCTTTTGTCTTCCTCGAATACCTTCAAATCGAATTCTTCCCATGTTCCTGTTGAAAATAAGTAGGTTTTGCTATACCACGTTTTTGGAGGAGTCCATGCATGGCGTCCCGTCCTTTCCGTAAAGTACAATTTACAGCTTTGGTCGTTAGAGTACATCACCAGCTTAACACTCCGGGGGAAATGGAAGCTCCAGCTTTCTCGGGTGTGCCTTATAGAAGTCGCATATAATTGAAGTCATGCCCGGAATGCTAATGGTCCCCTTGCGTTCCAGCCCCAGGGACAACCTAAAGTTCTGGATACTGATTGAACGATGGCTAAAACAACTCGAAGCTACATTTACTGTACGCCATGAAGAAGTGTGCTTGCTCCAGAAGATTGAACCATTTCACCTTCATGTACATGCAGAGAGCATAAGTGAGAAGTGTCCCATTGTCCCATATCTGGAACCGTACATTTCTAATAGAATTAATCTTTCTACGAAGTGGATTTCTGACCGGAAATAATGAACAAACATTTTTGAAATAACACAAAAATAAATCAAGACTTTTATTAGAGACAATAAAAGACAATTAAAGACTTTTTGTTTTCACAAAAAGTTTAAATTACTCTAATCTAAGTAATCGAGAAAAATTTAGATATTTTAAATAAAATATAAACAGGATTTTTTTAAAAAGAGGAATTCAAAAATGTTAAAATTTTGAAATTTCTTTACAACAGAAACTTCTCAACACTTTAAAATAAATTTATTGTACACTTTCATAGGAAAATCAATCATCAAAAATTAATTAATTTAAATTTAATGTATAACTATAACGAAAACTTTCACAGTGCGTTAACACTAAAATTGTTTGCTTTTTAATGCCATAATATTTAATTTTAATACCAACTTTTATTTTATTTACAACTTGTTAACATGCATGTCTGATTCCAGCATAGACTACATGTTACCAAAATTATTGAGTGGATTTTATTAAAACATTCGTTATTTTTCTGGACACTTTATATGTCAACTTAAATTATGAGTTGTAAATGTATGTAAAAGTCCATTTGTAAAAGTATCACTCTCGTTAACTAAGGACTAAATCTGTAGTTCATTGTGTAGTGTTATTCAATACCTATAAAAACAGCTTATTGATTATGAGTTGCTCAATACTGGAGAATTTTAGCCTTAGTATTTATTGGTTCACGATTTTAATAAAAATTGAAGGATAATAATTAAAACTAATCCACTTAATTTAATTACAGTCCTCAGTAGAATATCCTTAATTTAATTACAACGGTTAGACAACCTTTATAGAAATAAAATCAATATGCTTTAACGGGCATGGGATGTTATATTTAACATCTAAAGCGCTGTTACAGGAACGCTAAAATTAAAAGAAAATATTTTGCATTGGGACTTCATCAACCGATGATACTGATGACGATAGGATTGGCTCTCGAATTTGAAAAATAATTCCATCAACGCATAGTTCCAGGACAAACATCCCATGAGCTAGTCTGGCGTGATGTTTATTCACTTACAGTTCGGCAATGAATTAACATAATTAAGGGCTGCAGTACAGGTCCGGGGCGGAATGTACAATCCTAGCCACAATCGTCTACTACTAACTAGACCCCGGCTGCTGACGATCTATGTTTCAGAATACAATCGGAATCAGCGGGGTGCATGCTGCGCAGCACATTTGTAGAAACAAGGCTCTTTTGGCAGAGCTGCCGCAACCAACAATTCTGTCTGTCGGTCTGTCTGTCTGCAGTCTGCAACCGCTTGCTATGCACATCCGGTACACAATTGGTAATTCAATCGAGTCCTTCCAAAGAGGTCCGTTTGTAGGTACATTCTCCAAGTAGAGGAAATATAAGGACGTAGATTCAGTTGTTGTTGGGAACATCGTCGGTTCCATCGTTGCATGTGGAAAGTTGTTATTCCTTTTGCAGTATTAAGATGTAAGTGATTTATGGGCTATTTATGAGCTGAAAAAGCATGGCTAGGTAATTGAATCTCCCAGATTATAAAAGTAATACCCAGAGGAATGTAAAAGTCCAGTAATTTAGTTCAAATTGGTTGAATCCATTCGACTGTTTGCTTTCAATTTTATTGATTCTTTTTATTATTCATAGCACCTTTTTAATTATATGTATATGAAGTAAATTGAAACAGAACCGGGTTTTTTAGGTTTAAAATACAAATCACAATATTTTTAAAACTTTATGGCTGTCAACTTTGGTATTTAATATTGATATAACATCAAACCAGGGAATCAATATTCAACTTAACACCACAATTTTAATTCATTGAAATTTCACTCTGAACTATTTATCAATTTTGGAGAATCGAAAACAGATTAAACAATTTTTAACATAAAACTAAAATCTCTTTTAAAACTTTAAAAATACAAAAGAGTTTTACTGCTTTAAAAATATATATTAAAAATATATTTCTTTCCGTAGTTAAATATATAAAAGATGTTGCGGAAATCGGCGCAAAACCAGAAGTTGTATTATTTCTCCAATTTCTGTGACAAGTTTAATTAACAGAAATAGAGGGGGTGACCATAGTTATTTATTAATATTTATCAGGTATTGATTATTTTCCACCTTTGGATTTAAGCAACTAAGCAGCTCGAACACCACCTGATTAAAAATTACTTAAGGTGTGCATAAAATTAATTAAATCATGTTTGTGAAGAGCTTTATTATATAATCAGATGTTAATTAAAAAGTGATCACGAAATTATGTTCTTACAAAGAACAAATTTTCAGAACCTTTTGGTATTAAGAAAAAGTTAGTCGAATTTTCTATAAACATTCCTAGAGTGCCCTTTAAAAACCCAAAAAGAAATTTTTAAAAGCGATGGATCTGGTCGAAAGTAATGAGTGCACATAAAAAAAATAAATAAATTTATATTTATACTAATCAACTTTTCTAGAAAATATCCTAAACCAATTCTATCCAAATTAGTTACCGTACAAATCACTAGTTTCAGTTAAAATAAATCATTAAAGTACTTTTTGAGGGAATGAATTTTGCCAAAATCACATTTTTTGTGTGGGAGGTTCTTTGATTTTTAGATCAAAGATGAAGAGGCGTTTGGAAATGTAACAGAATACACACCATAAATAGCAATTTTTTATTTACCTCTTTTTTTAAATTCTGTTAGTGAAATAGAATCGATTTTATAATATAACATAAGTAAAAATTATTTTCTGATTCATATTCAAATTATAAAATTATGTGTGGGTTAGTAAGTATAAAAAACAAATGTCAGTTGAATTGTTTTCGTCAGAATTTTCTGTCTATTTATATCTGACGAAGTGGAAGACTTGTTTTCCCAGGTTTGGAATCTATAGGAAAAGTTTTATTGAAATCAGAACCAACAAATTTAAAAATCACGGCGGAAGAAGACATAAAGAGTATAGAAAACTTTCCGGAATCCTTGAATACATACAGTTGGAGTCCTATTTTGGACAATGCATGAGGTCATATTCGTCTTCCTCTTCAATTTCTATAATTAGTTAAAATTACACAATGAATGATTTATGCACACATGTACATGGAACTGGATTATTGCGGAATACTACAGAATTTGTTTGAAGCATACATCCCCTTTTGAGCCAGGTTTTTTTTAAAATGGCTAAAAATGTCTCGATGAAAATTCTTCGGGAACATGCTCATTTCAATCTGACGGCGACGACATATCTAACTAAGCCCCTTTCTTCACTACTTACGACGATGGGGTGGACGAAATTAAAAAGTAGAATAACAGTCGACACCCTACGAGAAGGAACACGTTCGCTGTACCAACAACCCTAAGTACACAATGTCGCTGCTCCGAGGAGCTGGTAAACTTTATTTTTGAGTCCTTGGATGTTATTAAAGCATATCGAGTGCTGTGTACACAGGAAGCGCTCCCTTCCGTCCTCCTGGAAATCCGATTATTAACTTAGGACAGAGAACAAACGTCAAACTCTAATTTGAACTTCGTCGGGAGCTCCGTGCAAGAGCAGAAAGGCGACGACAGCACCAGGTTCGAAGCTCTAAACTCCAAACCTCGAAATTTTAACAATGTTAAGTGGGATCGCAGCGCTTTCGGCCTCAAAAACTTGCCAAGCCGCTAAACACGCAACAATAGGCTCCATTCTGGTTCTATAGAACCTTCTCTGACCCAACCTCCAAGTTGAAGAGTGGTGCGGAACAAATTTCAATTTTATCGTGATTTTTTTACATTTTACATACGCGACCCCTTTCAAAATGAAACTTTAAGGTAAAAGTATTAACGAGAACCCACACAGGTGGAACAGAGACATTCGTTCCACGAACACCCTCCGGAATCGTAGGACGGTCCCTAAAGAGCCGGTGGGTGAAGGAGAGGCCGATAACAAGTCCGGAAATCGGCCCGCACTTAATTAATTAATGTGCAACAAAATTTCAGTGCAAGTGGTGTGCGTTTTAGTTGCTCCTCACTTTCGAACTTAATTAAAACTTTGGACAGAGCTCGAGCGAGGAAATTATGAGGCAACTCGACCTCCATCCCGCGCTAGTAAACCGGGGAAATTTATTTAAAGTTTAAAAGCGCACTTTTCTGGGCCGCTACTTGAGACCGTCCTGATGCTCCACATGGAGCAGGACAACCTTTACAAGCACTCCCGCTTTTGTATCATCCCTCGTACATAAAAGTGAATACCCGATACTTTAGTTTCGAAAGTAAAACACTTTATTGGCAATTGATGGGATCTCCAGCCTCCTCGGATTAAATCAGTCTATATTTACAAGGTCCCTTGGTGCAAGTAAATGCATGGAGTCTAATAGGTTTTAAGTCATAGATAAATCGACTAGTGTACTAAATTGAACTTTAATGATGATGAATGCAACACAGTTTAGAAGCAAATAACCATAAACTAAAACAAAAACATGATTTCAAGTACTACTAACTTTACTATTTGCTAAATTAGCATGAATTAGTGGTAATTCCACTAACCATATAATTCAGTTTGTTGCTGATAAATTATTACTGATTTCTCGTGAGCTATAACCTTAGGAAGAATCAGTCCATTTCTCTTGAATTTTTTAAATAAAACTTTCGATTACTAAAATATTTTTAATCATTATCGGTATAACGACTCTAGAACTAAGTTTCGCACAATTTTCTGTAGGCTAAAAGAAAGGCTGCTTTAAAAAAAGACTCTCGATAAAATCACCAAAATAAGTTTTACGAATATCATCGCAGTAAACTTATGTTTTGTTCTTCTGACCTCTAGACTAAGTACAAGCAAATGGGTGTCATAACTATGCAAATTTCATGTTTACATCTTTAGTGGCTTCTAGCTAAATCGACTATTACATTCATAAACATGGGCAGATGGACTATGGACTCTCACAATAAGGACTGTATTTGCAAATTTTTGCTATAGAACCTTAGAAATGTAAGGCCTCTTTTTTTTCTCTATTTGTGATTCAGGTTCATTTTAAAATTCATATTTACTATTTTTTTTTTCTACGATGATTCATAAAACAGACAAAATTTCCTTTGGCTGTAAGACTGTATGTTAGTGCACCTTTAGGAACTGCTAAAAAAAGCTCTCAAAAAAATTTAATCTTATAATAACACTTAAACCAACATAAAATACAACTCATAAATTTTTATTCTTTCAACATCAAAACAACATAAAAATTACAATAAATAAGTTACCTTGCTTTATTTTTACTCATGGTAGGAAAAACATAAAATTTTGTAGCCTATATTTCACGTTGACCAACGAAGTAGTAAGAAAAAAAGAGACAAATGGACAGACAGGGAATATAATGTATAGGCTTTTGATAGCATATTTATTTTTCTAGATTCTACGTCTTGGGCTGTATGTTGATGAAATGGTATGGAGTACAAAAAAAAAGTTTCAGGATATGTACAAGAGTTTCCTTTGAAATCTTACACAAGTAGATGGATGAAAATACGTACCAATCCATGGCTTTTACGATTATTCATTCTAAATATTTAACAATGTAAATACAAACTCAGATTTCTGATTTATTGATGATCTAATTGATTATATAGACTGTAGGTATCAATGCGTGTTTCTTTAGATATACCTAAAAATCGATATTTCCTCCCGAATTCAACGTATTTCGTATTGTTCGTATAAATTCAGCCCTGCTCGAAGTACCTTCAGCAAGTTGTGCTGATTCAGTGGATCCACTGTTTTCCAATTTCGTGGAAATGCACAAAATCTTTTGTAAACGCTAATGAGCTTTTTGCCACTGATTGAATCGGACAGGCAATAATTCATCGGTGCCTTGCAGGCAATTAAATTCAAGGAATAATTAAACCCCCACCGACCTGCCCCCTGTCCGTGGTATAATTGATGAGCTCGTAAACTAAATGCAGCGTGCAACGCGCCGCAGCTAATTAAGTTTGCACCGATTTGCCTGATCCAAGCTGTGTTTAGCAGGATTGGGATCGAGGCCAAGCCCTATAGCACACTAGTGCTCCCGAAACGGAAATGGTTAGGCTAGAATAATCTGGCACGCATAAGGGCCGGGAGCGGGTGCTCATCCCTCATCCGGTTGATTATGACACAGTTCCAGTGGCACCCGATTATTAAAGTTACCGACTACGTGATCCTTTCGGGTGTCGACATGGATGACGTGTGAAACGTTGCCCAGCCACCTCGCCGGGAGTTATTCTATAAAACTTTGAAATAGAAAAGAAACTTTCGATTTCCCCTGTGGTTGTGGACGGATTAGCTACGAAGGTGACATGGGGCCCTAGCAGGGGTCCGACTTAGACACTGCCGGGGAAATTTCATCTAGACGTTCCATAAACCCAATGATGGATGTGGGATTGCCGGAAATAGGTAATCGAAAAAAGGTAAGGAGGAGTTTGTCAACGGAACAGGGAGTGGTATACCATTTTTGTAATTGAATCGTTATGGTACTAATGACGAGCTCAGGTACCCTCAGATAGCGCCTACGCTTCTAATAGAGCTTTTCTTCAGGAAAACGAAAAAACCTTGAACAGAAACAAATTTTGCAAATATGTATGTCGTCCTCTACCTTGGGAATTTCCTAGAAGGGGAACTCATATCCGGTACGACAAGAAATACATGTTAAGATAGAAAAAGAAATATTTGTATTCCGTGAAAAATTCTATTTTTGAACCCTGTTCGTTACCGGTAAATTAAAATTTCGATTGGTTGAATTTATGTAGGCAGATAACAATTTTGTTATTTGTAACCAAATGGGATCAAACGTGAGATTAAGAAAGTAAGATGAAGTACCTCAAAAGTAACCTGATCAATCTCATTGCTGTCATTCATTTCTAAGCCTTCATATTCACATGCAGATACTCCTAATAATTTTTTCTTTTAAATTTTCAGTTTTCGGAATTTAAATATATTTTTTTCTAAATTGATTACTGGAACTTCAAGGTCCATTGTTGTATGATATTTACAAAGAGTTATTATGAGAATGTTGAAACAATATGAAAAAATCTTCTTTCGCAGTCTACGTCTAGGTTCTAGAGGACATAAATCGAATTACATAGTTGTCACTTTAAGCTAATGTGAAACAAGAAATTTAACATTTAGCGAAGAAGAAGAACATAAGTTAAAAAAATGTTAACCTCTTTTCTTCCAAAATTCAAATAAAGTCATCCCCGTAGTACAATATTTTAAATAACTTCTTTAAATACTTTAGTTTATGACGAATAATGTAAGACTTTCAAGGCTTATAATGCCTAAACTTTATACCACAATCTTCCCGTTTTTAATTTCAAGTCTCAACCTAACCTTTTCTCATTTCATAAGCGGTACGTCTTTAAGATCCCTTAATCCACAGTAGACCCAAGTCCATCACCATCAAGATATGTACTACAACAGTACCTTCATCTATTTAATTATAAAATACTTTGTCCTTTCTTTGTCCTATTCGTGGGAAGTCCAGGCAGGCACATCCACTAGTTTGTAATCTTCCTGACACTTCATGAATCTTCTATCTGGCGCCAGGACGTGATGCTTTGCTGCAAGGGTCTGATTAAAAAATTGGCCATCATCGCCAGAAACGGAGGAGTATTATGACTTGCAATTAGGACGGCAGCCATAAATTCAAGAGACTCCCAGGAAACTCATGCAACATTTATATCCAGTTTTCCAGAGCATCTATTTCTCTCCGAGGGGCGTATCTTTTTGTAGCGGCACAATAGAATTGTAAATGACGATGGGGTGCCAGCATCCATAAGTAGGAAGTCTTTGTGTGGCGGTGATGGATGACCGGATCGCTTTCGTTTTACGGCCGAAAAAAAAAAAAAAACTGGGAAAAAGACCATAATTCTGTTGAATATCGGACGTTGACCGTTGAAACTGTAGAAATGGTGCACCTACTGCACCCACGAAGGTCTTGACTATGCCTTAGGATTCACTGTAGGTATTTTCGGACAAAAGTGGGGATTCTGCAGGTATAAAATCCGGAATGTGCTTCATTTTGTTTATTGGAGAGGTCAAATTTGCGGACCCAAAAAAGGGTTCAGCATGAAACTTTTTTAATAACCCCCCAAAGTCCCTAAGTCAAATCTGGTTCAATTCAAAAGGACAAGACCCAACGTCGCGTCTGATTTTTCTCACAATTGTTCGAGCAGAAACCCCGACTCACGGTGACCATTATTTGGCAGGATTCACCCACACAATCTACTCTCTTTTCAAAATAAGAAAAAAAGAACACGAAAAGATAAAACATACATATATGCATATACGAATAAACCAAATGGGCTCCCAAAAAAAAGTTTGAAGGGTACCGGGAATCCTTTCAAGACGATCTTTATCGCAAGTCACGTAAATCAAACAAAATGTAACGTATATGCGTGCGTATCGAAGGTTCGGCCGCGTTGGATAGCGGAGGTTGCACAGCCATATATTCAACCTTGGGCGTATTTCTCTACTTGTCGCGGATTATTGCGAAAACGCACAGCTGGCTAGGCCGTACGCAGTGTGTACGCGGGCGGAAACAAATCACGAAGATGCTCGAGAGTTTTCTTAACTTTCCTACATAGGGCTCAGAACCTTTTATCCGATTACGTTACAAAACTCTGCCCGCGAAGTTAGGGCTTTTACAGATAAAGCAGTGCTTTGAAAAATCACCGCACGGTTTAGGTGGAAATGGGGGCGGAACAAGGTAAAGTTTACTTCAAAGGATTTGTTGTTGTTATGTTCACGTTGCACCTGCCCGCACCCTAGAGCATCGCTCACCTGCAATTGACGTAATCCCAATCAAAGCTAGCTGAGAAACAGGTAAGTAATTAAAATTTCTTCGCTTAAGGCGACGAATGTCTGAGCGCGCGTTAGACGCGCTTTAGTCGCGTTCTGGGATCTTATGGTGCGTAATTACATACCTAGTGGCAGGTAGTCTTACTACGGAACAAAAGGGCGCTCCACCCTAAGCTTCAGCTAGAACAAAGGACATAGGGTTAAGGGTTGTATGAAGTTTTGCAAAAATTTTGTTTCAGGTTCGTTCTGTGGACTAAGTACCACAGTCGACGGATATACTGGTCGGAATAGTACTGTCCGAATACCCAGAATGCAGCCTGGATCGCAAGGAATAGATGAGATAGAAATATGGACCACTCACATGCACTTTTTACAGAACTTCCTCTTGTTTACAGAGCTTTACAGGGCCATAAATCCTGCTTAGTGTCCGGGTTCACTTTGCTGGTGCCCCAGTTAAGCCGGGCGGGTGGTGTCGGGATTAAGTTTCTGCTTTTGTCTTAATTTATTCCCCCGACGCTGGTGCATTGAATCTTCTTTCGTGGATGTGGAACTCGGCTAAGAAGTTTTTGACTATGGCATTGCTGTACGACCGGAACCAGCTAAATCGACATTACTGGCTAGTACATTGCACTACCAAGTACTTTATATATGGGATCTTAAGACTAAGAAGCAACTTCTTCTTAGTTCTCTCAATAAGAAACAAATGTCCAATTTGCTTCAACAAAAATAAGTATTATTTTCTAGTATTTAATAAATAAAATTTTACAAATTCCCATTTTAATTCGGAAAACTCTGCATATTTTAACGAAAAGTTACTTCAAAAATGGAGTTTCCATAATTTAATTGTGGTCGTAACAAATTACATTTAGTATTTTAATATTAATATTAATTTTTAATTGTTTGTTATTCTCGTTTGGTTTAAGCTAATTGAAATTAATTTTTTTTTTTTCTATTTTATTAAATAAGAAAAATTGCTAGAAGTCGAAGTCTATATAATTTTCTATATTTACATGCCACCTGATGTAAGATGGCACACAAGAAACAAAATTTGTTTAAAATAGCAAAAAAGAAAAAAATTTAATTTAGGAATTATTATTTCACCAAATAAAATTTGATATGAGAATACCAAAAATTTTCGTTTGGTACTACCTACAGTTTACTTCCAATTTTTGGCCAAGAATGAAAGACAATTTCATAAATGTAGTATTTCCTTTGAAAAGTAAATAATGACAAATGAAAAACAAAAAATTAATAAACAGCCTAAACGCTTTAGTATTTCTCCGAGAACTTTTGCGCAATTCCGTCATAAGGCTGAAAGCCTTATTATCAGAATTATAATATTTATCAAGCGACACTTACACAAGCGGTAATTAAATATTTAATGATGGGAAAGACGATATTACATGTCCATAAAATTCAGATAATACAATCTGGACACTATACATTTGATAGGGTCTGTTTTCAAAACATATTCTCTTGAATATAGACCGAGCTCACTAAAACCGATTGCAATTTCGTACTCAGTGCCTAAAAATCATCACTATCGTTATTAAATGTATTACATTATAAATGAACTTATAGAACAATCAGAAATATTTTGACGTATCTTATTTCCCATAAATCTGAAATAATTAAACTTTCATGCAAGACTTTTAATTACCCTATACAAATTATCGGGTTTTATTATTTCTACATACCACTGACTATTTTATAATTAATTAAGTAAAGAAAAATTTCTATCGATTAACTTTCCTGTAGAAGTCTCATTTTCGGTTAAAAATTACTCTAAAATTATCAGAAATCGATCTTAAGCCAAAAATCGTATCCTAGATGCTACCAGAACCAATAAGGCCCGTTTGTCTAATTATAGTAACTCGATTCTTAATTGCAGTCTTTGCTAACATCCTCAGGGTAATTACTAACGTCTTCTAGACATGAAGCAATAAATCCAGGCAAGCGCGTCATTTGCTTCCGATGTTCACGTCGCCCTATCGCTCCTTGCCGAGTCGAGACGTTTGTTGGAAGCGCTCTTATCAGAACGCTGTTACATCATCGGCAATCAAGCAAAGGTTAAGGACGGGCTGCGGGAGCTGGGGGTTGAAGCGGTAGGGTCCGCAGGGACTAGTAACAGTTGAGTTAAATACATTGATGAAAAAACGGGAAGCCAGTACGAAGTCATTCATTCCTTATCTTAAGAAAGGATCGAAGGAGCCCGTAAACATTTGTATCTTTCAACCTTTACTCAACGTCTGAATTCGGGAACTCCTTTTTTCTTTGGAGCGTCGGCCTGTAGTCTTAATCTGGTTCTGGGGAGGGGCCTTTGTTCAACCTAATCTCATGTGTGGCCGATACAAACAGATATGTATGAAGTGAGGTAGCGAGGATAGGTCCCGAATCCTTGGGGATTTAATAAGCTTCAGTTGAACTTATTTTTCGGGCCAGGAATTCATCAAAGCACCAATCTCAACGGTATACATTCAACTGGAGGAGTTTGAAAATCAGTTCTGTGAAGACAAAAGATGTGAAGTTTTCCATTCAGCCTATGTTGCGATGATTAACTTTCACCAATGGACTTAATCGGCCAGTGAGTCTTTGAAAAACCTTTTTCAAAAGGATCGCAAGGTTCGCTTCAAATTTGTGTTAGCACAAAGACTTATCTCTTTGCAGGTGTGTTTTCTTCACCATCCCTATTATAATCCCTTACAAAACTTCATGTCCTTCGGAAAGCTTAGGTTTTCTTTACATAACCCCTGCAGATAACAACAGTGACAAATAAGATTTTTCTTAGGCCAATTTAGCCATTTTGGAATTCTGGGAAATATAAGGACAATTTGCACACTATGCCTCTGGGTTTACGAACTTTTTAAAGCTAATAATACATTCTAGCCCAAGTTGAAATTAAAGATTCTGTTTTTAGGATGAAATGCCCAAAAAGGTGAAAGTGAAAGAAACTCTTATCGTGAAATTTCCCTAGCCGCTTGTATATTACGATTGATCCTATCACTTTGGCTTATTTGGAATTTTAATGAAATTTTTTGTCCGCACGTGGGCCTACATTCACAGTCTCTTAGAAAGTTTTTTTTTTTGAATAAAGAGTAAAGGTCTACTAGGGCATTAAAGAACTCTACTCAGCAGGGAATATGACGAACAGTCCAAAGAGCAATAAAAAAGCATAAAATTTACCTTAAAATTTTTCAATGATTCCGAACTCTGAATGATTAATAAAAAAAAATTAATATAAAGAAAATATGGAATGAAGTTCATTAAAACTAAATCCTCATTTCCAAGTAATGCACTTTTTAAAGCACGCCTTAGAAATTGATGTAACGTTAAAAATTATCTATTGAGAAAAATCGAAAAGATCGTAACGCAATGATGTCTTAATGACGTATTAATTGTTTTAAAAATATGCATTTAATTATGCCTTTATATTATTCTAAATCTCTAAGGTCATTTGTTTAGCAAATTTCAATTAAAATTCATAAATTGTATTCATAATTTTTTTTATTTACCGTGTAAATAATGAAAAAGGAGAAAAAGATAAAGAAGATATTCTAAAAGTGTGCTTAAACCTCCTCAAGATATGCCTTCATTACGTATAAAAGAAAAGTTTCATCCAAATCAGTTCAAAAATCCCCGATGAACACATGAACAGACAAAACTGTATGACCTTTGGAAAATGAATAGCCTATTTTATAGTGAATGTTTCATTTAAATTTGTGCACGAGATATTGTAAAATTTTGAAATAGACGCATAAATATAAAGATGAAACTCGATGTAATGAAACATCTTTAAAAAATGTTAAGCCACTATTAGCCTGATTTTACAAAAAGTTATGTGGAACTGGATGGCTGGCCCTTTCAAAAAATAATCATCAGACACAATCGACACGTCTACTTAAAAAACCTTATGCGTTAGCATACAATTGAATTAAAAAATTAAAATCGATTGAAAACTCGATGTCTAGAAGTATGTCTTACAACTAAAAATCCAAAAAAATATTTAAATAATTCAATGTATTAAGTATATTTACTTTCGTTTCATAGATGTACGAAACCCTCGGCGTGCAAGTGATGTTTGCATTCGATCGGTTTTGTTCCACAGTTAACATTTTAACTTTATTACAAAGGTTAAGACTCAAAATACAAATACCTCTTTTGCTTCATCATAATTACGATAAAAATACCACCCACATCCAGAAGCTCGTTAATATATATTTTAAAAAAAAGAAATAAATAAATAACAAGAAAGTAGATACGAAGAATATCGGAAAATCATCTAAACCATTGAAAATCATAAGGCTACAAATGAACACCCAAAAACTTCAAGAAGGTTCCTTTAATGAACAGAACCGCCGCAGAGGAACTCCCTGAAGTCACACAATTTTGTTGGGCTCGTCACATCCTAACACAAAAATTAATTAGTGGGGAAGGGGTGAGTCAGACGGCCTAATGAGTGCCAAATGTGCTCAAAGTTTCTTCAGGACCTCATAAGACGACGACGTACAGCATGCGGTATGAAGCAAATTTTATTAGCGTTCAGAACGAGGAAAGACGTCTTCCTTGGTATCGCCTGAGGCCGTAGGCTGTCTGTTTGAAAAACGCCTGAACAACTTCAGTTAAGTACAAGTGATAAAAGAGCTGTGGCGGCACACCGTAAATTTGGGGAGTATGTGCTCTGGCATTGGTTGTACAAACCATAGGTGTTACGACCTTAATAGGCAATATTTTGTAAGAAAATTGTGAATAAAGCGCCTCATTTTTCGCAATAAAAATTAAATTACGGCTTTGCGGTGTAAGAAAAAGAAAAAAACGAGGATTTCTTGGGTCGTTCACTAGTACCGCAGCAGCAAGTACTACTGCAGTTCTACAGGGAACAGAGACATATCGGGCAGAAGGTCCAAATCAGGCTGGGAATGTAATTTCACACACCAACGGATAAAAGAATGTACACAACATTTTCTTTTGCTTGGCCCCCAAAGGAGTTACCTGACTCACCTGGTCCAAATACCTGATGCTTTGAATGCAACACTTGGAGCGTAAACAAATGCAGGAGGCCATTATTCGCCAGGTAAAAGCTTTCAAAAGGATTTTAAGTGTGCATTGTGGTGAACCAGCTTTGGAAAACCTCTCTAGCTGACATCGACCTCCCGTAGCCACTCACATCTGTATGCATACGCAGGTGAATATCAGTGTACGTATTCTAGCTAGACATAGGCTAGCAGCTCTAGACTACAGCAACTGCAGAGAATGGGACGGAAGCTTTGAGTCTAGGCTGCTTTGCATAAGATGATACTATCCCCTCTCCTGTTTCGCCGGTGAATTCGAAACGAGTGAGGGGAACTGAATTTGTTTTTAAAGAAACATGACTCTGCCATTTTCTGGGGTTTATCTTCCCGTCCCTTAGTTTGCCACTGTCGAAGCCGTAAACCCACTCTTTGGGAAACTTCACCAGTTAATGGTAGCGTCATCCTTAATCGACCGATGGATGTCTGTGAGAACGGCATAGAGTTCGACAGGTGTTGGAGTACAAAATCTGTTTTTACGGTAACACAATACAGAAAATAGTTCAAATTAGATTTTAGATAGAACAAACGAAAGGAAATTAGAAAGGATTAATCAGGACTCTAAGGTTTAGGCATTTCTAATTAATGAGTTTATGTGAACGGATTTTGAGTTGATAGTTCCGAGCAATTTCGGATTCTGGGAAAATACCACTGTGCAGTTGCTGTTTGAACGCGTAACCGTATAAGTGTTTTTAAATATTCATCACATTCTACAAGATGCAATCCGGATAGTAAAACTTCAGTCCAGTATAAAATATAAAGTATGTTCATTTTGCGTCAGTAACAACTAAAGTCGGAATTTTAGATGGCGTCAAATTACGTCATCAACAAACAGAGGGAACATAAAATGACATGAATTAACGCCGCTTAAAAATTACTGAACATAGTGCGCAATTGTAACTGTAGATAAGAGTCCAGGAGTAATTTTTTATCTTACTTTAGAAGGTCTTGCAGAAGTAAAGTCAAAATTAGAGCATATTTCCATTCTGACTAGAGTTGCTCCTTGAATAATTGCGAAATTGCCTTAATTATAATTCTTGGCGCAAAAGTTGAAAAATTAAAGCTCTTCCCCATCACCCTTTCAACACCTACCATAATATTCTCTTGTTTTGTACAGAAATCTTAATTAGTAAACGAAGCCTTTTTTACCACTAGTGTAGCAACAGTTACAAATCCTCTTGGGAGTTTTTAATCGTGCTGCATTAATGCGTCATATTGTGAATTTCCAGCATGCCATTCCTCAGGGCTTCCACTTCTGCTAACTTAAGATGCCGCACTAATGGTGTGCATTAAAACGCAACGAGGGAGCTAGGATTTATTAAGTAAATGCTAAATTACTATAATTTTTCTCCAGGCATTGTAAGCTAGACTTTGCAATTTCGAGTTAATGTACGTCGTTAAAGTGGCGGCGATCAAGTTTGCAATTTCTTTCGTTTTTTATCGTTAAATGTCTTGCAAAAATAAAAATAACACGAAGAACAAAGCTTTCTCGGTCAACCTCGGTTTTGGAATGTTAAGTTGTTTATCGAGTTCAGAACGATCTTTACAAAATCCTACCATTTTTCTAACTTGGGGTTTCACTCGCCTCCCCTAAGACCCTATAGTCCTGGAATAGAATGAAGGGAACGACGATAACAACCCGCGGTCAGCCCATTTAAAATTCAAATGACCGGAGATTTCGGCTCAAAATGGTCCAGCCGCAGAGGAAAAAACGGGAGAAAATTAAATGCAAGCATTTTGCAAAATTAAAAAGGTGCACAAGTCTTGTCCATTTCAACAGAAACATTGTCCTGCCGAAGGCTCAAAAAACCTTTTCCTAGAATGGACCCCAAATATGCTATAGCTGTATTTGCTGGGCAGCGGAGAAGGTGGTGGAAGGGTGCAAAATAAGGGTGTGAGTCTGGAAATTTTAACCTCTCTCCCGGGGAATTCCATTTTATTTACCCGTAATGACCTCTCATGGTTTCACAACAAGAAAGCCATAAATTACCCGGTCCGATAGCTTCCCCATGACGAAGTCACCCTGTACTTTTGAGGTGCGAATAAATTAGTCATATCAAATTAAACTTCCAGCATGATTCGCCGTGATTACTTTTGAATAGATAAAGCCGTTTTGCAAGCACTTCTTTCGAAAGATATTTTTCTCCGTCCAAAACTAGGACTGCGTCGCAATGAAGTCTGTCCAGGAGAGGCACGAGGGGAAGAGTGAAGTTCTAGCAAGGCATTTACGCGAAAAGTCGAGTTAATTACCAAATAGACCACGTGATTAATGGCACTATGAACGATTCGTAAATCTCTGTATCTCCTTGGCTGCACGCCTCGTCTTTCTGACTAATCGGCTAGCTCTTCCAGATTATCTCGACGGGGAAGACTTGCAGAAGTTTGTAATCTTAAAATAATAAATTGCAAAAATCAAACGACAAACTTTTTGGAAGAAATTTAAATTTTACTTTTATTAGACTTCAATTAAAGAGATACATAAAAACAATTTAATGATTCCAAAATTCGGATTTTGTCCTATTCCCTGTCTAATTTTAGTATGGTTTATTTTCCTACATTGTACAATTACACAACGTACACGTACTAGCCCATTCGAACATAAGAATAGCCCCTGGGTAGGTAGGTCTATTAGCTTTCAATCTAAACCAAAGGGCTTTGTAAATATTTCTGACATTTGGGACTGAAATAAGATCCTTTAACTTATGATATTTTAAGAGAGAATTTGTCATATCACGGATTATCTGACATAAGCAAACAATAAGGGTCATTTTATCATCATGTACCTTATGGATTAAGAAGTTTAGGTTCCGATAATCCACAATTTAAGGCGACCAAATATTTAAGAGTAATATGGAAATTTACTAGACCTTTTTTCTGTATAATTTATGTCTCCAACCAAGAAAATTAAGTAGGAGTAATATAAAATAATTAAGTATAGAAGAAATACAACTGCAAAAAGTAACAAAACCAACGCTTAGAATACTTGAGAATTTCTAAATTATTCTGTTTTCCTTCTTAATTTTTAAGAGAAAAGTATCTCTGACCAAGAACATATTTGTGTACAATGAAAATTAATAATTTATAGCGTATAACTTGTTTATGACTACATTTGTTCAAAAGAAACAATAGCAAAACTTCAATAACAAAAAATTGTCATTCTATTTTAATAGATTTTTAAATCATAAGGACGACTGAAAAATCCTGAGCCTAAGTCATGAAAAGTTAAAATAGGCCTGGAGAAATCTCTTTTCTTCTATCTAATTTTCTATTCGATTTACACTTATAGTCAAAGTATTCTTTCAAAATATTGAATAAAAAATAATTTTTAGAATTCCGATTTTGTTTGATTTTCGAGTAATTATCTTACAAATAAAGATGAGCAAAGTTTTCGAATTCTAATAGATACATCAATTACTACTGGACCTAATTGTATTAAATTTCCTTAGCACTGTTGAATAATTAACACACAGCCTGAACTGCTAGATAAGTATCTTAGGCTCAGAATATTTCAGCTGCCAATAATAGAGATAGTAGCGATTTCTTATGTTCTTAGTTGCTTTGTTGCAGGCACGCACAAGATATGGAAAATAAAAAGGAATACTGAACTGAAAATACATACTACATTAATTAAACATTATAAGATTCATATTTGAACTATTAAATACTTTAATCTACATGTAATACTAAAAGCCACTAAACATCACGATTGTAAGCAAAATTTGCAATTTCAAATTTGAGGTCTTCCACCCCTTAGACAGGAATGTTTCAGCTAAAGACAAAAGTTCCACATTCCTTTTAAAAACATTCTTTACAAACTTTTCACTACATTGTGAAAGGTGGAGATGGTACCTGCCACTATTAAAAGTAAGCGCATCATTCTACAAGAGTGCACCTTGTGTTTGTATCAAAGGGAGTAAAACTTTTGAAAAGAATTTGTCCATTGAACGCAATTTAGTTCGCACCACATCCGACGGGGTACTTTGAAAACGATTGTATTTAACAAATATTGGTTTATGTCACAGGACGTGAGCTGAATTGAATTACAACAATTGGGTGAAATGGGAAAGGAAGAGTTATTCCCATTCATCACCTCCTTCGGGCTTCGTGCTATATTACTTCATCGGAACAGGGCTCCTCCGGGGGCCCCAGGAGCAGTTACGAAAGTTCCATCTTGGAGGGCCCTCTAGGGATATGATGATGTTGCACATCTTTTTGTTGAAGTTTTCTTTCTAGGGAGCAACTGGTCCAGGCGGGCCATACTGGCAACTATGTGTAGACGAGGATGCCATAGAACGAACTTTGCTGACTCATACCGACTTGGATAACTACCTAACCTGAAACCCTGGTTTATGGCCTGAATATGGGTGGAGATATTACGTTCAATGTTAACTGAGGCATAACTCTATTGACTTATGAATTCTGCGGGGCGAATTTATGACCAGAGTGAATAGCTAAATTTTCGTATTATTCTCATTCTCGTAACGAAAACTATATAGGCCACTAGGACCCAAGGGTGGGTAATAGCTCCACGATTTGAAGATAGAACATGTCAACTGTAGGCATAAGATCATTATTGTTCATATAAAGCTATAAAAATACCTCAGAACAAAAATTTTCAGAACTAACATATTTCATTAAATAAACAGCTAACATGTACAAAATTTTATGTTTCATATTTTAAGTTGCTCTAAAGGCTTTCACAACAAATCTCATCAAAACTTGTCTAGTAATAATAACAACTAACCGCTGACACCATTTTCTGAAAAACCAACACTAATTATTTAGGATACCTGCCCAAAAAGGTTTTGGAAATTTCAGTTTCAGGTTTCGGCTGTTCTTAGATGACGTCAGTTCCAAAGATAACGTCAGTGCCAGCCAGCTTATATTTGCTCGCGTCTTAAATAGTCAATTTGATCGTAATACACACCGAACGGTTGCTACTGTTATAAAAAGAAGTATTTTTTAATTAAAAACGCATTTTAATTGCCTAAGTATTTACTAACTTCACTGAGTAATTATTTTCGAAAAAAAAAACTCTTAAATAAAGCAATGGATAATCTTCACGCTTTTATGAATTTATTTTCGATCTCAACAAATTTTTAAAAATAACTTGAAAATTAATTCAGAAGCAAGAAGGAAATTTTGATTTTGTTTGTCTACAATTGAAGCAAATGTGGAACTTTCCCATTTTAAGGTAAATGTGAGTTGTTCAAGTCAGATGCAAACGGTGAACTTTTCACCGCAGAGAGATGGATTTAAGAAATCCCTTCGAAAACTTTCCCATTTTCAGGGGCTTGTTTGAGTTAATAAATTATATTGTTCTCCTTTGGCTCAAGTGCGCCTTCGGTTCCGGCCCAAGAAAAATACTTCACCTACACGAGCCAGTGTATTTATCTGGTGCCCAGACAGTCAAACGAAGAAGATATTTTTGGGCACGAATACCTTCTCGCGGATAGACGGTAATTTATTGTATTTGTTTTGAGTAGATCTCCAAAACCTTGACGAGTCTCTTCACAATTTTTGAGACATTTACTAAGGAAAAGTCCGATTCAATATTTAATCTACGCTTAATGAACCTTTAGGGACTGAAATTTTAATTAGGTGGACGATTTATTAACTCTCTTGGCTAAAGTTTAAATTGCCATTTTAATGATATCTAAACACTTCCCCGAGAACAATTATTCAACTGTGGTTAAGCTAAGACAACCTTCCGCGGTCTGTTTCCATGCCGATTCCTCCGCAACTTACGCCTGGATGATACCTTAAATATAACAGCAATATGATATTTTATTTTCATTTCTATTTTTTTTTTGGTTTCCTGTAAAGTGCGTAAGGGCTCAACCTGAGGTTTCCTGTCGTCGGCATGGTTACAATTCAGATTTTGAAATTGTATGACGAACGAGTTAGAAGAAAATCCTTTGAAATGCAACCCAAGAAATATAATCTTTGGATCTACGCAATAGGTTGCTGTGAATTATTACTTTCACCTTAAAAGTAATGAGCAGGCTTCTCATTCTTTGATAACTTAAATATTAAATTTGATATTTAAACCTAAAAACCTAAACATATTGAAATTAATTCAAGAAAATTAATTCTTTTATTTCAGTGGATTAAGCGCGCCTACAAGGAATTAAAAAGCAAAATATCCAAACAAAAAAAAAAAACAAGTATAACATATAAAATAAGAAAATAAACAAATTAAATAAAATAAACAAATTAACATATCGTTTCCTATGTCTCGTGTTTTGTATCATTTGGCTTTTACCGTGTGGTACGCCTCACGTGTTACGTCATATATCAAGGTGTATCTTGTGTTACATCATATGTGAAAGTCACATCAATCTTCTATATAGTACATGCCATGTCCATGCCAAACTGCATATCGATCGACTTTCTTGTTGAGACGTTATTGAGTAACAAATAAAAATCTATAAACAAACTTCACACTTGTAATAAGAAATTAGTTTAGAGCAGATTACTAGAGTACTAAAAGGCTTATTTTGATTGATTTTCTAAAGGTAGAAACAAAATTCTACTAAGACACTACGTTTAAAGTTGTAGTAGAACATCCCAAGGGTATAGAAGTTTAATAACCTCTATCTTACGAGCCCTTATTGTTTATTATCTCCCCTTTGTGATTAATCAGTGTCACACATACCTGCACTACTATAATACAGGTATTTAATTTCCTGAAGTATTAGCTAATCGCGTCTAATAAGGCAACACACAGGACTCTGACATCCGGGAATAAAAATCGCCCAGGGATAGGGTGATTGATGCAAGCTACTAAGTCGCATTAATTTCGGGATAAAGCGGCCGTCCGTAGGTAGAGCCGACGGGAGTTGGACTCGTATGCTTTTCAAGCCCGAAAACAGAAGCGTCTAGTAATTTGCTCATCCATGCAATTCGTAGAAAATTAATCATTTGTAGCTAAACGGTTGTGGATTTATGGCGCTTTGCATGCTTTCCCCATTAGTTATAGGCCTGGAACCGAGAGATATTTTCCCATATATAAAAGATAATCCCGTCAATAGGGAACCAGTTCTAATTAGAAGGGTTTACCTGATTGGCTACAGTGAAAATATTGGGAGTATTTCAGTCTCTGGATGATTCATGTACGTTACTTCTTCATTTTCAGCATCCCATCCGAAATCTCAACAAAAACATTATCTAGAAATTATTATCGATATTTACACTTTTGTTTACCAAATTAAAAAGAGGGAAACTTTTTAATAGCAGACTCAAATAATTTCAATCAACTAAAACCTGTCATTTCCATTATAATTGAAAAAAAAATCCTGATTCAAGTACAGACCAGGATTGAAATATTCCCTTTTTCAAATTAAGTTTATTTTTGTTACATTTTCATTTTAAATATCGAACGATGTTTTTATTATTGTTGGTCCAATTTTAAGTATTTTTTCATAAAAAATATTTTATTTCGCGAGAATAACGTTTATATTGAAATTTCTTCAGTGTTGAGCGGTATAAATGCTGAAAACATAAAGATCATTTTTATTTCCATTAAACATTTACTTCTCCCAGAAATTTTATTTTATTACTTTACGACTTAAAATATCCTGTCACACCATGTTACGTGAGTACTTTCTACCAACACCTTGCCCCATCTCGTAGACGCAATATTACACCATATTTACTCATTCAAATATTTTTTGGTCATATCAATTCAAGTCACGAATCGTCACATTATGGTACATTAAGTCCAGTAAGTTATGTCATATTTCACCATATTGAAAATCAGCGATCCTGAAAATTCTCACGTAATTCGTAGAAATTCTCTGAATTTTAGCACACACATTGAAGATATTCGAAGATATTCGGAAGAATGTCCAGGCAGCAAATCAAAATTATCTGTTCAATCGTAAAAATATGATCAAGATACAAAACAAATCAATCAATACTTTTTGTATTCGATTAAGACATTTACAAATCGAATTTCGTTGATTGTGATTGACGAAATAGTTTATTAGATTTAGTCATTTTTCTACCTACTGTCAGACAAATTATCTTTTTTCTTGGGAAATAATACCAAATTTCATCTTATTTTATTAAACACATATATTAATATTTTTATTGACTTTAATACAAACGAGCTTTTAAAAGCAGCTAATTAATAGAATCCTTTATAGATTTATTTTTAATTAATCAGGATGTAATTCATTTCACCTGCATATTTAATAAAACTGTAGGGGCGGGGTTATTTCTATACATTCAAAATATCTAAGAAAAAATATTTTTGTGAGACTACTTAAGCATAATAGAAGTCAAAAATATCATTTCTCAAATTTTTTTCTGTTTGTCTGTACAAGTATCACGAAAAACTACTGAATAAATTTTAATGAAATTTTCTTTATTACAAAAATTGGGTTACCAAAAGTGTTGGCAAAACTTTTTGGTTAGCAAATCTACTTCAGCGATATATGGTTTTTCGGAATTTTTAAACTAGTTTAAATAAATTCTTCAAAATCTGGTTTGCAGTTAGAACGAATATCAATTCGTGCCTATCATTAAAGATTTGTTAGCTCAGCGTATAGGACACTAGATTTATGTACAGGGCGTTTTAAATGTTTGCTTTCCTTGGTATTTCAGAAGTATTGAAATGTTTTTTACTTGCAACCCAATTATAAACATGGCCTAGACTATTTCAAATAATTTTTTTTTTTTATAAAATGTGAAATCCATGCATATGAAGTCGTAGGCACTGCTAGTATATTACTCTTTCTTAATCTTATGTAATACTTGCAAGTTTCTAAAGGTATCTAGTTCATTTATTCCTTCATAGATTTCTTAAAGAATACTAATCAACCTGTAAGGCATTTCATTTTAAATAAATGGTGTAGTGAAAAAATGTTGTGTAAAAGTGCTTATTCGGTTCAAAGGCTTATGGGATGAATTCTACTACCTAAGAAGAGGGTTTGAAATTAATCCACCGATAATTCAAAGCATTTACAGGGTATTTAAATTAATTTTGAGATTTGGTATTATTATAAAATAAGTAAATAATGCAAGATAAAAAACACCCGAGATGCTTTCCACCATTTTTACAACTGCGTATTTTTCGAGCCAGATTCTCAAATACACAATTTTAATTTTAAAAACTTCACTTGAAAAATACACAGCAGTCAGTTTAGCAGTTTGTGGGGTAATATTGTATATAAATAAATAAGAAGCACACTACACTACACTAGACTGTCTGCTCTTGTATTTAAAAACAAAAAGAATGAGTGAAGAAAAACTTTCCAACCACTTGCTTTTTATTCTTGTGAAGCTTTCCCGGAAAACTCGTAACACCCGCAGGTGAATCAAAACTGTAGTCCCTGTTCGGCAATGTGTTGCAGAATACAAAGAAAGTTATAATTAAATATAAAATTTGTTAACTTCCTGCTAAAGGTACACAAGAGGTTAAAAGTTACAAAATCCGCAGGCGTCGCTCGAGGCAAGATCGTGACGGATAAAGAACTTTGCAGTTTCAGCCGACACGGTCTACATCGTTTATAAGAATCTTCAAAAATGTTCCATGGAAACTTATTACTTAACATCGGAGTCAATAAAATGGTGAAAGGTTTAACATTCTTCACCTTCAGTTTTATGTACCGCTTTAGTATTCTTATGTTTTCTGTTTTTTTTTTTCGTTAAGGGCAAAATCTTGTAGAACTTAATCATTTAAAAAATCATTTGGAAAAGTATTCTTATAAGGACGCGTTGAGTAATTTTTTTTTTTTATTAAAGTATAAGCATCGAAACATGTGCAAAACGTGGATCAAACAAAATCAAAAGCAAACCTCATTACCTTGGTAATGGTCTTCTTTTGTTTCTTCCTTGTGTATTTGATTCAATAAGATCTTTTATCACTAAAAATGGAAATACTCACCCACTCCCTGGTAGATAAAGGCCTTGTATGTGGTGCAAGCTTTACAATTTATTTTATTTTTATTATCTCTAAAGCTATGTTTGGAATGTTTTGAGAACTAATAAAATTAATTCGCATGGTGATTTTAAAAGGATGTATTTTAATTCCATTCAGCATTTATAAATGCATTTACGAGGGCTTCCTTTTCACTGGTCGATATTCTCTTCAATTTTTCTCTCGAATTTAAAAAAGTAGGGCAGGATTTCAAAGTAGTTTTTCTGCAGAATTCGAATCAAAAAGTGATAATTCTTCAGCAAATTTCTGATTACACTGATGCAAAATTGAGAGAAAACATATTCGTTACTAATTTTATATAAATATAAAACTGTTAACTCAAAGTATCACTAATTTGAAATAAACTAATATTAAAATTTGATCATATGTGGACGTGATTGAAATATAAAACTAAATAGTTTCGACTTTTACCATAGCATAAGAAGGATGAAAATTTGAATGCTGTACTATCAAAATCTATTTTTATGATATGATATTCCTAAATTTCTTGTTTTGTTTTAATTTAATAAAGAAGTCCTTAAATTTCTACAACATTAAATTTTCATTAAATATTAAGGTTGTTTTAATTTTATATAATTTTTAAATTATTTTGGTATACATCCCTTAACCGGAATTGTCATTTTGACAAACGTATCTGGAATCGTGGGTGTAAATGAACCCGAAAACAAAATACCCCCATATTTCTTTCTAATCGTTATTATTTTAGTGAACATTTGTTAACAAGCTTTCTTCATAAAAATTAAAACGTTTTTATTGACCCACGATTCCATTTAAGGGATATGAAAAAATATTTTATTTTTCAACCCATTTTCTATAATTTTTGATTGATACTGTGGTACGATTTCCAAATTTCTAATATGGGTAATTTATTTTCATAATGAGCTAAGTCCATATAAAAAAATCATTTAGATAAGTAGAGGCTAAAAATATGAGAAAGAGCCATTTTAAAGAAATGGACTTAGGCCACTTTCAAAATAAACTGCTCATATGTAGGAAAACCTTTTCTAAATCTTCAGAGCAAAGCAATGCTATTACTAATATTTTTTTTTTTTTTCAAATATCTCTTAAAGCAAAATATGTTTAGAAAAAACTGAAAAGGTCTTGAAATTTAAGTGTTTAACCACTTAAAGTTCTAGTTATAGCTCCGTTTTAGTTTCTTGTCCTAAAAATCTGGCATTCGTTGTTCAATGCCCTATATTTACCAAAATTCCATTTAGATTTTATCGTAGGATTCAAGCAAAGTTTCTGAAACCTCTTCTATGGAAATTGTTCCACTCATTTCGAAATTATATAAGTGCAAGTAAAGGAATTAAAGAACTTACTTTGGTAATAAAATGTGCAGTACAATCAGCATTCTTTTTGTCTTAGCAAATTATAAAATTATTAACTAGTCTAAAGTCGACACCTCTTTTTTCTCTTCAGCAAACTTATTAAGAGGATATTGACCTAAGTGGAACGCCTTTGACAGCTCCTGGATTTAATTCGCATCAAAAGTTTTATATTTAATTATAACTAAAAATTTTGTCCCACGGGGGTAGGAATAGCAACAACAAGAACGAAACTGACACGAAAGCGTACACTCTAAAAATTAATTAAAATCGCAAAAGACCGTCTCCCACCTTCTTCAATTCTATAGTGTGTCTGTATAGAGACACAGAACAAGTAGATGCAGTATCTAAGTACGAAGGTTTACATGATACCTGCAAGCTAAGAGGACACACCTGTTCTGTGAGAAAGGTGCCTGACGCGCGGTGCTGGGCTGACGGTCCCCTAGAAGGTTTCAGGTTGCAAGTTGCAGGTCGTGGCACAATTAGTTGACGCCTTGCCATTGCAGGTAATGAGGCAGCAAACTAGATGAAGGGAAAGCGATTCTTAACCCAAATTTGATTTTAATGACTTCAACCTGTAAACATCTGCTTCTCCACCGGAAGAGGACCCTGCTCCTCTTGAAACTTTACGAAGTTAACTGTGGACGCTTTGTTAGAACTACTACTGCTTGTCATGGCCAGACTGGTGAGGTCACAACCCCTACCCGCGCTTTATTGCTGTCGGACTACCTCTGCCGTTGTCATACCCGAGGTGGAGGCCCAGGCAAGGATGAAGTTCTGTCTTTGAGACAGAGAATTACCACCTACTCTTATAAGAGCCTCACTGTTTCAGTGCTGTAGGTCAGAAACAGACCCTTCCTTCCATAGTGGGCATCACTCGTGCAATCGTCCAATGTACCCAAAATGTGTCTCCAAATGATGACACTCGTTAAGCCCCCAGCGGTAAGTATTTTCCAGCACAGAAATGAGACTTCTCCGCCGGATCTTGGGGCCCCAGAACGATGGGCGCCTGGTGGAGACTCCTTCTCAAGTGCCATTCAGTGGGTGCTCCTCGGGTAAATTATATTCGAAGCATTTTCGTTTTAATTTGCACCACCCCGGCCGCTGCCACCGCAAGGCATATGCTCACCTTCCCAACTGAATAATTGTTTCATTTAAGATTCCTTCGGATGGTTGCCATACCGTGGAAGGTGTTAATGGGCCGTTTTAATCCGCAGGTCGTGTTTAATAATGTGTGGAAAAGTGGACTTAAAGTTCAATGGGGCCGCGCCGTATATTTAATTTTTTTTTGTATAATTACAGTCCTTTTATTGTGGAATCGCTTATGATTAAAGTTTTTCGGACAGATTGTCGATATTGAAATGGATATGATTTTAATTCGGAAAATTGACGAAATTAAATAGAAATAATATACTTAAAATTCTATTTCCAAGCCCTTTTCTTTTGTACCTCAAATGGCATAAGGCATAGGGGACTTTTGTGTAGTTCACTAGTTTAATTGTGTTAAATTTTTTTATATTTATTCTACCAAGATCTAGCGAACCACTAAGAAGTTATGTGAAAGCTGAAAAGAGCTACTTTTTAATCATATGGGACAAAATCTAACCCTTTACTTTGCGTAAAGAACAGTATATACATAATAATAATAATAATAATAATAATAATAATAATAATAATAATAATAGTTAATTTAGTTTGTTGATAATTATTAAATAATGAAATATCAACTCCTTTGATTTAGTAATTTTTGTACAAAAACTTATAAGAAGCAATATACTTAAATTGGGAAGTCAGCTTTGCAATAAAAATAAAATATATTTTCATTTTATTGAATAAATATTTTTCAATTTTTTATAATGTTCAGTGTACTAAATTCTTAAATCATGATATGTTTAAAAAGAATCCATATTATTCGTTCTTTATTTTTGTTTGAATATTTAAAACTAAATTGTGTAGAAAAATTAAAATTTTTCAAGGACTTTTATTTAGTACTAGAAAGTTTATGAAGCGAGCTACCTACACCTGCCAGCGCCCAAATTCATAGTACAAATAGTTGGATGCGGATAGTTTTGAAATAGTCAGAAAAACTGTAGTGGTGATGTGGTGGAAACGTTTGTGCCAGAACGAATTTGATGGATAAATAAACTTTGGGAACGTACACAAGATTTGGAATAGCCATCAATTTTCAGGATTAAAGAAATGGTAGATATAGCGACTTTTACCAAACAATTTTTAGTTAAGTGGAATTTCCAGGAGTAGTTTAAAAAACATTTAACTCAAATTTCTGGCAATGCATTTGAGTACTTTTAAAAATAAACAGGACAACTTTAATTGAAAAATTCTAAGTAGTTTAGATTTTATAGAGTTTTTAATGGTCAAGTAGAATTTCTGCAACACAATACTTTTTTTACCAAGCGTAGAAGTAGCAAACATTTATAAAAAAAATGAAATAGTAGTCTTTTCTGCTATTACAATCTTTAAACAAGAAATAAAAATGTCATTGGTCACGGAAGGTACATACCTACACCTTTGAGTTAGAACCATGTAAAACTTGACTTTGAAATAGTATTTTCAAAATATTGAAATCAGTTAATATTTATACTATTACTTAGCGCTTGTTAAATGAATAAAATGTTTTTTTTTTTCAAAAATAAAACAATCTCCAACGTGGGATGAGAATTTTAGAATTTTTCATATCTTGAAAGAAAAAGGTAGACGATTTTTCTCGTACTACAAGTATAGTGTTCAAAAAGGCGTTTTAGGGCAAGCACGAAAAAACTCCCTATTTCTTGGACTTCAAGCTAGAATACACTCAAAACACTCTGCAAATGCTAGTGTACTAGTAAACTGGCACACTGCAAAATAAAAAGATTATATTCTCTAAGAAAACAACACTATCGTTCTATTGGAAGCACAACTATTTCGGAATAACAACCGAAACAACTGCAATTGCTATGGCTACTCTTCTAAAAGTAAAAGTTATTTAAATCCTGGGTCGACTACCTCCTGGCAGGCATTTCTGCCATTTCTCAGGCACTTCAGCGTCCCCGTTGTGGCCGGCATGCTGAGCCAATGGCAGACAACAAAAATACGGCCAAGTTTGGCCACACGGCTCTGTCTGACCTAAGACGGCACAGACTGACTCCTTACAAGCCAAAAATCACAACAGAAGAATTCTGAGCCTCGTCTCGGAGATTTCCCATTTTGGGATGAAATTAAATTTGGCTACGGCGGCGGCGGCGGTGTTTTCATTCCTCAGCAGTTTCCATTCCCTTTCGGAGCTCCCTTTGTCGGGGGCTTTATTGAAAAAATAAAAAATTCCAGCCCTACGGGAGAATCGCGATGGATGACTCAATACAATGGCTGCAGTGTGGAACTGAGGAGGCAATCCTGCGCGTGCATAAAACATTACAACAGCGGTATCCAACCGGAAGTTATTCAAGAGCAAATTAATTTCAAAAATTGAATATTTTAAGCGGGTATCACACGGGCCGGGCCCGGCCGCTGAAATTCAATTCCCTAAATGAATTTGTTACACACAAACAGACCGCTGATTAAAACCGAAACGGGCGACGCCCGGAATTGTATGAGCCATAAAGTTAGGCAAAGTACCAGATAATGAACCCGCTGCATGTGACTCAGTAATTGCTTCATTATTTAAAAATGCCATTTAATCCGTAAATTAATGGATATTACTTCCCAGATAATTGGTGAATGGCGTAAACAACTTTTTATACCTCAAATCGTACATTTGAACTTTAAGCATGACCTATGTCTTTTATAAAAATTTTAAATTCTTTCATTTGGGTATCCGAATACTTATCCAGATAAGAAAAATTCTTTATCACTGTTAATATTCTATTACTTTAAAAAATGAGAAAAGTTTGCCTGTTACCCGACAAATTTTTCTGTTTGGTTGCTTTTAAAATAATCCGAATAAACATTTTTAAAATAACAAGTTTTAGTAATTTGATAAGTACCTAAACCTTTACAAACGTTGGATGGCTGTTTTGATATTGGAGTATTCGAAATAATTAGAACTAAGTGTTTTGCAGACTTCTTTAACAATGGTTTCATTACCATTAAACCAAAAAAATAATTATTCTTACAGCATTATGCCTTCTTAGAAGCAATTTATAATAAAATTTTAGTATTTGTAAAGAATTAAATATTAGTAATTTGCCTTTTTAAGGGATATTAATTTACTTTTACTACAAAATAAGGGCTTTATCGTTTATAATAATATTACTTTCCAATGCTGATTCCAAAATTCCTGCCTGGCTTAACTAGTAATAAAAATATAGTAAATATAATATTCTTTAATAGAACGAAAGTACTTTTGAAAAATAGATTTTTTTGCTGACATACTTTTGAAGCTTTTTCTAAGGATTTCCATTTAAATCATTCATGGACAATTTAACCTGAATTCATAAAATTGTAGTCCTCAGAACAAGTTATTAATTTATAATGTTTTACCGGACACCCCACCTTTTTCTATTCTAACAAAAATAGTAGTTTAATATTTGTAAGATTTAAATAACTGCAGGTTTTCCAAAATGGGCATTTCAAAAGCAGAAAACCAAAAAATAATAACTTTGTAATTTCGAATAATTTGAAGAAGACTAGTTTCATCTATTTTAAGGTTTCTTTAAATTTTGGAGAAAATATCTAAGAATAAAGAATAGGTGTATAATTTACGAATTATATTTCTTCTTTTGTGAAATGGTTAGAATGAAAACTGTTTAACGTGTTATCCACCCTAAATTTAGCAAGAGGCTTTATGTGACCTTTACATCAAGATTACATGAGACGATAAGTTTTTGGCAGATATCGACTTTTAATAACCCTATCCTAAAACCTACTTCTTTTATGTGGAAACAATGTAAGGACCTACAGGGTATTCGTCTAGGCCGAAATCAAATTAATCAAAAGATATCAAACTTGATACTCGAGTAGTGTGCACAATAAAGAAGAGATTTATGCCCATGCGACACTTCCATCCTCCAGAAAGACGAACTTATGATTTAGAGAGCCTCCTTCCTTGACTTCGGTTTTGTCACGTATAAATCCCGGAACAACAACAGGACAAAACCTGACATGGACCGCCCCCGGCGACAGAGGCGATATTGGAAAATTGTATGCTGGCAAATGCGAGTTTGTACTCTGCAGTCCTTTGACCAAAATTCAACTGATGCCAACCGCAGCAGCTCAACAAATGTTTGCAGACTCGCACAGCTGACCACACTTGCAATTTAACCGGCCTGCCATTACGCCCCACTTTGTTCCGGCAGTGTATGTAGGACCTTAGGTATGCAGTGACCACGTTATGTATATTTATAGACGGATAAATAAATTGAACATTCCGCTTAATTGAAACTTACCGGAGTCCGAATGCTAGCAGGACCGAGAGAACCAGGGGCACCAGGGTTGCGAAACATGCCAGGAACAGCGTTTGCACGTCCGTGAAATCTGCAAATAAATTGTACACTTAATGTAACGCTGTAGCATAGGGTGTATCTTCAAAGCGCTGCTAATTCGCCTCTGATGACTGCTTAATTTACCAGACTTGAATCACACATACAGCACACATAAAATCACACTTGTATGAAAAACCCTCTGTAATAGAACCACTAGGTAACAACGAGAAATACCCTGTGACCTATTCCTAACTCGCAGCTGATTAGGTCTGGGTGACCTGGGTCCTTGTCCAAAACTCCGGGAGGGACATAACCCAATCCACTTTTATTATCCACTTAGCTCCTTTCGCGTCGAGCGAAATAACTTACTTAACTTAAGCTCTTGCGAAGTGTTGTCAAAGCAGCCCTAACCCTCTGACCCCTTGACTGCCGTACCATATTATAGGGGTCCTTCGAAGTTGTCAAGGTCGTTACCCCACATCCTGACGACAAATAGTTGCTGACGTGAACAGCGAGAAAATAATATATAAATTTTGATAAGGAGTACCAGCAGGATTATGCAAATCGCGGAAATTGCTTCTAGTATAGTTTTGTGGACAGTATTGGAGTTGACGACACTCCAAGCCTGATTAGTGTTAGAGTGCAACAAGAAACCCCCGTCGCTGAAAATAGCGCCAGAATGGCGCACATTTTGACCGAGTACGACGTCGGCTTCTAAGGCGTCTAAATTGTTTAGCCCAGACCTCTTAAGAAAATCTAGAAAACCTCAACCCCACCCATCCCACCCACTCTAAGACCAAAACTATGGCGACCGGCTGTTCCTGATTAACGAAAATGGCTCTGTTTTACATTTAATGGAAATAAGAGATAAAATTTTCCATTATGAGCTTGTGTAGCGGCCGGGAGCACTTTCAGGAAACCCACCCGGGGATCATGACATTGTACAGCAGTTCCCAGGGCATTAGCAGCACTGGGAAAGGAAGGTCATGCGAGAATTTGCATATAAATAAGGAACCGCTGCCGCTTATGGGCTAGGCTGGGCTCACTGTGCCACTCCCCGAAAACTATAAAAAGATGTGACGTCGTCAGAAGATAAATAGGATCTTGTAGGCCTGCCCGCTCCGCACTCAGGCGGGATTTTGGGACATTTTCTCAGATAAATAGTAAATGGTAAAAGTATAATCAAAAGGCAATTTAGCCCGGCCAGATGGGAATATGTCATCTGTTATATTTACTTTCCTTTATGATCCGCATTATGTGGAGGAGGAAACATCGAATATCCTCCTATATGAAGGATACTACATACCGACATCTCGCCACAAGAATTGCACTAATCGGCTTTGGTAGTTGAGTGATAATGGGGTTTCTATAATAATTTCTTTCAGTGTGATATAATCTAGATTAGATGGTGATTATGAATAAGCTGGAAAAATACGACCAAGCCACATACTGGCCATGGTACATATTTGTTTTCGGAATCTTAAGACCAAATAAATTCATGGTTGGTTTAGGATTAAATACCAAACATAATATGATAAAAAAAAATCGTCTATGTTAGAGCTTACTTAATTGATTTCAAACCACAAAAAAAAGAAAATTCGTTCTATCTTAAATTTTCTAAAAATTTACCATGAAATGTTTATAGATCGACTCCAAATGGTTTAAATTTGATGGAGACTGAAGTTGAAGTTGGGTTGAAAAACTGGTGCTATTATTACTGGGATTGGAACAGCAACTTTTGAATAGGCGAACTTAAGAGTATTGTATGGAGCTGTATCGCAAGGTGAGACTTAAATCAGTATTTCAAATTTTGTTACACTATTCTACACAACTATGACTCTCATCAGTACAAGAATTATAATATTGTATACAAATTTTTTTTAACAAGCAACAACAGCAACATTCCAAACTTGACGGTCAACATCATTTTTAGATACAATCAACTTTCGAAAGAATATTGTTATGTAATTTTATATTTTCAATTTTTTAAACTATTTCTAAATTACAATTCGGTTATAAAAAGCCCTATTCAAATTATCCTTGGTTAGGTTAAAATCGAGCAAAATTATAATTGAAATTTTTAAGACGTTAGTCGAACTCATAAAAATTTCTTATATTAAATACTTTTGAATACTGACGACATTGAATAATCCTCTTAAACAGGACACTCAAAAAATTTCCAAATATTTCAATGATATTTTAAACACCTTCTAAAAATGTCAAATAATCTTCAACCTTTCGTTAAACATGTTCCATACACTTCACTTTCATCACCTTTACTAATGAGTTTAGTTATAAAGGAGTTTATGAACTTTAATTGGATTTAAATGGGAATATATTCAAGAAAGTTATTAATAAGAGAAATAATTGCAGTAAAGTAGATTTCGGCTATAAAATAAAATTTTATAAAATAATAGTTTTATCATTTTTATGACAAATACGGAAGTTTTGTACAACACTGTAAATGACGCTCTTATTTTTCCCTCCTAACTAAAGTTTTAAGAACCCACAAATTTTGATTTTTATTGGAAATTTTCATTTGAAATTACCTCGCGAAATTGTAGAGAGACTCGTTTGAAGCGAACAAACAAGATAGTTAAACACTTTAGATATCCATTACATTTCAAAATATAGTTTTAACATCGCTCAGTGCGCTCAAAACAACAGTTGTAATAAAAACGAATTCCCACAGATATCCTGGATAGCGATATCTGAGGATTCATATTTACAGGCGTACACAAAATATTTATAACCATCTTTACATCTCTAGGGAAGATTTATCGATGAAAACATATTTTCTGCGTGTCTAAACCATAACCTAGAAGTAACTGCCGGCAGAAGAGATCTGCAATAAATATTGGCAACTTCTGTGAATTTCCCGCCTAACTCCCGCTCCCAGTCTAGGAAACGAAGGACCTTGGGGGCATATTTCAACCGCAGGACATGAAATAACTTGTTGCATCTCGGATGTAGAATTCTGTCGTTCCTTCCCCTGCATATGACGTATTCATTAATTCTGGTCATGGATCAGAATGTGCCTGGGCTGGGATTCGGAGCCAGGGACTCGGGTGCCATTTCTGTCCCACTATACTGACTCCGTTTCCGACGCTCATTTATAATTTAAAATATTGTTAGTGCTCGAAGTCATGTCAACGGGTCCCGTTCAGTTTATTTCTTCTAAGAAAATTACCATGTCATATTCAAAGAAAAATTTCGTGCCACATTGGGCTAGATATCATTGAACTGAAACTACAAACAGGTTCTAAACCGGGAACGTGAGGGGGTCGATCATTCCGTAAACATTTTTCTTTCGGGGACACTGAGTAAGAGCCTTGTGTGAAAAATTTAAATGCGAAAAGAAAAATCGAAACATCAAAACTGAGGATTTATGTGCTACGACTATAAGCGGCTTATCGATCAAAATGTCTCCTCTGTTTCAACCTCTGTTTAGTCCTTTTGCCCTAGATGTGCCAGAGCAACGCCTGGGAACAGTAGGACAACGTAGGCTGACACAACGAGGATGGAACAACCCAGGCACACAATAAAATTCATGAAAAATTACTGAAACACCCTGACACGCCATCCGTAAGTCTATCAAAAACGCCGGCGCACCGAAGTGCGAATTACCCCCCAAACATGTCGTTTATGATTGTTGTGCTACAACATGTCGAGCATATTGAAAATCTGCGGGGAGGCAAGCTTTTGAAATAGATTCTCCCTAGTCGAGGAGGACGACAACGATGACGACGATGATGCTTATCTGGGCGAATTTATCGCGCTCCCGGTCGCTCGCAACGGTGTCTTGTGAGATACGAACTACGCGCGCGGTTGGAATGTCGACGGTTTTCCCGCCCAAACCCCCTTTAAGGACGACAGTGTTCCGTGGACAAGCACGAAATTGGATGTGGGCAGAGCTACCGTCAAGCAGGCAATAATTCTGCACGCGGGTTGTGAGCAAAGTCTCGCATCCGAAAATGTTTAGGAGTTGAATAATGATGCAGCAGAACCATTATGTTGGAGCCATAATATTCAAAATTTCTGAGGACGAGGATTATCAATCTCATGACTGCCTCTCGCCTATTGGGAACCATCCGTCGTGTGCCGTCCGCGAGGATCCTCGCTTGAACATACTCCGACCGAATCCGGAGCACAAAAATTCAATTCGCCAAGGGAGCCTGTGGCAGAGGCGCTGATTTCCGGCACCCCTGGGGCGCCATTAGTCATCAGCCAATATTGCCCTGAATTTTGATCTTAATAACAAGCCAAGCTTATTCCACCAAGATTCGATTTAATCAAGGAGTCATCATGGAGGAGCTATTCCCGGGGAGTTTATATCGAAATCGTTCGTTGTCCCGAAAACGATAGGGTCACGTCCCTAATGATAGCCACAGTTCGCCTGGTAATGAGGGCATCGTTCCAGTGCTCCGTACAGCCCCCCTTGTGATTGGGGCTCACTCAGGTGAACATCAATGATTTGACGAATGCCAAGAAAATTGATGCTGTTCACGGTCGCTGCTCCGCTGTGCGACCTCCTCGATCTTAATGGGCGAATGACCCCATTCGCTCCAATGGAGGAAATTCCTTCCTCTCGAGCAAATGAAGTAGAGCGAATCAAGGGAGAATGGCAATTTAGCCCTCTTCAACCTTCACCGGCGATAGATGCATCATTAGCCTTGCGTGAAAAATACCGTGGAATAGAGGACTGTTCGATTTGTGTGTGTGGTATGATGCATCCTTTCACGCCAAACTCGGTCTTTATGAAAAATCCGAGGTAGAAATAATAAAAAGGACCTGATTACGATTCATTAGTCATGAGGTAGATCGCAGTTTTCAATTACCTTCAGTCACTTGGCATTTTGATGGCGCAATGATTATCATGAATTCAGAAATCGCACGATCAAACTTAGGTACCACTAATTGTGTTCATTACCTGAGAGGAATACATTTACAACTAGAATAGCGAGTCTTTCAATTCGAAGTATAGTACTAACGATTTTGATATCTAAGCTGCATTTAGATATATTGGTTTTATTTTTCTTGCATTTGTTCATACTTTAAGAAAAGTACTTTTCGAAAATGTACTTTGATAATTTGAATGAATGAAAATGTTCTGAATTTCAGAACTTTAACTTTAAAATCACTTTACACAGAAAAATATTAAGTTAATTACTTGGAAATTAAATATTTGCTTGTATATTTATATCTTTAGAATTCTAATATATAAAGCAATCAAAAATTTATTCATAGTAGATTTTTCCATTGGTCCCTAGACTGCGGTAAGAACTTATCGAGGCGATAGAGATTGTTCTCTTCAAAATCAACGGGAGTATCTCTGGGGAGATCTGATCTGATATCCAAAATTATATGTGAAATTAGAGCCTTTTCAGAGTTTATAATAGAGTAAAATGTGCAAAAAAAATAAAATAAAAATAAAAATAAAATAAGCAATATGTAAAATGAAATAAAAGAGAAAGAAATTAATAATTCCATTGAAATATAAAAAAAGAATAATAAATGTTATCAAGAATATCTTACCCTAAAGGATGTTATGAATCGCGGGCCACCTTGAATAAAAGATTCTCCTAAAATTGTGGTTCAAACAAATTTTGAGTTAAGAACATTTTAGAATTTAGAATATGGAATAGGATATTGAACTCACAGAATACGCCAAATGGTGCCCTTTCACCAAAACACATCAAGTTCTCTCTCAAGTGTTGCTGATCGAAAGATTTATTTTTTTCATTTTTCTCAGTTTTTTATACCTCAGCAAAATTCAATGATTTTCTCCCTGACTTTTAATTTAATCCGTATTTCCTTAATTCATACAATGTACACTATAAACTTCTCTAGCTTCTTGGTTTTACCTCAAAATCGGAACGGGGGTGGTTATGCCGGTGGTAGTCAGAGGTGATCTGGCACATATGTCATAATTGTAAATATTTCTTTATGCAAGCAATTGTATAATTTTTTAAGTACGTGTTTTTAAGTAAACAACAGGTTTCTGGTGATTTACGATTTTAAAAGAGAAATCATAAAAATCACAAGTTGTTCACTTCCTGGCATGACTCTTCAAAATATAAAAATTCAATTCAGAACTGCCGACTTTAAATGAAAATTATTTGTCGAGTTTTCTTCTAGAACCATGCCTACACAAATTTTGTATATTTATACGGTCTCCGAAGATGTTCGTCGAAAAAGCCACCCTAAATTAAAGTATTTGGCTTAATGAGAAATACACGCGATTCTAATTAAAACTTTATCGGTCTCTTGTATAACCTTCAGGTCAAGGCGATAAGGCACATGAAGGGCCTTGAAAAGGCTGAGACTTCAATTGCACAGCAATGTTCAGAAAATTTGAAATTGTTAGTCCCAAAAAATTCTATTGAAGTGAACAGCAAAAGGTTAGTCTTGCAAAGGAACGACATCGACAGTGGTAATTGGAAAAACTATTTTTCGTCAGTAAACTGAAATTTCTTGCAATTGGCACAAGCTTGAGAATCCCATTAGGGCTCCGGTGAATACCTTGCCAGAAAAACCTCAACTGAATGTGGCCCATGGTTAAGTTGGCTCTTCACTATTCATGTGCAAAATCGTCAAGGCGTTCAAAACCCAGAGCCAAGTTTTTCCTAAGCCATGATGGCACAAAAGCTGGGAAAACATCTAGCCCGCCAGCAAAAATGGGAAGTCTTTCCCAATTCACTCAAGTGAGCAATTATCCAGCGGAAATTAAAGACCACAAGCATGCGAGCATCCATGGCTGGCAAACGGTTAGGACAGCACCTATGGTTGCGCCTCCGCCTGGGTGCAACGATACCCCACAAAAACGTGTCATTCACACCATACATCACATTAAGCCAAGTACAACTGGGGATGGTGGACCTGAGGGTGGTTTTACTTACTGAATTCTCCATCGCTGTCATCAAGGACGGAGTATGCAGTCGCGTTGCTGAGCGTATCCGTCGTCGCTGACGAGTTTCCGGCACGTTTCGAGGACGTATCCTTAAAAGCTGTGCTGCTGTCACCCGGCAGCTCCGCGACCAGCTCGTTCTTCTGCAAATTATCGACGGCATGCATGACGATTTGCGATGTGACCGTGGCGTCATTATCGGCACCGGCACTACCGACGACATCACCGCTGATTCTATCACCGCCGAAAGCGTATCCGGTTCCCATATCGAAGGCGGCCCCACTAGCGCCGTTAGCAATAAGATCGCCCCCGTACTGGATGGAGTCGTCTTCGCTGTTCCCAGCATCCCTGGCACCCGCGCCGTTGATATTGTTGCCATTACCCGGGATAAAATCAATTTCTTTAAGCTCAATCTGCGGTGGCAGCTCACCGATAACAGGCACTCCAATTGACATCTCAGGTATTACCGCCGGCTGGATGATGACGTCGGAAGACTGATTCTCACCCGTGTTGTCAATGTCTTTGCGGTTAAGATTCGTCAACGGTGGCTGGGATGGAAACTCATGGGCATCTATAAAAGACTCGGCGACGTAGCTGACACTCATATTGTCCTCCGGTGAGGAGTTTGAGCTTGTCCTGGAGACGATCTCCTCGCTACTACTATCGCTCGGGTGCCGTAATTCATTTCGATTCCTAATTATTTTTAGTGGGTCGAAGTTGTTCTTGAGCGGCGACAAGATGATATCCTCCTCGTATCGATCCGCCCTTCCCTCGGAGGAGGTCAAGTTCCTTTTCGGGAAGTCGATTATGACATCCTCCTCGTAAATGGCCGGAAAAAACTGAGATTCCAGCTTCGAAGAGGGATGGTTCTGTTCGGGATGAGTGGCGAAATTCTCCGGGGAGGATTTCGGGTCACTGTTTCGATAGGAACTCGTGTTCGGAGTGGGTACAGACTCTACCACCTTCACTTCAGTGTTGGATATATAGAAAATTGTATCCGAGTCCCTGTCGATGGCTTCCTTATCAAAACGGCCGTTAAGATCTGAGCTAGCTGTGATGGGAACTAGGTCCTCGTACGGCTCCAGCTTCAGATCTGGTACGAACAGGTCATCATCCTCACCATTTGATTCCCTGCTCCCTGTGTTCGGCTTCGAATTGGCTATGTCATAGTCATGGAAGTTCCTGAATTTCACAGACTCAAACTCCTGCGGTCGTTCCCCATGAATAGCAAACTTAACATTCTCGTTCGAGTACTCTTCCTGGTTTTCGTTGCTCAGGTACCCATCGGTGCTGTTTTCGCCGTCAGTGATCTCAACAACCAGAATATCGGTTTCGTTCGAAAACTCGAAGTTGGAAGGATTATCTTGTTTCATTCCCTTTTGGGACTCAAAGGTGAAGGTACCCGTACCGTTAAAGGATGTCTTATCAAATTTCTCACTATCGTCGCTGTTGCGAAAGGAAAACTGCATTAGGTCCCGAGACATGTTGCCCGTACCTTCGGAGACATTTATTTCAATTTCTATTCGAGAAGACTTGTCCACGCTTTCAGACTCGTTTGTATCGTTCTTTAAGAGATTTTGGGGACTTGCAGACGACGAGGGAATCTCGAAGATAGTAACCGATTCTGGTGTAAGGTCTTCAACGGACAATGAAAATTTTGTGCTACCTATAATATCTTGTGCGCTGGATTTTGATCCAGAAGTAGAGGGTAAGTCACTTGTTACTGTTGAAGGGCTCGCTGTAGAGTCGGATAGTAAAACATTCTGTAAATATCGAAAATTCGATTTTTCTGTAGTACTTGGTTCAATTTCTGTTAAAGCACTCTGCGAATTTCTAGATTTTTCTGTAGTACTCGTTTCAGTTTCAAATTTTATTGTGTCATGGTCATCTAAAAAGCTCGATGTTGACTTTAACTCCTCTTGAGCTATGCTTATAACCTCTTTAAGTTCTTGTTTAACTGTATGCTGTTCAAATATCCCCAGTTCTTCGAACACCGTGGTTTTATCAGTAACCACCGTTGGAGTGTCTTGTGTTGTACTTTCGGTGATTTTTTCCTGAAGTCCTCTTGTTGTGCTTTCAATTCCCGAAGTAGTCTCAGCAGTAGTTTTAATATTGTCTCCTAAAGTTGTTGTTTCTTGCACTTTTTCTGTATACAATTGAAAAATTCGCAAGGGTTCATTTTCATTATCAAAAAAATCTAAATTAGAAGGCAATTCAAAATCTTTGGTGGTAGGGTTTTTTTCTATTGGTACTTGAGTTTGGAATATTTGAGAAGTTTTGGAAATTTCCGGTATAGTCGATGTTGGTGAAATTTCAGGTGTAGAACTTTTAATCTCAATATGTAAATTTTCTTGCATTACGCCCTTATCGAAAAAATTTGGTTCAGAATTATCCACATTCACGACACTGCCTAGGTATCTTTCTTCAACATGCCCTCTACTCCTGTTCATTTTTCCCGAAAATGCATTGTGCGGTACGACATGTTCGTTAAACGTTCTTTCCCTGAATACCAAAGGTCCTAAATGACCCGGCTGTACCATAGTTCCAGTCGTTTTCTTCCCTGGAGCGGTTGCTTTTGGGGGATTATCGGAATTATTCATTAAAACCTCATCCCCAGCAAATCCCTTCTCAGCCAATTGCTTCTTTTTCGTCACTTTGACGCCATCATGTCCCATAACAACGCCCCCCATCTTCTTCTTAACGTTTCCGTATCTCATCCCCCCCGTATTTATCTGGCTTTGATATTTTTTCATCGATTTTAGATCAATTTTTTCCACATCGGCGAGTTTTATGATTTTTTCATTTGTATCGTCGTGTAGGCTGGCCGGGGTTGTTAACATTGCAACGGGTGCCAATGTCGATGGTATGGGAGTGGAATTCTCGACTCGAATGTCCATCGTGGAATCGACGTCCGTATCGCTGCTACCGCTGTCTCTTCCTCCGTCGTCAACGTTGTCATCGACCTTAAGGGAGGACTTTCTTTCCTTCTTTTCTGGCGTCCCAGAAGTTTTCTTCATCGAATTTGATTTAGTCAACTCTCTGCCTGCTATTGTGGGCTTTACGACGTGATCCCCACTGGAATACGAGGGTGCTGATAACAATGGAGGTGACGTGTCTAAAAACTTCGCCTTCAGGCCGCCACCATTATCTCCATATTGATTTATCACTTTCTTCTTCCCAAGAACATCATAAGCATATGCAGGGCCTTCTGTGGGAGCATCCCTGTTCTGTTCACCAATGCCATTACCATCAGATTTATTACCTTCTTCCGCCCTACGATATGGCGAGGCGTCTCCAACCTCATCTTCTACAAGAATCTTCTTCGCTAACGGCTTGTCAGCTTTCGTCTGACTATTCGTTGGGTCGCGAGCACTACTAGCCTCCTCCTGGGTGAAATTCAGTGCCGAAAAAGCTGGTGCCAGTTCACTCAGTTGAATTTGTCCCAGGAGAAAAATCATAACCAATCCAAGATTCGCGCATTTGCTCCTTAATCTAGCCATTTTTAAGCTTTAGTACCCCCCAGATAAATCGTCGTCGTACTATAGAGCTTTACTGTCGCCGCGCACCACCAAGAACTAGAAACTACATTCCTTGAGCTCTTCCCGGAAAGACGCCTCCTCACATCATATCTTGGAAGTACATCACTTCGTCTTCACAAAAATGGCAAACAGCACAAAGACGACACTCGAGTGTCTTTAGGTATAAACCTCCCGCGGATTCTTAAACTGAGAAAACGTCCTCCTTCTCTCTGAATGTTGTTTCCTTAGTTCTTCCTCGTCTGATGCGCCTTTTGGCAAGCGATCTTCTCCTCCTGAAAAAGGAAAACGAAATGTTCGGGTTAGTGCAACTCCTCGTTTTCAACTTTTTCTATTAATTGCCTACTGCAGAATTAGCCCATTCCATGCTCTAGCTCTAGGATTTTTTTTTTAGCTAATTAACCAAAACTTTGTCATTAATCCGAAACTAGGTCAGAGAGAATACGCCGCGTCGGTGGATAGCAATGGTTGGGGGAAGAAAGAAATAGGCGGGAGTGATGTCTGCAGCAAGAACGAACCACTTTCATGTCCGTCTTGAGTATGACTACAAAGTGCATAACCCTTCATAAAGCGGGCTTTTTTGTTTTCTTTTCGGCTAAAAGTGGATATCTCTGCACTGAAAAGTGGTCCATCCGGCTGCTATTGATGTCCTCCCGCAAGGACGAGTCGAGAAATGAGATGAATTGTAGCGGGTGGTGGTGGTACTTAAAGAGAAAGTGGAAGAAAAAACGATAGTCATGATGTTGCGCTCTTATTCGTTTTTCGGTAACACAACATTGACTTCAGGGATATGATGGACGAGAACAATTACAGACATTTGTTTGACCACAAAGTGAAGAACGTTCCAGAATTGAAAGCCCTTGTCGGCTGGGGTATAACATCTGGACCCTTTTTCTACGGAAAACGTTTTGAATTACAAAAAAAAGGAAAAGCCTTTGAAGATTCATTTGAAACTCCAGTCAAATTGAGTGATGGATGGACGAAGGTTTTGGGCATTTTTCAGAAATAGTTTAGACAAACCAGCCCTTTGAGAACATTTCAGAGCTATTTCTTCTTATAAGTATGGAAGTTGTAAATGACGCATGGACGCAAATGCTTAGGCATACGACACAAATACCTACGCATTTCAAATCAAAACTAATTTCATACCACCCCGGACCGTATCAAAATTTTTCTGGTTAGGAACGTATCAACCCACCCGGGAAAAAGTCGGTCAAGAACGAATTTGTACTCAGGTACCCACACATGGTAAAAGGACCTGGGAGTTATCCCATACTATACATAGGAATTTCTACACCTTCAAAACTTGCTTATTTTCAACAAATTCTGATGAAATTTAGAAAATTGATTTTTCAGACGTAGAGAAAGTTTTCTCAACAAAGAGGAAAGTTCTGAATCTAATTAACACTCTCGCAAACGTACTTTCATAAAAGTGTGTGTGTGTGTATGTGTCGAAATATTAAATTAATGCCAATTTGCTTGTGGGGAATAAGAGCACATAATTTCTGATCGAAATTAAAAAACTATCACATAAATTATTTTACCTGTTGAGTACACTAAAGGAATTCAACATTAGGAGTTTTGAAAATAGCAAGCATTTTTATTTATTTTATGAGTTAAAATTTAATTTTATTTATAAAAAAAACAGATAAATATTAGAGAAAATGTAAGCTTATATTTTGCTTCCCAGTGACTTTTATATTTTATTTTGTTTTTCAAGTCGAAATATATGAGCACATGTAGTCAAATCGTAAGTCTATTCAAATCGTTTTTTCTGATAAGTGCATCCCACTTTTAGAAGTTTTGTTTCCAAAATTAACAAATAAAAACCAAGTTCTCATAGGAAATAAAAAATCCGTTTATCAAACATTCGAAATACATTAAAAAATTTGTATAACATAAGTTTTAGGAAAAATATGTTTAAATATAAATTATAAAATTGTTCTTTAATTTTTCTTTGTAAGGCTTGTAAATTGATAAAGTTTTAAAATTAGAATGAACAAAGCATCAGAATTTTAGTAATGCAATTTTTTTACACAATCTTTGTTCATATGCTTAATTCTAGAACTTTTCAAGAACTATGGATTTATTAAAGCTAGTGGAATAACAACAAGAAAAAAATATTGTTTCGATGGGGCACAGCTTATCTTAGTTCCACTACATTTTTATGAGAGAACATTTTATTTTAAATTCTCATTACGTTTATTCATAATTATCTTCGGAATGGTCATAAGCGTGTGTATAAATCTGTGAGGGTCACGTATCTCCAGAGAGGAAATTTTGACCTTAGTAATAAGATAACAAAGTTTTTATTATCCTAGCCCAATGCAGGGGAAGTTAATGGGCTAAATTAAAATTGCCACAAAGAGATGTGAATGATAAGTTAGCTCAATAGAAACACAATTGTGTTAATTTAAATTTTTATTGCGAAAAGTGGTTGAAAATAGAAAACGGTTAAAATATTTTGGTAAACCAAATATTTTGCCACTGAATAGTCTATTTCTAGTTGTAGTTGACCATTCCATAAGTTATTACTTCAATATTTTATCTTTAAAATGAGTCTTCTTATGCCCACTTATGCATATGTAGAATTAACAACCTTCCACTGTTTATGTCTTCCTTGTTTCCTCTTTTCCTCACTAAATTTCATGATCAAGAACCTCGAGTGCAAAATATGGACAACACTTAGTCTACGGATAATGGCTTCGTACTAACTATATCTTTTTAAATCCTCCTAAATAACAGCCGAGTACCCTCGGTATTATACGTTCTTCGAATGGCTTCTACAATTCAAGCTTGAAACCTTCGAGCAATCCAAGAGAAAAGAAAAATACATCCACCGTAAGATGTAGGTACTTTAAATACTTTAAATAAACTGCGAAAGCAGGGCGAGGAACAGCAAATATGCAAATTAAATTCATGACGTGGTTTACCTGAATTTCTTACACTGCGGCCGTCCTGCTGGCTGCCGTTAAGTAAAAGAAAATTTAACGATACAAAAGCAACAGGGCTTTTAACTGGAGGAAAATTTCTCGCCCAGGACACTCTTTCATTATTCTTAAATATGCAATAAAACTGTGAAAATGTGCAGTGAGCATTTTCGGGCAAGGCACTGCTGAAACAATTACGAGGTCCACAAAGCACTGCTGCCTGCAATTCAGTTCACCCTGGTCCTCCTCTTCTGCCTCCCGCTCCCCATCGTCACCATTATCAAGGCATTCAAGAAAGTTCGGCAATTGCGCCAAGTAGGAGATGCTGTTCCCTTACAAGTGTTCTATGGAATTCTGGAGTCAAAAACTTCGTTTACACACTGGACGTACTTTTCGGTAAGAATAGCCTTTGTATCTTGTACGGGTTGTTTGGCTTCTTCAAATACTACTATCGCTATTAACATTCTTTTGAAATGTAATACCGTTTCTTAGCGACAACGGTTTTCCTTAAGGATTTTAAAACTTTAATTTAAGACAAAAAGGAATTGTCTAATCCGTTCATTCTGTACTTGTAGATATATGTTGGATTCTACGGCAATAACAAAAGGATCTCTTGTACAATTGGTCGAGCTTACAAAGACTCCTTTTAAGAGGTTTATCTTATTGTAAAATATTCAAAAATTGATTTTTGTTAAAGATAATTAATTTAGAACTTTAGAATTCATTTATAAATTCTATCATTTTTATATCTAAAGGAAATTCAGAAATACAGAGCCTCCATCCTGTGATTGTATTTTTAATTTTTTTAAATTTTTCTGCATCTTGTTTAACAAGTTTTCTTAAAGAAATCCCACCCTTTTAACTGAAATAGCATATCCTACGTGAGACAGCCAATTTCATAACATTTCCTGAGAAAAAATAGACGATTTTTACTTAAGACGTGTAAACTTATTGCCATAAGAAATAGATTCAATTGCTTTCCGCTTTTCTCTACTTGTATACACTATTTCTAATCTTCAATGAACCTATAAATAATATTTTTGTGTTCTTGTTACACAAGGAACTTAACCAATCAATCACACCATTTTATCTTTATTTCTTAGATGTTATTTTAGATATTTTCTTCAGTTCTTATTCTTATACAAGATCAAATTTTTAAAGGAATAATAGTTTAATTTTGTATAGTGATGTTAGCTTTACGATCTTTGTATAGTGATGTTAGCTTACGATTGGTGACCGCAATTTCTCAAAAACTATTAAACTGATTCGTTTTAATCTTCAAGATTTGACTCATTGTATATTTATTATTACCAAAAATCCTAGAATATTACAATACAGACTTTAGACGCTCACCATTCAATTAATAACAACCTCTAATTTTAAAAATCCAGCAATGATTAACAAGAAATCCTCATATATTAAAGGACACTTCTATTTCTTATATTAGATGAGTGTACCACAATCGGCGGTAACTCCATTTTTGAAAACACGTCATAGAAAAGAACTTAATGTACTACAACAACTGAAAATATGTGAACATAGTTAAAAGCATATACTATAAAATCAAAATTTTAGAAAATAGTATAGTATAGTTGAAATAGTATACCCCTTTTTCCCCTTTTGAGTAAACAAAACATATTCGCGCCTGAAAAATATATAAAAACATAAAAATGTAAAGATAAAAGTATTACAATTTTTAACAATTGCATTCTTGAATTTTTGTTCTCCAATATTCATCAGAGCTTAAATAAAAGTGCTTGTTAAGTTTCAGTAAACGAATTAGATCTTACTAGGCCTTAGAAAGGGGATACATAAGTAAACAGGCACGTAAACCAATAAATCAATAGGACAATTCTAAAAAATGAATGAATGCTTTTTGTTTTTAAATTTAGCGTATAGACAAATGTATATACTGAAATCTACTTAAGAGGTCAAAAAATAAATTATTCTATTCTTCTAAATTCGCTAAAAATGAAATTTTGCTTACAAACTAAACTTCGTATACAATGAATAATGAACACGCTTAATAAGATGGAATGGATTTGTATTGTCCAATAAACAATAACGACATTCGCGACATTCCCAGAATTGGAAAAAAATTCTACTGTATAAATCCAAAATTAGCCCTAACCCAAAGGATACGATGGGTAGTGCCAAAACATTCAACAAATCGTTAAAACTAAGGATCTTGTAGGCTCGTTTGTAAGCGGCGAAACCAATTACCACCAGCATTCGATGTCTCCCCACCTTTTGCCATTAAAATGATAATTTTATGAATTTATTGCATTTTCTGCCATTATTTCTAATAAACGCAAGTCGCTTTTGCGGCTGTAAACTGTCGAGCACGCCGACTTCCCGCAACCGCAAGTAATTTACATTTCCGACAGAGAGTCGCGCAAAACTTTGCTAATGGAATTGTGACACGGCGAAATATTTTTCAATGATGGTGGGTCACCCTTCCCGGCAAATGGGATGGAAAATTTTCATCCCTTATTAAGTAGGATCGGGCAATAAATTGCAGAAAATATAATTAGCGCTCGACAAACCTTTCGATAACATTTTTGGGTCACCTTTTGATTTATAGCTGATACCCTCCTGTTCAGACCTTTACCCACAGGGTAAGCTTATTAAATATTAAATGAATCATTTTCGCGAACTTTTACGTACTGTGGTTCATTTATCCAAGATTATAAATCGTGAACTATCAATTTTTTCGCCTTTTTAATATTGTATTTTATCAGTAACCTTAACGTTCTCAACCATCATAAAAATCTTCTCTACTTTACTGGATGATTTCGCAATTAATTTAAAACCCTTTTCAATTTATAAGAAGTTCTTCAGCAAAGGTCCATTGTACGTAGAAAAAACTTTATCCACATAAGTCCCTTAAGGTCTTTTAAGAACAGTAGTAATAAAATTCTAATTTCAGATAAAATAAAATTGATATGATAGTAAAGAGCTCGGTAAAAGCAATAAACAATGAATGGAAATGACTGGGAATTTAAAATTCGAATAGACGCAATTCTATGTTATGTCAAATTTCCTAGGAATATAAAAACACTTTATGTTCGCTACCATAGACAGCGTGGCGGTAATGATGACGAATTTTTAAAGATACCATAAGTAGGAATTTTTTTTTAAATCTTCGAACCAATTTAAGAATTTGTAGTGGATATTTTCAAAGTATTTGGTTCAATAATGGACTCATTTCTAAAACCGCAAATGACTAAAAGCTTAATTTAAAAATATTCATGATACTAGTTCTACGATATTTACCAATTTATCATATCGAAATAGAAATAGGAAGTTGAAAATTGCTTAAAATAAAGCTGAAAGAAATGAAATAGAGTAGCCCCTTAGTTCTTGTTCCAAAGAACTCTGTCCCTCCCGAGAGCAGCATTTTATAGGAAAAGGCTGACTCAATGACCGTTTGATCGTAAAATGTGGAATTGTGCGATAAAATTCATTACCATTGACATTAATGCATTTTGTGTTAAGTTGATCTAAAGATTAGCGGAGCTTGGCCTCTTGTATTCTAAATTAGCGATGTAGTAGTTCTTGTGAATCACCATAGAATGCAATATAACGTTTCGTTCCACATGAAAATAGAATTCAATATAACCTTAGAAATTACATGAATTGACTAAAATAATTTTTTAAATTATGAAGAAGAATTTATCCAATTTGTGTAGGTATTTTTCTTATACCTTTGTCTAATTTCTTAAGGTGTTTTAATTTGCTCCATTTATTTAGTTAATTTACTAATTTATTAGGCAATTAATTTGCCTAAGTTTTCAAATTTACATAAACTTCTTAATTAATTTAATTGATTTCTGATATCAAAAATAGCTACAAATTCTATTTTGCTTTTGCAGACAAAAAGTTGATGAAGTTCTTAATAATTTGATTTCAGATTCTTAAGATATTTTTTAATTGAAGAACTCGTAGTATATTTTTTTAAAATAAACTATAAATTCCACTGCCATGGCATTTATTATAATAAATAATGTTTTGAATATTTAAGAAAGCAGAATAAATCTCTTTGAATTTTATAAGTTGTCTTAACTTTAACTTAGAATAGTCCGTACCGTATAACACTAAAGAATCCACATCGTAACTTTTGCCTTAGAAATTAGTGCAAGTGTAGTTTTTTAGATCGCTAATTATTTGGTAACTTTTTCTAGAATGACTTAAGGAAGATGAACCTCGTTATCGACTATCAGCACGCCACTTGAACTCGTTCCTTCTTAAACTTTTTGACGTGCTCCCGATGTTAAGTTTTTATTCGTATGTGATATTGTTCTATTTTCAAAATGTAAGAATTAGGTACAGAACCCTTCACGTAAAAAACTGATTCGCAATTGACCGGTTTAATTTTTTATTTATAATCAATAAGATACGCTTAGCTCGCTCCAAGAGTTTTATGGATGTCTCGATTGCGCGAGTAAGATGCCCCAGCCCCATTGTGGAGAGTATATGTCGTTTCCACTTCGCTTCCATCGTCATTCAGGTGAAAAGTAAGTGCTTTACCTTTTTTCCTGGAAGAAGCGTAGCACAGCAACCGTGATATTCACGAAAGTCTTGAAATTTAAAGAGGATCTTTTAGCTTGGCCTTCCATGCCTTGCTACACAGCACTTTGGAAAATTGATTCTCAAAATAAAGCTGAAGGAAAAAAATGTTCTTCCTATTTTTACCCCCAACCTGGAGTGTCGGTGGTACCCTCATTCTATGCCTGCATACGTTAAGGAGATTGCATAGGTAGAAACAGTTTCATTAAGGGAATCTTACGCAAATTGAAACGAGTTTTCATCGTACACTTGGAGTCGTAGCAAAGTCTTCTCCAAGACGATTTCCAACTAGAGAAAAAACTCTATTTCTTCGCATGTTCTTGTCCTGTCCTAAGGATTTTGCCCGTAAAGCATCTACCAACTCACAGGCTAGATATGGAAATAATTCCACACTGACTCTCAGAAATTTCCGTCCAGCAAGTTGGATGAACTGTTAATTACTATTCCTCTCAAGTTCGCACTTTAAAAAAAACGTTTTATCGCTCACGCAAATTAAAAATACAACTAGGTCCAAATTCATGTTAATGTGCATATTATTTACACAAACACAAAAAAATAAATATTATTTAGTCAAGCCAAAGCAAGGGTTATAAAGTTTGTCGTGTGTGTGTATGCAGACAAATTTTACATGTAATTTTATAGTTTTATATGCAAGAAATCAAACGATTTTTCCGGCGACGTCGTGGGCTTTACAACTTCTCCAAAAACCCGATATTGTGGCCTTATTATTAGACGTGAAGAACATTTTCATAACTACAATCCTCTTATATACGCTGAGGGCTGAGGGCGGTTTTGTATTTATATTAAGGAAACTACTCAGCGAAACACCATAAATAAGGATTTATTTGAAACGTCAGAAGATGGGTCATCCCCGAATGATATTATTTCCACGTTTTATGACTTCACAATTAAATAGCAAGTTATATTGAAAACAACCAAAAACCTGACTGCATAAAAAGCGTTACGTGGATCGAAGGAACCGTCTCAGGATATCCTACGGCAATTTTTTTTTGGGAATTTCTATATTTACCTACCAAAGTACTCAAAATGTTCATACATTTAATGTTAAAAGGTAGCGATTTTCATGTAAAAAAAAAAGAAAGACATTTAGTCTAGAACTTCTCACTTTTGCTATTCAGATTATCTTTTCTTAATACACCTTTCCGTGTTGCTTTAAATCAAAATAATTAATTGCAGGCTCGGTTTATACCCAATAGTACAGATATGATCCAAATTATCAAAATTTGAATATTCATTAAAATTAATTAAATTTATTAAAAATTAAGTAAAACAATTAAAAAAAGCAAAATTAAAATTAAGTAAAATGTATTAAAAATTAAGTAAAGTATAAACATTTTGGGTGAGAACCTTTAAACACCTAATTTTATTTTCTATTCAAATTATAGAATTTCCTCTATCTCGTGCACGAGAAGGCATTTCGAAAACTTTTCTCAGGCGTCTTCTTATGTCCGCCATGGCAACAATGTTGTTCTAACAACAAAATTTCATTTTAATTGGAGCGGAATTGTAGGAGTTAGAAGGCTGTGACAGACGGACACGATACTAACTCCTCGAGGTTCCAGGCCAGCAACTTGGATGAACTGCTAATTGCTATTCCTTGCAAGTGCCGCAATGGGTGATGCTGTGGGATCTGCTGCTGCGAAATCCCGAATTAGTGCCATCTCGCAATTTTAAAGCAACCGCTTCTGCTGCCGCTGAGGCCTAGACCATCCGGCGTCATCCAGGATCGCTCCGTCAGGATTTCTGTTAAATTTATGTCCATCAGCAGAGATGCTACCTCGGTCCGGGCTCAAAGGCGCTTAAGTGCGAGGCGTGAAGTCAAAATGTGCACGCCAGGATGTGCGCTAATACTAAGCTAACGGCTTTCCTATTTTGGGACGTTTGTGAATAAATGGCAATCGGCACGCCCTGTCCGGGCATGGGTAATACTTGTGGACTGTGAAGTGAAAGTATAATGTCACCAGGAAAATACCCAACAACACCGGTCCCTGTCCAACTAATTCCGGCGCCGAGATACCGTAATCTTGTTGGTTGCAAAAATACAGGTACCAACAACGTTCACCGAATGTTTCACCTATGCCAACGCCCTAAGGCAAATGCAGGAGAGGGGTTAATTAAAATGAAAAGCTCTTTCGAAATTAGATTTAATAATTGATCCTCTCGACGTTAGCGTGAGCGAACGTTGGCCTTATGTGGTCGTATAAAGGAAACACGCTTGCTCCTTACCAAATGGAACGAGAAGACTACTACTAGCTTAATGCTAGTGGTGGAAGTACTACCGCGAGCTCATCAAAAGTGTCTAAAACTGCATGTGAAGTGAGAGTATAATTGGATAAAGATAAATGACATCATTCGACTTAAAGCACAGCAAATGTTCTTTTTCACTACAGAAAGGACTTCATTCCCACTAAAAGGAAATATTATAGCTTTGTTATATGCGCAAAAACAGAGTCTACATTTTTGTGGTATATTAAATTGGAATCCAAACAGCATTGCAAAAACACAAATAAAATTTTATAATCAATTACTTTTTAAATGCTATTAATGCTCTAATTGCTTTTCCTTTTTAAATTGCAAAATGTTGAGAAAATGAGTCTCAAAACTATGTAAACTCTTGTGAGAGTTTTAATTTAATTGTTTTCAGTATTAAAGTACGCAAACGATAACCTTATTTAAATTTTGTTTAGTGTTGCTCGCAGAGAATATTTAACGCATGTAGCAATTTTATATATTGAGATATGCGCTTTTTAAATATTTTATCACTCTGCTGTACAATTAAAATTCGTTAAATATTTAAATAGTAAGTAGGAAAAACTTGTGGAATAAGATCGAACTTGGGCAATGCGAAGATAGATTAGATGTTTGTTACAACACTATAAGATTAACAAAAATTACATGGAAAATAACCATACACTTCTTGATTTAGTCTTTATTTTATATGATTTTGGAATACGTTGTGCATGTACGAAATTCTCAGAGTTCGAATCAGCATAAAATGAATTTTAAAATACTGAATAAACATTCCAAATAGGAATTTTGGAATAATTTCTATAAAATTTATGAAAATCATTAAAAAGTGTGTCAAACTATCAATCCATGTTATGACAAATTTGGAATTGCATCATTAATTTGACTACTCTACTTCGCCCAATTCTGTCTCAGTTCTAATGCATTTTATTGAGTTAACATTTGAGGAGTTGGCGAACAGAAACGGGCTTGTCCTCATTAACGATTTTCTTTTTTTTGGTTCTTAAAATTAACATCTATAAACGTCTGAAGTATTTTCAATCAAAAGCGGTTCGATCCCATACAAAACAACTTTTGAAATATGAAAGCTCTAGGTAATTCCTTTTGCTGAAATCAGTTTTTTGTTTCTCCTATAACAAACATTTAATGGAACAAATCCGCTTCTATTGGCCAACTTCTCTTTTATAATTATTTAGGATAATATCGTTCCATTTTGCATTTCAAACATTTCAGTATGGCAATTGGTCGATTACTATCCTTCAATAATAGTCCATATTCTCCCAGTCTAATGCCAAAACTCAATCTAGATGGGTAAATAAAATCTCCTTTGTGAGTAAAGCTCAAATTAAGTGATGCATACCCGCATATGCATAAGAAGCAAAGGATCATCCCATAATATTCTTGACCACAATCCCTCAGGATCCACAGCAGCCACAACATTTCACCATTACACACCTGAACGTTGGATTGGCCTCTATTCGGATCGTTTCTACCACTTAAGGATTCATAAAAACTCCACTTATATGGAAGGACGTGCCAATAGCACATGCAATAGCCCCCCGCATAGCACCTTAACGCCCAGAGGGATTCTGAGACTCCTTGGCAAAAACAACAATAGAATCGATCCCCACAAAGCCCGATAACCGAGTTTACCTTGCGGCTGCACTCCACTCGCATCGGTTCGATAGTGGACCTATTACGGGCCTATGAATATTAATCGGAAAGTTGCCTGATCGGGGTCTCCCAGGTGCATTAGCCATGGACAGTCGATGCCAACCTGCCGTTCTCAGAAGGGATCCGAACTCCTGAGGAAAGTTTCCGTACGAATTTTCAGAATTCTGTTAAATCACCAGGCAAACGAACCACAAACATTTTCGAAAATAGCTTTCATCCATTTAACGAGATGCACTTTTTAGGAAAAGCGTTTATACCATCGTCCCCAAAAAGTTGCCAATGGGGACATAGTGAGTTATGGGTGGTGTGGGTCGTATGTGGGCGGCAGCATTCCAAGGTGAATTATTTTGGCAAACAACGGAAAGCATTTTCGCCAAAAAGCTTAATAACCGCTAAAATCTTGAGGAAACTTTGCCGGAAGAAGTTTACACTTGACTTGTTCTGAGAAGGGACAATTTGGACGATGCGAATGCGGGGGAATTGCTGCTGGGGGTGAATTAAATGCAAATCCCCCACCAGAAAAATGAATCAAATGTAAATTCGCGCGATATCAAGTTGGCACTGCCGCCCGGGGCCACCTCCGCTCGGATGTGGAGCACCTCCTCGAGTGCATTTTTATGAGATTAAGACCCTAGAGAATTAGCGGCTACCCTGCATGTGCTGCCATAAATGAAAATTAAAGTGCGCTTTCAGAATAAATTTGCATACTGGAAAATAAGGTGCTGCCGCGGGTTCAACTTTCTCATTATGATTTGTTCCAAGTGTGGTATTTTAAATAATTTCTCCACATTTGCTTGACGTTGGATAAAATCCCTATTTTAACCCTTTCTACACAGTCCCTGAAAGTAGTGCATTCGTTGGCAAGAAAACTCTACGTAAGAATGATACTTTTTTTAATGTGGGAAAGTACACCGATTTTATAGAAATTAAATAGCGACCTGTACATGGTCAAGGAACTGTGTCATGGAAAATAGAGAACTTTTTCTGTATTTTGAAAATTTAAATCACGTAAAAATATCACGCGTATTTACTAGTCATAGATGGGGCAAGAGCAAACCTAAAACTAACTTAATAACTTGAATTTATTTTCAAACTGGGAAAAATTTCTTTAAGCTTCTAAGTTTGAAGATGTCAATAATAAGAAATCAAATATTTTAAAAAAAAATGAATTTATCAGGATAAAATTAAAAGAAAAAGAAGCATACTATTAATGTCTTTTGAAGTAGCTATAAAAATGGAAATATGTATGATATTTATTTTGATTATTTTAATACATCCCGTAATATACTCACGAATTGTTGAAGTATCCAAATCAACGTTTAATATCAATACGATATAATATAAAATCATAGACATTATCCTCCTTCTAACTAAGCTAAAATTACGGGTATATTTTATACTTTTGATTTCTAAATATCTTAAAATTTTAGAGAAAAATATTTTGATTTATATACCATACTGTAAATAAATAGTCTTACTTTAAAGTGTTTTGAAAAGAAAATCCGCATTATTAAATATCTTTAAACTTTCAACACCAATTTTGGTCTCTGAAATTCGAGTACAATTTTTAAATTATGCGAAAGGCCTAGCTAGACCGACTTTTCGTAATCAAAATCTGCTATCCTGTAACTTTCTTAAGAATCATTGAAATCTAGAAAACTTTTAGAGACTTTTATTGATTTTGCTTTGAAATTATTGAATTAAAAGTAATTAAAAATGATATTTCGTTGTGGTTACGTTAAATGCTATTTCTACGTATGTTTTAATAGGCTTATCAATTTCAGAATAGAATCCTACTGTTTTGAAGGCATTCGATGAGAACCATTCGCTGTTTTTATGCAATAATATTAATACGAAATCTCATAAAATGGATTTTCAGAAGAGTGTAAGAAATTTCTTAAAGACATTTGGAAAGAAAACAATTACAAATTTTCTAAAGGAGAATTTTTCTTTTTCGAGGAACCAATAAAATTTGAAGAATTTCCAAAGTAAATATCCATTTATTGTGAAAATTTCTACGCTTAGGGCAATAATTTGCCAAAAATAAATTTACAAATGACCTAAATGTCACATTATGGAAATTTATGAATGTTTTGTAGATGTGTGTATTCCAGATGTTACGCTTTATGGACTTAATATATGTCTTAGATCCGTCTTGAGTATTACTAAGATGAAAATAAGAAGTCTCCATAATGAAAAATTAAAAGGATTTTAAACTTATAGTGTGAAGTATCAAATTAAAAAATTTGGAAAATTAATTGAAGAAATACGAGAAGAGATAATAAAAAAAGCTAATTTTAATATTAATAGTACTAATAAGATGCGAAATAGCACTTTTTCATAACTCTTTCACTCCAATTCCTCCATTTGGGGGAATTTTTGATATACTATCGCATGTCTTGCTACGTACCATCAAATTTCTTTATCCTTCAATAACCCTAGGAACTCAAGCTTAAGCTAGTTTTTGGGAACATGTTTTCTTCAAAGTAACATTGTGATTTCTACACAGAAAGGGTTTTGGGCTGTCATGTTTGAGATTTATCGGACAGCCATACTCCGACAGCGTCCAAAAAAACACCTCAAGGACCGTCGTTTTGTCGGCATCACTTGCCGAAAAAGGAGTTTCGACACGTTGCAGACTTAATAAATCCTCTCGCTATCCGGCAGCTATTAATCTTTATTTAATTATGTCGTGTCACCGTCATCATCGGTGCCTTGCAGTGCACCCTGTGTGCTCGGAACGATTAGCCGCCCGGTGCTGCTCGAGAAGCGCGCACTCGGTTGTTAAAATTCATTTATCAACGTCACCGCTGGAATATTAAAAGGTGGTCCTCCTGCAGCACATCGCTCTGACACAGAAATATAAAATTTCATTAGTAAAGCGCGAGCGGGTTGCGCCAAAAGAAGAAGTGTTATATCCGTATCCGGTTCCCGATACCCGGAGCCGAGCTCGGCCAGACTTAAGCAGAGATAATACGACAAAATGCCAAAAGAGTCAAAAAATTACTCCAGGCGAATTTCAGGGGATAGCAGGCGGCAGTGGAGAAGCTACCACGCCATCATCTGGGATAAAATGTCCCAAACACCCATTTATCTGCTCATCACAACATCCTTACATCCTTAGTGATATTTGTGGGACTCCGGGGCTTGCGTGGGTTCTCTAGAACTGCTGTTGGAGCCCTGGAACACCCCTAGCTGCCCCATAGCCCGCAACCACGACATTAACGCGGGCAGCGCATCCCGGCGTTCCCGACAAGAAAGAGAAAAAAAATCATGAAAATTGCGAATAGTGTGCTCGGCGGGAGGCTATTCATTCACATTTCGGGACGACCCAGGGTGTTGAGACTCCTGCGGGCGGACAAGGCTCTTTTCTCATGTTCACCAGCACCCTCCATCCCCGGAATTTTAAAAGAAATTTATGAAAGCGCTACAGGGCAGCAACAAATTTTATTTTCACAGGGTACCCGTCCCGGCCTGCTAGCACAAAGGAAAAACATAACAATGCCTTTCGGACAGTTGGGTGGGTGGTGACGCTCTTACGGGAGCGTTTTCTTATACTAGAGATTTTCGACAGGGAGCACCAAGGATACAAAGTGCTCCTTCGAGGGTCGCTACGTCTTAGCAAAAGAAGCTTCTCGCTAATAAAATAGGAGAGTTTACTTAATTTGCAGAGATTTCATTCGTTGAGAATCTTTCAACCGTATTCTTGGTTAGGTTAGATATTTTATTACTTTTTTCCAAAGCCATAAAAATGTGCTGTGATTACTAAAATATATTTATCAGAAAAAAGGTTGCAATCTAAAGTTTTAACATTTTATTTTTAAAAGTGGTTAGCTGAAGAAAGTTAGTCCTAATTTATATGACATATTTCTTACTCCATACCCCACATCATTTCTTTGCTGTAAAACAGAGTTCATAACTGTCTTTCCTTCAAGAAATAACGAATAAAAAAAGAAAACTCATATTTTTAATTTTTAAGAGCTGTTCTTCAACTTTTCCTGCAGTAATTTATTTCGAACTTTTTGAAATTAAATTTTTTTTCGTATTTATAGATTCAAACAAGACACTTAAAATTTCTATTTTATTTCTGATCATTTTTTTACGTTAAATTTTGTTTTTATTTTATTTTATTTTATTTTTGTATGTCTTGTTTCGACCCCGGCCAGGTTATAAACTTTCCACTTATTTATCAGAGTCACCGAATAATTAGCAACATAATTCGAAGTGAGATTAATTGATCCCAATTCATATAAAAAACTGTTCTTTGTTAAATTCCAGGAAGCCCTCTTTTAGCATAGGAAAAGGCTTAATTCCGCATATATTCTCTATGGTTAAAAGCCACATGAAATTCATAATATGAATAAAGACAAATTTCAACCTATTGTGATAAATTCCTTTAAATCCTAAATCGATTTCCATTTGCCCTTAGTACACGCATTTTTCACGAAATTTCGCGCACCCCTTATTGAGGCATACCTTTTACCTTCCTTCTCTCAGACTTTCTACCTTTCGAAAATTGTTTGCGATCGCGTCTTTTAAATTCATAGCAACGACCATCGAAGACGACAATTCTAATCTATCAAGCGCAGATGAAGCCGCCGCCGTCGCAGATTGCGTGCAATATGAGGCGGGACCGAGGAGCACTTGTTACTCTCCTAAGTGAGCGTTCAATCACTCAAGGAACAAAACAACAAGCACACGAATCGGAACCGAAGCACCCTGGGGCCATAAGGCCCTAAATTATCAACGAGAGCTCCCAATTTCCCTGTTTGAGCGCCCTGTACTACCCAAGGTGTGTCCCATAGAAAAGAGATGTACACGTATCTGTAGAGCAATGGAGTAGCATTGAAAAAAACGAGTATATCCGTGGCGCGATGAAGAAGACGGCTCTGTGCCAACAAGGAGCTGCTTGAAGCTGAAAGAACCATTGACGACGCTATTAAGGATGTCTTTCCTCTTTTTCCCATAACCCCAAGAGTTCTTCTATTTGTCAACAGACACGAAAGAAACTCTGAGGAGCCAAGCAGACAACAACAACAACAACAATTCCATCAGCTTGGCAGGCAATCACCATATTTTTCGAGATCCGAACACAGGATATGGAGCACGGGGTGGTTCCATTCAAATCAGAAGACTACCGTACACAACAAGACGATGTGGCCGCGTCTTCTTATCCATAGGATCCCAGTTTTGGCTCCATACACCACAAACCTTCGGGTTGTTTATGGGAAGATGTACATGTCCTCGTCCGTCCGTCTCGTCCCAAAACGGCTCCTTCCACTTACACAAAACCCTCAACGTCTCGACAAAACTTGCGAAATTGAAATCTTTCTGATTCACTTTACAGCGAATCAGGAGAATCTGCTTGAGTCCATCTTACCGGTTGGAATTTCTTATTTCGTTGAACTCGTAAGCAGCAGCATCCTTGGACGAGTCCATTAGAAAATCGACCGCACTCCCGTCAGCCCGAAATATTGGCTAAGGAGTAGACCGTAGTATGTCCGGTTGAATGGACACCATTTTTCCTAAATAGAGCCGTTATTCGAGCATCTATTTGCCAGACTATACCGGTTGCCGAGCGGTTAAGCTGGACCAATGCCCATCGACTACTTCAGTGCTTCGAACCAGCCACCGCCATATTTTATGCCACTGCAACGTATTATGTCCATTTTTACCTGCCATTGATGAAATAGTCTCGAGAGTATGGACCAAAAGCTTTCCACCTGGATAAAGGTTTTGTATATGGGACAAGAGAAGATATCCAAATTATTCCCGTAAGTATTGAATTAGTTAAGGGAAAATGTACCTTCTCAAAAAGGCTAGGAATACGTACGAACAGTACTTTAAAAATTTCATTTTTCCAAGTGAATCACAAGCTTTCATGAGAAGTGTTGCAAAACAAAAAAAAAAAAACTGATCAGAACTTATCTTCGAATGGAAATTAGAAAATTTGAAAGAATTTAATACAAATGATAGCAAAGAATTAAATAGAGCACTGAATGTATGTGTCGTTTTAAAATTGAATATTGAACCGTGAAACGCAAATCGCGGCCGTTGCAGTCATCTAACCGATTCGATGATCCGATAGAAGACAGAAAAAAAAAAATATTCGAGTAGTAACTCAACGACTTTTATCGATTTCTAGTGCATTTTAGGCGGCAATGCACATCAAACTGCACAGTCTTTTGCAGTATCTAGTTTTTTTTTAGCCTGCATTTTAATTTGAATATGTGATATACTTTACTTAATATTGAGAGTCGCAACTAATACCGATTAAAAAAACTACTTATCTAAATGCGCTTTTTCCCCATGAATTTGTATTCAATGATTTAAAAAATAATCAAACATCACGCCATAACCATACTGAAAAAAAAGAAAAAAAATTAAAAAGATTTTTCGCGGTTTTCTAGAAACCGACCTTTTCCACTTACTGCTTTTTAGGGCCTGTCATGGCAGTGCTAGAGAGAAATGAACCTAAAATCATGGATACATCAATTAAATAAACTAATCTAAACTCGGATAAAACATTTTATGAAAATTGATACCTTCATACCCCATCACTTATAAAATTTCATCATTACTTCCATCTGACGCCAGGTAAATTACGTCTTTATGGTAAGCACTGCAGTAAAGGGCTTGCAACAGCGGCAACAACGCTATAAAGGCAAACAGGCATACAAGGACACTGTTTCTGCATTTAATGCAGAGAAATCTCTTAGTTCAAATATAGTCCTACGTGAGTCTATAGGAACACTCGTGCCACAATTTACCTATCATGCTCCTCCGCCCTAGACTTAGTCCTAGTCGTTTTCTGCATATCAAGACTGCACAAAGGTATTCGAAGGCATCCGCCCAGAACGTGCTTCTGAAGAAGATATTTCTTTGCTTGTAAAGATTGCGTCTTACTCCAGCGTGCATTCGCTACATGAACGACAAGCCTCTAAACATTTCATGCACTAGCAGCTCTGCAGCCGACAACGCACAACAAGTGTGCTCCATTTAAAGCTGTCCTTCACCTGTTCCACCTTTTAATCCACTACCATCATCCTTGAGGATAGCATGGCGTCATCGGCTGCTCCCAGTGCCTTTAATGATTTATTTGCAAAGCGAAACCTGTGCCAGCTTAACCACGTGATTCCAACAGGAGATCCTGTCACGGCCCAGGCGCCGCCGTAATCTAATGTTATCCTCCTGCTCCTCCTACGTCCACGATAACGTCATAAATTTCAAATAAGCACATAAATTGCATTGATCTCCCTGACCCGTTTCCGAGCGAGATTCTTTTAATACCCCACCACTGGCCCATATCACGTTCTAACCCCCGCTCCCGACGAGCAAATTGCCTTTCTCATCAGACTGCAAGACACCGTCTTATGTTAGCCAAATTCGCCGACCGTAGGCCTCTTTAAAGGTAGGGTGCCGTTGAGGCTTGCCAAGAAAGTTATTCGATGAATTTTCCCCGGGATTTATGTGGATTGCGTCCCGCCCTGGAGAGCTTATCGCAGATTAAAGGGGGTAGAGAAGATTGCAGCATCTATTCTAACTTTATGGAACGAACAGCCCGGGAGCCTTGTGGGAATAGTCCCAAGATCAGATGAACCCTGGGCCAATTTGATCCGTTCGGCTGATGTGCGGCTTTCGCTAATCCTCAGGGAATTACTTATCACTTAGAAAAACATCACAAAACCCTGACCCACCCCTGAAGTTGGACTTACCTCAACAGGGTCCGATTAGCGTACGTTTACTTCGACTCTCGTTTATCTGTTGACTGACTCAATATCTCTAGACAGAACGACAGCTTTTCGACAGGCACGTGGATGAGAAAAAATCATCCTCCTACACATCGAATTCCCACTACTCTCTTCGCCTGTCAGACAGAATACCTATTTCCCGAATTAGAGACTCCTGTAGTTTTACCTAAAGGTACAAAAGATAAAACTTGGGCGATTTGTCTCATCTGTTCAAGTCACTAAGCGACAGGGCTACCTTTGTCTTTTAAACATCTATTTTATGAAGTCCAGCCCTTGTTCGGTTCTGTACCCAAGGAGAGTGACATTTTAAAAACACGTGTAGTTTTGGAGTAAATTTAATTCTGTCATGTCCAAGGACAAATAAAGATAAAATTCCCATCTTTCATAAATACCTTAATCAATCGGTGGCCAGAAAATTCTGGAAAAGGTTTTTACTCTCTCAGACCGTATGCTTGACAACTTTTCGGATTCCTTTTTAAAGAAGTAATAAACATAGCTTTTGTGTTTTATTATTAATAACCTGTAAATATGTATATAATCTATAATATGAGATTTTAAACTGGGGTCAAATCCTATTTTCGGCAATATTCCGAGAAGCATATAACATGGCATCAAACTCAGACCACCCAACATCCATCCACGCATTACAACGCCCGATTTAGTGATCCTGTGATGGCTCCCCTTTTCCGTTTTAATATACAAAAGTCTAAAAAGACAATTTCATATTTGTCATTCTTTAACAAAAGGATAAATAATAAACTTTTATTTTAAAGACGTACTCCAGGAGGATATCGACTAATAAAAGAATCTATTTAGCAGCATAGCTTTTAAATTTTATAATTTAAAAAATGTGCGTACGGGGGTATTTTTTAAACTTCATAAAAATGCTAAAAAAAAAATTGTAATAACACCACCTTCACACTCATGAAATTACCTTATGAGATTACTTGAAAGGAAGTAAATGAAAAATCCAAAAGGCACAAGAATCCTCTATATTTTTCTTACTATTCCCCAAAAAGAAAGAAGCTGAAAAATACTGCTCACTTGATAATACCCTTTAGGACTTAATTTACTCAAATTTTCAATTACATTACATAATTTTGAAAAAGTGCATTCAAAATATCAATTCTTGCTTTTTAAAATTAACGATAATAATTTTACTAATTTTTATTTTGACTTAAAACATGAAAGAAAAAGTAGATTTGTTGGCCTAAGAGGCTATAAGAAGGTATCTTCTTGGAAGTCCTTCGTAATTGCTAAAATAATAGAGCCGAATGTAAAAAATTCTTTTTGAGTAAATTAAATAACGACATGAAAAAGTTCAAATATAAGGGGACAGTTTTCCCACAAAACTCTAAAAATCCAGATGATGAAAAGAAGTCATTCGACCGGAAGAGGTTTGAACTGGTACATTTCACCTCGCCTGGTTGATTTTCTAAGGGACCTAAGTTCATTATAATTAACACAACCTTTTGTCCGACCAGAATTTGAACTAGGAACGCGAACTTCTCAAGCAAGTACTTACCTAACTAAGGCCATAGTGACCCATTAAAAAATTTAATCGATCCAAAAAATTTTTGCGTGAAATGAACAAAAGTCATTAACAAGGACGGAAGTATTTGGCAAACAAACCCATACTTTTATCCCCTTGAAGGGAAACTTAATTTCCTTTAATTTAGTACAAAAGTACTGCTCCAATTTTTCATACAACACAAAACAGGGCTTGGACCGTCTGTCTCATGATAAAACTGCAGTAGTTGTTGCTCTGGCCATGCTACACATTTAAAAAAAGTAGACTGCCCTTGGCTTTTCGAGGGTATTTCTTTTTTTTTTTTTTTTGCATAATAAGCCGATATCAGAAATGGGACACGGAGAGAGTTGGTAGCCAAACGTTGCCTATTTTTGCAAGTACATTCATCTCTGTCAGGATTTACGGCGCTTAATTTAACTTGAGAGTCCACGTAATGACCCGTGCCATGATGGGGACATGAATCCTGATCCTGGAACAGCCCCGGGTACGTTTACACCCATTCAATGCATTCATATGCAGGCGAGTGCATTAAAAATTAAACGACCATGTATACGCGGCAATAGACGTGATTGAGTCGGTAGGCGCTACCCGGTATTCCAACGCATGGTGTGGCCGGGTTTTTCCGGGAGCTACCCGACCCGGCAACGATGATGAAACTGGGTTAAAGCACTTTCGCACTTTGCATTCCCAGATTTCATACAATTTATTTGCTGGTGCAGTACGCCCGCTGATCCAGGTTTTTAATTGCGCCTGCTTTGGTTGTGCCACATAAACCCTAACAAATCACACGCGGAGGCAATTGAACCGCAGCAAATCCAGGACTCCCCGGGACTATAGTTCGTCGTTCTGGCAATTGTTCTATGGCCTAGATTGGGCGCGCCGGATCCTGGTGCAAAGCTAATTAAAAAATTCAATTCGTATTATGAAGAGGTCCTTCAACTAGGAGAACTTTGTTTCTATAGCCCCGGGGTCCAATACAATTTAAACCCCTCATCAGCCCCTTCAAATTTCTTCTTAAATGACCGAAGTTATCCTTAAAGAACTGAGAAAGAATCGTAAAAGACACGCGGATGGATCATTATTTGCTCGGCAGGTCCAGCAAATACAGTTTCCGAAGGCAGATAGCACCCGAAGTCCCTGATAAATATTGCCACCTCCGATGGGGAGGGGGGAAGAGTACAGGACTGGTCCGTTGGTCCTCGTTGTCCCATATTGGAAAACCCTTGAGCCGCCCGGGGACAGACAAAATGTTTCCAATTTCCAAGTGCTCTTCAAGCGTTTAGAATTTATCTATTTTGATTTCTTCCAGTTGAGTTTTCCCGAGAGGTCGATACCATTAATACAACCATAAAAAGGATACTAAACTGTCCTCCGCCTAAGGACCACCGTAGGCGGGACCATCATTCAACTCCCTCAATTTGCTAACAATGGGAAGGCTTCCCGTTCACTTAGAAATAATGGGGTGTGAGTGACTTTTCCTAGAGTGGAATGAGGAAAACATGGTAAAAACCTTTTTCAAACTCTTTCCAAAAAGGTGTAGGGAATACCTTTAATTGTCTGATTCCTGCCCCGTGTTAAGTTTTATTGTATTACATCTCCAAATGGGTTAATATGACCTTGAAAATTCTGGGCTGATCCCTTAAATTTTGAAAAGAGAAATTAAGGATTATTGATCCCTTGTTATTATGGAGACGAACTTTAAAAAAAAAACAAGGGAGGTGCGATTTGGACTCTTTTCAAAGAAACCATAAAACAACGTTTGTTAACAAACTTTCTTCTGGTAAACTGAAAAAGCTTTATTAGATATTTTCATTTGATTAGGCAATTTTGAAAAGATTTTTGGGAAAAATGCCAAATAAGTTTACAGTTTAAGTATTTTCCACCTCTCAAAAATGTACCCCAAAACCTAAAATCAACTTTTCGTATTTCACGTCAATAATTGAACCTTGTTTCCTACAACTACTCCAAATTTAAACTTTCTATGTCTAAGGTCTCTGAGAAAAGGACCTAGATTTCGATAAGTATTCTGCTTTTCCAATTTTGGTACAGAATACTAAAAATCACTCTTCATGGTGGTGAGTATTATTTTTATTGAATGTTTGCGAACTAGGATTTGTGAAGAATAGAATGTTTGAGAGGCTTTTAGATATATTAACTTCTAGTTGTTTGCTAAAGGCTCATACTTTAATTCTATTAAAATTCCTTAAAACCAATTCATTTTTTGTTCAACTAAAACGTACTTTATAGCATATAACAAAATATAACGAGATTTTCAAGTACATATTTTCGAGTACATATAATAAAATTATTGATTGATATTAATTCCAAAATGTGCAAGCTTTTTATACGCATTTATAAATTACAATTTACCACTTTCAAAAATTTTTTAATTATATGATATAAAACAATTTGCAAATATACACTAAGATATATTTTTGTTTTCGGTTAAAAGAATTTTAACAATTAATTTCGATAAACATTTTAACAGAATGCAAAGATTATAAATAAATCTAATTTCAAAGTCTTTTAATTGAAAATTCTACACATTCTCTGTTGTATTCATTTGATAAGTATTTAAATGAAATAAAGTATAGAAGATGAAAAATCTCTACCAGTGAAGGATGACACCATGACTACTAATTTTTTTAAAAATTCTTCTCTGTTCGTAATTTCCACAAATAATCTCCTCTGCACTGAAGCAAAAATAAGCTCTATCCTGAAATCTTCTTTATTTTCAGAAGCAATGCTCTACTTACTGATAAAAGTACATTGGAAAATAAATGGAATCATTATCAAATCTAACGTGTACCTATGTTCAGATAATACTCTCACATATGGATTCTATCCCAACCGGATTAAAAATTAGTAAAGTAAAAAAACTAATGAATGGGATTTTCCTGAATTATATAACTCATCCCTAATAATTTGAATGATATAAAGTTTTCCACGAAATCTTTTTCAAGTTACCCAGAAATCTGGAATGTAGCCATAACTCCCAGCCAACCGAAAGAGAAATCCAAATGCTACAGAAATATTAACCCGTGTTACTTGAGCCAACTTGAAGCCGATGTGAGTAATTCCAATTTTATGCAAATGTTCAAAGAAAAGAATAAATGAGATTTTTTTTTTCTTTTCGAAAAATATGAGCAAAAAGTTTTAAGCAGTTTATTCCAAAAAGAATAATACTAGTCAAGAAGTAAAAATTAATAATACGTGAATTTTATCAAAAGAATTTTCGTTTTCAAACTGAAAATCCAGAAGCGATTTTGTGTGTGAAAAATTATTTTAAAAAAATCTTTTTTTCCAACATCCAAATCTGTTTAAGAAGTTGTGAAATTTACTTCTCCAAGTATTTGAAAAATTCAAAAAGTTCGACTGCACATTCTACAAGGAGTTAAACAAGTTTAAGTTGGCATTAGTTCAAAAATGAAATTCAATAAAAGAAGCATCTGATTCTGATTTTAAGATCAGAAAACTCGTGAGTCTACTCTTCAAATCACATCATAGTCGTGTATATCCTTTGATTACTTATTTCTTAAACATTTCTAAAAATAGACAAAGCCCTTTAATGTTTCAACATCTTGCATTAGAATTTAACCCTTTAAAAAATATTCTTTAAACACGCTTACCTATTAATTCCGCTGTGATAGCAAAAAATGAAAAAGATTAAAAAAGGTTGATTAAAATAATCTCCATCCAGCACCTTATTATCATTTTTAGCCCGCATAAAAACTGTAGCTAACTCGATAAAGACCCGAATCATTATCCCAAACCCCTGAAAACCCATTCACATTCCATCATCCCCCATTTAGTGCAGCCACTGCGCGTAAGTTATCGATTTTTCAAACTGAGCCAAAAAAGGACAAAATTTTTGGGAAACTAAACGAAACCTGATAGAGTTTAATTTATAGCACGGAAAAGTAACTCGCTCCCAATCCCGACGGACCATACTTCCAACCACCCCACCGGGCTCCACATGCAATTACTCTAAAAACAACAAAAAACTTTCCCAGACAAAAAGTTGATGACGCGACAAGCCGAGTCTGGGGAGTGCTGTCGAAGGGCTGGCTCCAACAGTTGTCTCCGTCGACGATGAGGTAATATGTAAGTTCGCGTGATTAAAACCGACCCAATACACTACAGACCGAACTGTTGACCTGGGCCACATTGGAAATAGTGGCTTACATCACTGGAATGGAATAAGGGAGTTATATCACTTCTAACCCATTTTTTTCGAGTCAATATGCCCGAATTGGTCAGAAAGTAACACAGATGAATTCTCTTTTATGAATAGCCCTTAAACGAGAAGATAGTCTACCTTTTTGGAAAAAGCTATTACTTTCCAAATCATTGGGGGATCAAAGGGCAAGTAAGCAAGAGACGTTGTCATGGCACGTTACCTCTCCAAACGGCACGGAATAGGCGAAATTTCGTTTTTATTTTTTTTTTTTAAATCATTCCTCGTACAGGAAATTGGCAAAAATTTAAATAGACAGAGGAGCACCATCAAAAAGCAGCCGAGGACTTTTGAAGAGCAGCCATGTGGAAAGCGTCCTATTTATTATAGCGGCCGGCAAGAGCGTCTTCCTTGCCGACTTGTATTACATCGACATAAACTGAAATGAAATTTTGAATGGACCAGAAGATGGGTGAATTGTGGACGGAGGATGGTCAGGAAAGGCAGCGTAGGATCCCCGGTCGCTAAAGGGAGCCCCACCATTAAAAGGACGTTTCCAGGAAATTTCCTTCTTATACCATTAGGAAGCTATGTAAGCAAATTACAAAATTGACGGGAGGTACTTACCTTCTTCGAGAAAATGTCCTTGCGGGCACCGTACAACGGATACTGTCGAGGTCACTGTTCCGGCATTAGAGGGCCCTAGGCCAGGTATGTGCATTCCAGCCTTGTTGCATTGTATTGGAAATCTCTCCCTGACCCTGGACTTGTTTTGTGTATGAGAGATGGCTGGTGATGATCGCCTTCGAGGGGTATCCCGGTTTCCTTGCGGGCCTTGAAAACTTACATACAACTACTAATTTTGCACAAAACAGTGGGGCGGCAGTTATTGTTGTTGTCTTTCCACTATAAAATCATCCGTCTCGTTTACTCTTACAAGCAGTAAACCAATACCAGCCTAGTTGTAAGAGCAACAATGTCCGCCGCGCAAAAATGGGGCACTTTCCAGGATATAAAAGAAAAGGATTAAATACTATTCGCAAGACGAGAATCAATTCACACAATACACTACCACGAAAATGTCTGTACACCGTTTATTATTATTATTATTTTTTATTAATTATAGTTAGCCTCGACAGGAGTCGCAAGCATCACTGAACAGCGGCTAGAGACGACCTACACGCAGGATGTCCACGACCAGCCCTAGCTAGCGACACTGCAAAGTGCGCGAGCACTTGAGACTGATTACCATCCAGCCAAGTGACAGGGAAAATTTTGGAATGGCAATTTTGTCCCACAGTAATTCGTCACTTTCTATTATCGCTAGAGTTTTACAGTTTAGACAGCCGAAAGAAGTGCGTATCACCTGGAGTTGGACACCTGCGACCAAACGCCCCAATTACCTGATACCGACTGGTCCTTGCTCTCGGGCAGCATCAAAAGCTTCTTCTAGAACTTTGCAACTGATGCTGTGGAAGGACCTGCAGCACGAAAATGTACGCCGGCCGAAACGTTTCAGACTATCTCACGCACGTTTCGCGCAGCTTTCCATCTCTCATTCAGGAGAGAAATTCTTGTCGAGGCATAAAACGCACCCGGTTATCCCTGTTCCCTATGACAACGCAGATGAGGAGCAGATCTCCCCAAAAAAAGCTCCGAGCCACCGTTCGGTGTGTGTTTTGTCAAACAGCCGGCGCAATGTGGGCCTATCCCGAAATTCTAACACCTCTTTCCCTCATACTACCGAGGAACCTTCCTGGAGCTTTCAACAACTTTCCGAAGAGCTCCAGGAATTGTTTCGAACTCCCCGCTAATCTAATTGCACTCTTCATTCATCTCGCATTTTCCATCCTGAAGCTTCCCTTCGTGCTAGAAACTCCGGCCGGGAGTCCTAGCTGGGGCTGTACACAGTGGGCAATGAGTCCCAGTTCCCGACTTCCAGGAAATCCATTTTTCCTGCCGCTGAACAAAAGCTCGCCAGGAAGTGAAATGAAATTCCTTGAAATATCCCTGGGAAGAAGAACGCGCCACGGCATCAGGATCGGGATCGGACGCGTCTAAAATGAATTCACGGATGAATGGCTCGGTGAATTTTGCATTTATATGACTTCTTTAACGGCCCTGTTGCCCCGGAATATCCTCGCGATAAATTAACGCCTTCGTCTGAGGACGGCAACGGCGATGGCGACGGCAGCGGCCCTATATCTCCGACTTAATGAACCTATCCAGCTGGAAAAATGCCTGCGTTCCCTCGACCAGCCCTTTGTATTTTTCAAAGTCTTTTTTTTCACAAATGTATTATAGAGGGAATGAAACGCTTTACAGGCCATTATAGCGCGTTAGCGGCTGAATTATTAGGAATACATCTCGAAAGGCTTACGCTAGACGTTCCTGCTTCGAATGTTGAAATTTAAACATTACCCTTGAGACCTACGCACGTTCGGATTACATGTATAAAACATAGACAAAGCTCGATGTGAAACATTTTTCAATTACGCTAAAGGCTTCCTTCCCCCATCGATTTCTCAGTCACTAAATTATTTACTTGTCCACAATTTGAAATATAATTGGAACAAGCGGTGCTATTCTTATCCCTGAAAGATGCCTATTCCTAAAAAAACTGCAAGATTTTATAGTCTAATAGTTTAGTTGCTCTAAATTATTATTCAAATGGCGTACTACAATAAAAGTGAACTTCGTGCTCTCACGATTCCCTTCAACATTTTAAGACTCTGCTGGCATTTTACAGATTTGGATCTCTACAATTTTTGATAAGTTGTCCGGTGGTTTTCAGTGGTAAGTTCAACTAACTCATAAATAGTAGATATTTTCTATAGCATAGCAGACAAAATAAATATGAGTGTTATTAATACTATGATTTATTAAAATGAAATGTTGAGGGTAATTCTATAGACACTCTAGTTGGCTGTTTTAAATATTGGAAAACAAATTGAATGCAACGAAAACTTTATTATGGACTTTCATATCATTTTAATGAATATATTTTTACTATTATCGAACTAATTAAGTAGCAAATTCCAATGGCTATAAAATAATAATAATGAAAAATACAGATCGAAGATATATTTAATTTTCAGGTTTGCCTTTTTCATAAAATGTCTATATTTAACTCTTTCAGAGATAATCGATCATAAAATACTAAGATTTTAATAAGATAAGACAGAGAGATGATAGAAAACTGCTCAGTATTTCTATTATATAACACTATTTTTATCCCAGCACCAAAACATAGTTGAAATTTTGTAGACGTATGTTGTGTAAACTTTCCGTGAAAAGCTACTTTTTTTAGAATCAATCTAAACTAAAACATTCATTTTCTTTGTCGTACCCAATCATATACAAATTTTTATTATTGCGAAAGAAACATTTCAATATGGAACTTTCAGGTTTTCGTTTTCATTTTGACTTTTTAACTTCCTAACTCTCTTTATAGAAAAAATCATACAATAAATGATAGATAATTCTGGATCCCTTAGTCCTATAAGAACCTAGTCGTCTATTGAATACTGAAACATTTTAAATTTTGGATTTACTATAGTGTCCGTAAAGGATTCAATTTTTTAATTATTTAAAAACACCTTTATTCCTATATTTTAAATGCATAGGTAGGTATAATCTTTTCTCGACATTGGATCATTAGTGTGCCACGTAAATTAAAATCTATTAAAAAAAAGAACAATTTATAAGGTAGTCTAATTCCTTTACCGTATTTATAAAAGTGAAATTCAGACTGAGAGCTAGAATTTTAATAAAGGACATCAAATATCGTTTAAGTACACAAAATCTAAACTTTAAAATTGTGCACTTTATATTTAGCAGTTAATTTTTAAATCGATATGCTATAAAATAGGATCAGTTGAAATTGTTAATAAAATTGTAACAGAAGGTATATTCAAAACATATTCAAAACTCATTTCAATACCGAGTATTTTTAGTCAGATCGCAAAGCAACACTTTATGTCTGTTTATCTGTATGTCTATTTGTTTGCTCTTTCCCTGGTCACATAAAAGCCTCTGAATGGATTTTAATCGCATTTTCACCATTTTATGGTTTTTGGGATTGTGAACTGAAGTGAAACGACCTAGAAATAGACTGGGATATGTACAAAGTATCCCAAAAGTCACTAGAGCATTATAAAATTCCAACTTGTTCACAATACTTTTCTCCCATTTTTTTTCAAAATTATTAATATGTATATGGATATGAATTAAGGAAAAATTCATTTGAGTTTAAAATAAAAAGATATTATTGCACTTTAAAAGGTTTAATGAAATTTAGGCCACCCTACTTATTACACTGCAAGTCACAATGGTATTAATCGCAAATAATAAGAATGGCAACTCATACGAAGCATACAAGGCCGTCCAAAATCACCAGACAGAGGAAAAATGGAATGATGCTTTTATTTTTCAAAACTTTAATGTCCTCTTTATCTGCAAAAATTCGATTAATGTTATTCTTTGCTCAGTCGAGAATTTCTCCATAATTAATTTCCAAGAATTATATTTTACTAATATGAAACAAAAATTTGAAAAAAAAAAACTATAACAAAGTTATTATAAAACATTGTATAATGCACAATTTATTAATTAAATATATAAATAATGAGTTGAGAATGATGGGGTTAGTACGCAAATGTTGTACAATATTGAGCCTGGAATTCGATTGCTTCTATACGAGATCAGGAATCACCGGCGTAGGAAGGCACTTAAATTTTTGGGATAGGTTGTAAAGTATATTCAATCACACATATCCGAAAAAAATTTACTAAAAGACAGATAGCACAAAAATGTGGTATATAATTTAAATTAAAATTAGAAAATCCGTGGAGTACTTTGAAGTAAGAAAGTGAAAATACTTAAATAAAGATAAAGATCTTTTGTGAGTATCAAAGGGAGTACTGAAGTAGAGGAAAAAACAGTGTGAGCACGAAATAATTAATAACCAAAACAAAGATCTCAGGTACTATAAGACAGGATAAAGACAGAGGAGAGCAAATAGGTACAATATTAACAATATTATGAACTGTGCTGGAGAAGTCAATGGAAGCTGACTGATACCCTTTTTCATGTCTCCTAAGGGCTATTAATATCACAGAAAATTGGAAATCGGACGAGAAGGAGGAAAAAGTCCAAATTTATTCGACAAACATTTCACAAGGACTATCGGACAAGCAGGACTGAGGTAGTCGACAAAAAGGTGGAGCGAGTAGCCATGACGATTGATGTTTACTTTTATTTCAGCATCCTTAGATCAAATAGAACTAGAATATATCCTATTGCATTAGGATATGGTAGAGAAGTAGAAATAGCAGAAAAAATGAGTCGAATCGTAGCCTATGTTATTTACTAATGTGAGGGGGTAGATCTAGATTTCTGCAAAGTAGAGTGAATAGAAATGTGGTACAGTAACTCTAGTACATCTGCCGGTTGCCTTATGCATGCGCAATTCCTATCCTACCTTCGTGACCCTTCGCATTAACTTAAACAAATTATGCCTATTTCAAAAGTACAAGCCCAAAAATGGTTTTACTTATATTCCGAAAAAAATTCTGTTAATAAGCATTTATTCAAATTTCTGAGGTATTTGAGTGTGGTATATTTCATTAGAATTTTAATTAAAAATATCTACATTTTTTAAATATTATATAATTATATAAATCGTTGAAAACCAGTTTTAGTGTTCACACCAATGTTACATCTAAAAAGTTAACAAGTCATATTAATTTTATCTCGTTATTCAAATAAAAAACTATTTAAAACCAATAAAGAAATTTTCAAAAATTCGAAAATTGCAATTGTTATGATTAAAAAGGACTTTTTTTGTGTTTGAACAGAATAAACATGAAAAAAACTGAAATAATACTGAGAAAGTTCACTGTTTTTCAAACATTTTTCAACTAAATTTAACGAACGTCTCGTACATACTGCAAAAATTTACTTTATAATTTTTGATTAAAATTAATTTTTAAAATAAAACCATCTCCCGGAATTTTTGGTTGCCCTGACCTTTAGTACCCATCAATACAATGAAGGTAAAACTTTAGAAATCTCATAGTATGTAGGTCTTGGCTTATTCTTGACCATCTTTTAAGCTTCTTTTTGAAACTTTTTCTTGGACAAATTTCATATTAGAAAAATATTTGCTTGTGATACTGCAACTAAAGCTAGTACATGTTTAAATGCGAAAGAGTATACTAGAATTAATTAAGTCTCTAATTTTAAATGTGTATAAATGTTGTATAAAATGAAAGATTTAAAAAGTGTGAATTGTTTTATTTTGTACATTAATAGACTGTTTTTTTATAAAAACTGAAATAAGCATACAATTATAACAATTAGTGAAATTTTAATTATTTTTAAATTTGGAACATACAATATTAGGCTACTTATTTTCAACCCTTTCCTAATGTACCTGTTCCAGAATATTCCTCTCATTCATAAATATGAATGGAAGTAAAGCCAATGAGGGGTCGGTTGCCTTTGATGGTGCGACAGACTCTCCCAATTATTCAGGAATAATTAGTCTCCCTTAAAGTGTCCTAGAAAACATCTCTGCCTATTTCTCCAGCTTCAAATGGACGATTAAAGCGTATCGTGAGCAACCGTGCTCCCAAATTAATTAGCAAACTCAATAAGGATGCCACAGACCCTTGACTGGAGCAACTTTAGCTCATGCCCAGGCCAATAAACCAATAAAATCACAGTTCTCCAAGTCTATGGGAACCATTAGCATTTGGTTAGCACACTCCTGGTAACAAGGAAGTATCAAAGGAATTTCGCGACGATGGCGACCGGTACAATCAATAACCCAGAACTTGTGCCATCGTCTAAAAACCCAGGATACGGAAGCTGGAGTCCTGCAGGTTTAGAGAACTTATTATTCGTTTATATTTGCTAACGCATCAGATTTTTGACATAAGTTGATTTAATTTGTTTTTTTACCATCTTGTCAATACATCAGAAGATTTCGGTTGAAATTTTGTAAGAGCTAAAAATCACATTAAGAACTCTTATGAAATCCCAGTACCAGAAATTTTCCCATTAAAGAGATTTATTGCCAATTGGCCACATTCCGGATTGTGAAAATTTACACTCTATCTTATACTCATGCCACTTACTCGAAAATATCTTGAAGCATGCTACATCCTTCAGTGGTATCAGGTCTTGTATTATAAGCGAAAATAAAATGTATATATAGCAAATAGTTTTTAATATACATCATATTTATATAGATATAAAGAAATGTTCAATAATTTTCATTCGATATCTTACGAGTACGTATGGTCAAATGAAAAAGTACAGACATTTTCCATTTTAAATATATTAGATTTAAGTTTTTATTTCATAAATAAATTTTTGTAATCTATTTTTCGTCTCTTCGGCGACACATTTTCGATATTTGTTCATACAGGGCAAACAAAGTCCTATTTTATTTGGATTTTGTCGAAGGCATGCTATAATATCATCGGAATCTCCACGACATGGTACAACATCCAAAGACTCCAGAGCATGGGATACTACTTTAAGGTTTTGCCTAAATTCAGCTTCATAATTGCTAACATAAAAATTCTAGTAAGCAGACCGTAAATCGGTACGAAGTCAAAGATTTATACTACTTACTCAACCTTCTTGGAGATGGGATCTAAATCGTAGATACTTTCCGGCTCCTTCTCTTCGACATTTTGGACTGTGATATATGGATTGCGGTTATTCTCGAAGGTGCACCCGTCCGAGGCTGGTACGGTGTTCGAACGACTGTGCCAGGAGCCCATAATTGCTGATGGATGTCCGGTCTATTCGAAGCCGGCACGCAAAACTAATTCAATTACACTGATGACACCGGGAATCTTGTTACCTCCAGAATTTGCTTTTCCCGATTAGCAATTTTACTTCGCCTCCAAGTGCTCCAAGCTCACGCTTCCTGCCACTGCAATTGTCCAAATTGGACCGTTAAGAGTCGGGAATTTAGCAGCCTAAATATTAAACTGAATGCTATGTAGGCAGTACACAACTGAAATAGTTTGACTAAGAGACGGCGAAAGGGGAAAAATCTTTCATTTAATAATAAAAAAACATTTAGAATTTTCTCACTCGCGTCGTCAATGCACTACTAGGCATTACTAAGCCTACTACAATTCAGTTGAAGTATTTCTGTATCGATCCACACATTTCTTTTGTTAAAAAAATTAGTGTGCTGTTGCAAAGTTCAAGTAACGTTCAGAATTTGGACATAGCAAAGTAGTTCACATTACTAGGAGAAGTTTAAACGAGTACTACCTTTATATTGCCATTGTCAAATACAAACCTCTTTCCACGTTTAAATTTTTAATTTGAAAGTGGGATAATTTAAGAATTTATCTAATTTACGTACTATAATTCGGTAGAATTGAGTGCAATCTGCTAGCAAATTTTGAAGTATCGTTATTTCCTAGCTGATCTTTATATCAGTACAACATCAAAATGAAATATGAGCTCCAATCATTGCTCGCACTATACCCTATATTTGAACCATTCAATAATAGACTGTGATATACTGGACTTAAGTTATTTTTGTTGAAAAATAAAGCCAAGTTGTTTTTTAAGGTCACATAAAATACGTTACGTGTTTAAGAAACTATTTAACTAGTTTTTTCATGTAATTAATCTTAAAGTCTAACTTCCATCCTTTATTTAGGCTGGTGAAACCTAGTCAATATATGGTTGTGGTTTAACAGGCTTATTACTAAAAATTTTGTTTTTGTTTCTTGTTGTCATTATTGATAACTATGTTAAAATGTTAGTACGGTTAATATTTTCTCATGGTATATTTTTATTTTATTAGATGCTTAACAACAAAATCAATTCAGTATTTTCGTAATATTTTTACTGAAATTATTTAAATATGATTGAAACTTAAAATTTTTTTTCATTTTAAAATATTGTAATAAAATAAATTTATATATAATTTTGCCTCTTCGGCACGTTGAAGGATTTATAACTTTCAATTTTTAATATAAGTTTAAAAAAAAACAAATTGTCAATATATTCCGAAGTAAAAATTAAAATTCTTGAAGAAAAATGCTTTTAGTGTGGTTTTACGTAATTCGAAATAATTAATTATTAAACGTGTTAATTTTTCTTTATGAATATTAGAACTATATTTTACCAACTACAAACTCAAAAAAGGTTGATTGTATTTTGATTTGTATACGTAATATTTTCCTTTTGATATTCTTTTGGCTCTGAATTAATGATCACAAGAACTAAATACTGAATCATGTTAATTAAATGTTAAACGAAATTTAGCATTTTCCTGGAGACAAAAAAAGTATATTTATCCAATAATAAAGAAGGACAAATTAGTTTTAAAAATTTATATTCAGAAATAAATCATGAAGATAGAACGAAATTTTTGAAGAACTCACAGTAAAAGTTTTTCTTTAATCATATTTTTGATGATCACGATAATATTCTTTAAGAGATTTTATTATTGTACCAAATTTAGTTTAAAACAAATCATCTCTAATCCGACGATGGCAGATCTTACAAACAGGAAATTTTTTTATATTTTTCCTAAATATTCTTTGAAAATATTCAAACGAAGCTAAACTGAAATAATATAAATATAATTTTTCAGTCAAAGCTAAACTGTAGCTCCAATAAAATTAAAAACGCTTTTTATTGAATCCGAGCTTGATTAGAGCTTAAAACCCCTTTTCAATTAACTGGTGTAGTTTGTATGGTCAGTAAGATTATTAACGATAGTTGGGTTGCCTCAATTAATATTATTTATATATTTATATTAATAAGTTCTAGAAACGCACAAGGCTATCTGGATCCAAAAGAGATGTATTAAACACTTCAAACCGTCTAGCAATATTTCAACTAATTTTTATTATGTTGATCACTTACGTTTTATTATTTCTTTTACTTTACAAATTACAATAACCCAGTCAATTTAAATTTTCATGCTTAATAAAAAATACCCCATTCACATAAATTTGAATGGCTTTAGTAAGTGGAAATAAAAAATATAAATATAAATATTAAAAATATAAAAAAAAAACTGTAGTCAACGGCTCTTGTAGGAGTACAGTGCGTATATCGCACTGATGAAGTAGAGCACTGTATTGACCAGACCCATGACAGACGCCGCCATGTACGCGTGGTAGAGGGTCGGCGCATCGACATGTGTACTATACTTTAGAGTTGACACTTCTATCATGAGCGTTACCGATGCTAATAGCAGAAGTAGCGCGGCAATTGTGTGGTATACCGGATCCTACAATTTATTTAAAATACAATTTATTTAACTTTTGAAAGAATATGAACATCGGTTATACTTACGTAAATCGTTTTAGAAATAATTGCACCAGTACTAGAGGAGAGCAAGCATGAAAGTAGTAAGCATAATGTCCCAACAAAAAATGTTACAGTCATCAGTAAAAAGAACAATTCCGGTGATCCATTCAAATAGTATATTTTGTAGTAATAGGCTGAAACGCCGAAGCATGGTATTCCTACTACCTAGAAGAAATTTTGATTATATTTAATTCCGTGTTATTCGACTACAATAACGTCAAAAGTAAATAATGTTAATACACACTCATATTTTATATTATTTTTCTCATTTTACCCTTTTCTGTGACTCCAGACTTTCAAGCGATACCACTAACTTTTATATTAAAACAATCGTTGTCGCAATACGCTGTGAATTTTAATTTTTATATTTCAAAAGATTTTACTCTTTCCAGATTTAAAAATGATATTAAAACAATACAAATGTGTATTAAAATATTTCAAATTTAGAATTAATGAATTGATTTTTAACCAAAATAAATAAATAATAGTAATTATTTGGTGTAAAATAAAAATATTCCTCTAGGTGATTGCAAAAGGCAAAAAAAAACAGTGTAGGATCATTATTCAAAGTTTTTCAAGTTATGATCGTTGTCCGTCTAATTAGAAAGCAACACGTGTTGAAAAAAATTACTATAATGTTATTTATTATTATCGTATATCGTCAAAAAAGTAAAAGTGTAAAAGTTATAATTTAAAAAGTCTTGTAGTTTGGACTACTCTTTAGATGTTATTAACTGTACTCTTCATAAACTTTCCAACAGAAATAGGAAAATCGTATTTTAAATTATACATAAACCTTTTTTCAAAAACTCTTAAAAGTCTTAAAATTCTAAATAAAGTTTTACGAAACACTTGGGCGCACCGATTTTGTATAATTAAAATTTCATTTGAAATGAAAGGATCCTCACCAATTGGAACACTTTTAGCAATCCAGGCACTGTTTTGAGATATTCTGTACTCAAAATACCATGGGACGTGCTCCTTGTTGTCCTAATAGTCACCACACGCGACATGTTCGTCATATATTTTCATTACACGACCTAGAATTAAATAATTTGCAATAGAAAAATTATTCATTTTAATAATTTTGCAAATCTCGTGTTTTTGCTACTTGTATTCAACAATCTACTTTCCAACTCCAACCGAATGATTGAGTATACTTATCTCTATCAAATGGATGGATAGAAATAATCTATTTTTGAAACAAACCGATCACATTTTTCTGCTGAAAACAGAGAGCCCGAAAATCCATGACGCATTAAAAACGACACAGTCTTTCTCTCAAAATAGTGGAAGTGATCATTGATCTTAAAAATTTCGTGAGACTGGTGAAGCCGAAAGATTCAAAAGCATATCCAAATTTTGCACATAATCCTAATCATTCAAATTTAGTTGATTTTGAGTTCGCTAAATGAACTACACTACACCGCACATTACAATACTAGGCGTCTTTACCTGAAATAAATAATCTTCTCGGTAAAATATTTAAATAGAAACTAATTTCACACTGTAGATGATCCGCGACCAAAACCGGGAGCGATGGATGGAAGACTTTCTTTAAACTAGAAAAGACAGGAAGGCTTCTCTCTAATTCACGGTAGACGTAAGAATAACTTGCACATTCTTGACCAGGCAATAAAGACGATCATCGATCATCTTAAATCAAATCAAAGTTCCACTCTCACCAAAAATCAAAAAAGTACGAGTGTTCAGCCATTCACATATTCTATTTCATATATGGTAGACAAATACAAAAATTACATATGTAGCTTACGTCCACATGATTCTCTCTTTGTGTGTTAATTTTTGGTTCGGTACATAAAAATATGTGATATATGTAAATATAAACATTCACATAATGGGTCTCTCCCTTAAGTCGTAGAACATGAATGAGATTTGCTATCAGAAACATTCTCCTGAGTAGAATCAAATATAGAGGGTAGTCCAACAAAAAAACGCAAAGTATTTTTAATGTATTTATCATCATATTTAAAGACGGAAAAAACAAAACGCTCAGATATGTAACTTTTACCTTCAAGGAGGAAGCATTTTGCACATATTTTTCAACTCTTCACCCCAATCTCCGTCGCAAGGGTAGGATTAACCCTTAAAATGTTAAATGGAATATAGAGTCGAATATCATAAATCTAAAACCTATTAAATGCTTTTCTTAACACTATCACCTCAGTAAATCGGACCTATGGATGTTTGGCTGAGCTTACAGTTAAGTTCCGGCTAAGTTTTATAAATATAATAGTAGATATTCGAATGCACAGTCTTTTTGGATGTCATATGCAAAAACGCAAATGGTTCTATACTGAGGCTGGGTTCGCGTTTGAATTTCTGCTCTTATCGGTTGGTTATAGATTCGATTTAACTCGTTGCGCCATCCAAATAAGAACGTGGCAAACCATGCAGTGTTTATCAATTACTTGCGATTTAACCTCATAAAAATTTATAGCGATATAAAAGGGCCTTCTTTACAAGATCCAATTGATTACTTGTCTAAAATTAATGTTTCACTTGAAAAAAAAAACTGGTGGGGTCTTTCGGAGTCCCGGTGACCGCAACGGGTTAAAAGCAGTTAGTACTTTCAATTTTATGTTGCATTGTAATATTTCCCATTTAATTAAAGTCAATTTGATGATATTTTGAAAATCACAGAAATTGTGGATATATTTTAAATGATACGAGTTTGAATTAACCATTAATTGGTATCGTGGGTCCCAGAACGACCCTAGAGATCGGTTTATAATGTTTTCCTAAGAATCTAAGGATCGTACGCACCTGCCATTGAGAGTACACCTAACCCTCTATTTACGCGCAATATTCCCTCCACGTAGATTTTTCTACGCAAATAAAAATCACGGAAATAAAGTCTGTCAATAGAAAAGAAAACAAAACATTGAAGAAAAAAGCTGCTATAAGTTTATGAAATTATGCATATTTATTGTACAAAGCTTAATAAAAAATAATAATAATAACAATTCAGAAAACAAAAATAAATTTTATTCGTTCTCACTATCTCTACTGTCAGCCAATCAAATGATCAACCTCTTTTTAATTAGCACAAACTTATCATTTTCAATGTTGAAATATTTGGAAATTCGACTTAATTTTCATTCTTAATGTTAAATTTTTGGAATAATTTGTGCTCAAACGTTTCTTTTACGTCGAGTAAAATCAGATTGTGCTAATTGATTTCGCATATAAAAAAATGTAGTGTGGTCGCATAAAAAGAGACTCACGTAAAAAAAGTATCACATAAATAGAGGTTCGGGTGTAATTAAGTAAATGGATAGTAATAAAATCTAGTTAATTTCTTAAAATGAGTGTATTATTTACCTCACTATCCAAATAGGCCTACAAGATGCTAATCTTCAGTGGGAGCCATAAACATCCCAAAACACAAGTTTCGTTGATAGAACAATACCAGTTAAAGATTAAACTAAATTCATGACAAATTTATGAAATATTTTGGTAAATTTATTTTTCTTATGATATTCTTAAATCCAGACTACTTTAAAAGATTTTGAAATGTTTAAAATTAGGTTGGATGAAACATTCATAACTAAATTATAATCGCAAAAAATGTAAATTTATATTATAACGTTAGTTTTCGTAGCTTGTATGATTCTTTGATCCTATGAATTTTAAATGTACATTGTTGGGTTGTCCGGAAATTTGTTGTTCTGAAGCGTTCTGAATTTGAAATCTACATAAAAAAATTTAAGAATTGAGCCCAATATTTAACGACGTAAACTTGAACCTGGCTGCAGAAAGGTTTTAAAATTATGAACTGTTATTAATTACACGAATCCATCTATCGTTTGTTTTTTTTTTTTGGTTTTTTGTATTTAAAATTGATATTGTTCCTTAAAGATACCACGTACTTAAGAAAAGCCATTTTTCATTTTTTTTTCCATCACTTAATAAACTATTTATTTGGAAAGTACATCTTATAAAGTTGAAGTAATTTTTCTAAAATTTGGATAAGAAAAAACCACTAAAAATAATCGGCCGTAGGAAATATTAAATAACAATTATTTCTTTCTGCCATAAAGGTAAACTTCGTTGAGCGTGTTTACTATAGTTTAGTTTACTATAACTTTTAACAAAATGATGGCATGTGAAAAACCAATTTCTCCAGAAGTTTTCCTTCATTGAAGGAGCTTTAAAAGTTAATAAATCTATCAGCAAAAAACGACATTTATCGCCATAAAATTGCAGTAACGTAATCCTCCAAATGTGTTTCGAATATCATAACAAAGTTATGACTAATTTTAGTTATTTAATACAAATATGATTAATGAATACAAACATTTCTCATGACTTCACTATACCATTCAAAACTTAGTCATGAGTAAGCTATTAGACCTGATTAGATTGGGGATCGCATGCACTAGATATTCATACCATTGACATATTTTTTTTTATTTCCGTACTGCTCATGTTGTCCATAAGTGCAATGGTATCTGGAAAACTGCACTTAATAACGCTTAATGAAAATACCCTATTAATATGAACACAAACGGCTTGTATTGTTCGTTAAAAGGTGGAAATAAAACACTTATAAAAGTTAATACACAGTACAAACATATAAATATTTAAAATATGAAAGATACACAGGTAAACGGCTATAACTACTTAAATCCCCCTATACGAGCGTTGTGCGTATATCGCACTGATGCAATAAAGCACTGTGTTGACCAGGCCCATAACTGACGCTGCCATGTACGCGTCGTAGAGCGCCGAGTAGCTACTATACTTTAGGCTTGAGTTCGACACTTCTATCAGGAGCGTTAACGATGCTGCCAGTAGAAGAAGAGTGGCAATCGAATGGTATACGAGTTCCTAAAATTTAGTTTTATTATATTTCACTAGTTTTTGTGGACATCAATGGTACTCACGTAAATCGTTTTAGAGATGATTCCACCAGTACTAAGCGAAACTAAGCATGAAACTAGTAGACAGAATGTCCCAATCAAAAAGGTTGTAGCCATAAGTAAGAAGAACAGATCCGGTGATCCGTGCATCGTGTACCGTCTGTAGTAATAGGCTACAACACCGACACATGCTGCTCCTATTAGCTAAAAGTAATTTGGATTATTTTTAATTAGTTATAATTACAGATATAATATGGATGGATTTTTATACTTAGTTTTGATATTTTTTGTTTCAATTCAAATATTTTTGTTTCAAAAACCTAAAATTGGTTAACCAAAATATGCTTAATTAAAATTGAAAGGATCAGACTTTTAACAACAAAAAACAGAATTTTGTAAAATTAATAATTAAAAATAATAAATTAAGTAATCACTATTATAGAAAACTTTTTGGGACTTATTAGCTTCGAATTTGTCTCTGTATTTCTTTATATTTTTTTTAAACGATATTCATTTATATTTTTACCATTTCATAAATTATTAAAGCACAAATTGACTTTATGAACATTCAGATTTAGGTTTTAAAAATCGGTCTTAGTTTTAAATTTATATCAAGTTAATTTTTCTAAAACTACTGTTACTCTTTAAATTACTAATTCTGCAATTACAATATATGAATATAAATAAAAATTAACTAGTGTGACTCAAAAATATTCTACTCGTCGATAGGGCGAGAATAAATAATCAAAAAATGATAAAAATTTTTTTCTAAATGTCTTCTAAATACCGAAATGGCTATACTTTTCTATTGATCATACTACCTGTAATTTATAAATTATACACGTATCAAATTGCGATATGAAATTTTGAATTTAAAAAATCGAGTCGTTTAAGTTCATTGTACTTTGTATGCATGTATGGAACGAAAAATTGGAAAATATTTAGAATTTTCCTTTTCTCTCTCTGCATAAAAAGAATATAAAAGAAATAATTACGAATCAAATATTAATGTAAGTAAATAAATTTATTCTTTTTCGACCAATATTGTAGTTTTCAAATGACTAAACATACAAATTAAAAAATTGAAAACGATTTTTAATATGCCACTATGGCCAAAACTCCAGTTCATACATAACATGTAAGTACGGAAATTTGAATATTGAAGGAACGAAAACGGTTAGTTTTTAATTTTTTAAATGTTAAAATATGAAGATAAAATAAAAAATTGATAAGTTTTTTTCTTAATACAGCCTTACGTGGAATTTCTTCGTAAAATTCTGGGAACTTTTTTTTTAAATTGAATTTTTAACCCTAAAGGACCATATAAATATTATTACACTCTTTCCAAACAACAAACTTGATAGCACATTAAAAACGATACTGTATCAAAATCTCTGGTGTAGTCTTCGCTATTTCTATTTTACAAAAAAATTTTAAAGATTTTTTTGCAAAAAAGCATATCATGACTCTTAATTTTTACAGTCTAATTTTCGTTTTAAAAAACCGTACTACCTTCTTACCAATTGGAATAATTTCAGCAATCCTGGAATAGTTTTGAGATATCCTGAATTCACAACAACATGGGACGTGCTCGTCGTCGTTGTTGTTGTCCTAATGGTCACCGAATGCGACATGTTCGTAATATATTTTCACTTATAGTGCCTAAAACGAAATAATTTTCTATAGAATGGCATTAAATAATGAAAATATCTTCTTTCGGTGCATCAGTTTTGTGGAAGTGATGTAAATCGAACAAATAAATATAATTTAGAAATAGAATCATCAACCCACCTAATTTTCAAAGATCTAATTTGAATTCGAAAAACCCACCATTCCATCAAACCCTAATTTTTAATTAGGTGTGGCTGGCGACCCCGAGCGATCTCGAAGAAGTGCGTTTACATTAAGTTTTTTTTGCAAATCTCGCATTTTTCCTGTTTGTATTCAACTCCAGCCGACTGATTGCACATTGTGCTCGATCGAATGGACAATTACAATCTATTTTTGGCACAAAACGATCACATTCGGTTTTTTCCCCCTGCATATTGCAAAGTAGACGAACTGAAAACAGAAAATCCATAGCGCATCCAAAACGACTACGATCGCATGTCTTACAAATTTAGCCGGAATGGCGAAACCGAGAGATTCAGAGGCCGAATTGTGGCATGACATCACTTTACAAAAAATAGCAGCTCCAGTGGGAGAAGCGTGTAAACATTGGTCGAAGGCGAGAGTGGGTATCCAAAGCATGACGACACCAATACGCGCCAACTAGCCCTGATCGTTCGGGTTTAGTGGGTCATGGGTTCGCTCAATGCCGCTTGGCATCATGTTGCGGGCACGACTTATCATTGCCTGTTGCTTTGATCGTCAGAAGGTTCTAAACCTTTCAAGAACAACGAAGGCAACACTTTCACAGAATTTAACCACAAACCACACCCAACGTTAGCAAAAACGGAAAAACTGACTAAAGAGATTTTTACCTTTAACAAATAACCCTTTCCGGTGGTACTCGTATACTTAAATGGAAACCTTTGACGAATTTCCCACTAAAGACGATTCGCGGCCAAAAGCTGAGGCGATCGGAAGCAGACTGTTCCTAGTCTGCTAAGAATCGGTCAAGTAACTACAGACCCGCAATAAACCAAGAGCTTTTCGCTAGAAGTTACGATAAGCTGTAGCGGTCGCAGTGGCAGCGGCGGTGGGCATGAATGACTCCTACATTCTTAAGACGGCGATGACGACGATGACTAATCTGCGTGGCTGTGCAACAAGCTATCGATTAGCCAGAATCTGCTGCTACAGAGTAAAATTGCTCTCTCGCCGAAAAACAAGAAAGTGCAAGGGTTAAGAGCACAGGCATCCTTGAAAAGCGATAAACACTTTTATCAAGCTACAAATTGGAATTCTACCGAAACAGGTAAATGTGACGATATTCAAGAAAGCTAGACAACAGTCTGGAACAATTAAAAATTATCGCCCAAATTTTCACGTCTCATTAAGAAAGAAAAAAGAGGAAAACTTTTTGTTAATTGCTGTTAAATTTTAAAGTAATTAATTGTCGCTGTCGCAACAGAGGAACTATGTGAAATAAAAAATGCTTATATGAAAATGACATAAATTTTTACTTTAATAGCGCATAACTTAAATATGAGAGCCATAAAGGTAGTCATTTCTCTATTTTTAATTGATGGAAAATTGCATGAAAACAGTGCGGTGCTTCTACTACTTTTTTATTAACTTATGGAAGTTTTATTTTCAATCAAACTGCTAAACTGATTGATCTGAAACCTTGGAGACAGGAAAGTGGGATGAATATAAACTACAATATTTTTTATGTCTGTCCATATATCTGTTTGTTATTCCATCAAAGAAAAAATATTAAATGAATTTCCATGAGACTGTGCTGTTAGATAACGAAAAAGTGAACCTAAAATTTACACTATAAATTTTCGTAAACATTATGTTTGTATGTTTGTTATTTTAACATCCCCAAACTACTGTGCGATTTCTTACAAAGTTTACAATATACGACTAGTAAGGTGATTTAAAATGTTATATATTATATTCAGATCAGATTTATGTAACAAACTAAACTATATTGTTTTTCCATTATAATAATAAACATAATCATCTCATAGTATTGTAATAAAACATTTAAATATATTTTAACGATATTTCCAGAAATAATTGTACAGAAGGAGGGCTAGCATCCAAAATATTAAATTATGAATGGCATCATATACACAGTGACACTCGTAAGATCGAGAGGATTTAGAAGACACCTCATTTTTTGGGCTATAGAAGGGAATAAATAATTAACAAGCAAAAACCAACACCCCTAGACAGTACCGACATATTTTCAAATTGTATTTTTCAAATGTGCCCAGATTTTCAATAATTCATTTCAATTAAATCCGAAAACATAAAACATCACCATTAACACAAAAATTAAAGTAAAAATTTGTACACTGCAACACAACGAATTAGTTTATCATATTTAAAATCAGCAAAAAATTATTGCAAACATTTTTAAAATTCTAAATTAATCTAAGGGTCGGATGCAAGTTTTGAATACAAATTTAACTTTCACTACCTTCTTCTAAGGTGGGGAAAAGTCTCGGCCACAGGTATGTCCCTTGTGCGTCCAAGTTCTAAAAGAATCTCGCACCTACTGCCATCAGTCGTAATAGATTTTCAAAAAGCTTCTCCCAATTTAAAAACATCCCCCCCTCTCGTTGTCGTCTCGTCGTGTGTGAATGACCTGCTAGGGCAGAAACCCGCCATCAAAAGGTAGCCCCTGTAGAGTCAGGTCATCAACACCAACTGCTGGGCAAGGCACTGTTCCACCCTCGCAAAGCTTTTTATCTTTCGCAAGCAAATAAAGGGACGACGAAGGGACATAAAAACCACAAAAGGAAATTCGTGGGGCACTTTAAGTGCGCGCTCTAATGTCTCCGAAATTGTTACTTTAAAACGAACGAATTTTATCGCTGTCGAAAAGACGGACAAGGGAATGAGGTCATACGGGCCAGTTTAACCCAATTAAGTGACCGCATAATTCAGATAAAAATAAGCACGCTGAATTCTGACCCACGCAGAGCAGGATATTGCGCAAATCCGTGACTGAGTGATTGTAGGTTGATAAGCAGCGTCTCATTTGAAAACCAATACCGTCCTAGGGGTTCAATCGGGAGAAGCGATTTTTATCGATACCTCTAGCAAAAATTAATTTCCCGTCCTCATATAGCATAATACAATATTTGTTTATTAAAAAAAGAACTACAATTATAATTAAAAATAAGAGGAAAACAATAGTTTCGAGGTTTAAAAATAAGAATATTAAATAAGCGTTGGACGTGCTGTTTCCCATGTGATTCCTGGAAGTCTTATTAGGCCTAGAGTACGCATTTTTGTCTTCGGAATCTTATCTTTGGTATTTAGTGCGTAATGCGCTTTCTCATCCGTTTCTGGAAGTTTTGAGGTAAGTAGACCTCGGTCCCGATCGAAGTTTTTTTTTTTTTTGATTCTGCCAGAAGGGCGTTATCACGTTCATGTGGTGCCTATAGCACTGCAGTGCGATTTGATTTTGATTAACGATGTTATACGGCAAGTTTGATGTAGCTATCAATTTTAAAGATTATTAATTGGTTTCTAGTAGTTCCGATTTACAAACACAGCAGTTGATGTAACCAACGAGTTCGTTTTAGGGTTTCGTACCAAAAAGTCAACAAAGATCTCTTGTGGTGAGACTTCGGTGTCTGTCGGCCTGTTTGTCTGTTTGTCTGTAGGTCATGGCGGTTTTTTTCAGTAACTTCTGTTGCTATCGACTTGAAATTTGGTACAGTGAGAATAATTTGCCCGCATCTACTCCCGGTGAAAGAATTTCCGAAATATTTTTATTAAAATTAAATACAAATTAAAAATTGTTTTTTGTTTTATATACCGTCTGAGATATCATTTGAACGGGCTTGCTTTAAGGATTCAAAAACTTTTTTTTTTAAATTAAAGTCGCTATAGTTTTTGACATAGGCCCAAAATGTGCGAAAAAATACAACCAGCCCCCTTATCTCCGAAGTTTGCAAGCCAGTAAGCCAATTCGTACTAATAGAAGACCTGATATATACTACAGGAAAAATTAAACGAAGTTCCAGACAGATTCTGAAGAAGATAAATAAATCTGTGAGTCTGATTCGCACTTGGCCAGTTTTTTTTATTTATCTTATATATCCGGTTGCGATGCACCGATTTCAATAAATTTGATTTTTTATAGTACGAAAGAAAAGAATACGCCGCCAATAAGGAAGCTAATATTAAATGCTAACAATTATTGCTTAATGATTTAAAATAGAAATAAACACGACTTGGAAAAATGTCTTTTTTTTCAAAGACTTTAACAAAATAAGACTAATATAAAATATAAATAAAACTTAATAAACAAAACATAGAATTAAAATTTAAGGAAATATAAATACAATTTACTTTTCTTTTCACGAAAATGCAGATTAATACAGAAATGAATGCTATGAGTACCTCGTGTGGTCATTGGTGAAATGTGAATTAGCTTCCTTAATTTTTATATTTTAAAAAATTTCAAAATGACGACTATGTGCAGTTTTATAAAACTACAAATTTAAAGCATTAGCTGTTCCCTTTATTAATAAATAATTGTATGATTTTATAAATATTATACACATGGAATTTTTATTTTACTCAACATTGCACCATATACGCAGACTGGATGGACACAGCGAATTGTAGACACGTGCTTCTTCTCAAAATTACTATTTGTGCTCATTTTTGGAAGAAATTAGTCAGTTTAGAATCGTACTCTAATTATTAGATTTCATGCATATTAAAACAGTAATTGTTTAAGAGCTTTAAAAGGTTTTAACATAGATCGAGCCAGTACGCATTTATTTTTTTCGAGAGGATAAGCCTTCCAGGTTTGTATAGTGAGTCATCATTGAAAATTCTTTATATAAATTTGTAAGAACTTCTTAATACCCTTTTTTATATTTGAATTCACTTGTAGTTTATGCGCATTTATGAATACTTCGATTGTATTTCCTTTAGTCTGACCTGTACAAGCAAGTACAAGTACAAGTAGTACAAGAAGTAGCAACAGTAAACAGGTGATACCTAGCGCGGATATCGATGGTAACAAAGTCAGGAAGTTACTTTTATGGAAAAAGGATGCAACATTTTTTTATACTACAATAAAATTATAATTACAAAATAATTAAACGATAGGTTTTAAAAGGCTTTTACTTCTTATTCCAAACTAAAAGTAATACACTGAAATTTTTACATTTAACAATTGCAGTGAGGTCAGTTCATCTGGACCTAGTTTGAGGTAAGCGAAAGAAAATCAGCTTAAATTTACCAAAAACTCAATCAAATTTATAAAGTTGACTTATAAACTGAGTTAGCCTTTCTTGAAAATAATCCAAACCCGTTTTTAAGACGGGTCAAGTCAAAGTCAGGATTTGATTAGACCGCTTCTGTTCTTATTTTGAAATAAGTCGTAGTCGCCAATTTAGAAAACAAAACAGGAAAGTACCTCTCAAAAACAGCACTGGGACTTATTAATGCAAAAAATAACAAAAGTATTAAATGTTCGTATATTGAAGTACAAATTATAAATAATGTTCCAAATTCTAAATCGTGTGTCTTTAAATATTACTTAAAATTTAAAATAGTTCAACAGATTTTTAGAGTCAAAACGTATAGTGGTGGGATCCAAATCAAGCTCGCATGAGAAGTTCCGTATTAATCTATGACTATGACAATTTTTCTAAGAGGTCAAAGCCTTATTATGTTATCAAATTTAAATTATTTAAAAATATAATTGGAAATTTTTTTCTGAGATATAATTATAAGAACTTTAACTTTATTTTTTGATATGTATTCTTAAATTTTTTTTTTCTTTCATTGGCAAAAAGTTCAGAGATGGGAAATAAAACAAAAATATTTCCAGTTTCTTTAATTTTAACGTTACTAAAAATTTAACGCATTTTATTTCTTATTTTTACAATATTTTTATAAAAGTTACAATCTTTAACTTTTTCTTACTTTTGTTTTTGTATTATTGTTAAGACAGCATCATTTCAAATAGGCTACATTTTTCGTAATATGTTCTAATATTGCATTATTTTTAAATATAAATAGTGCTTTTTTTGAAAACAGAAACTATGAGATTTTATTGAACAAAGATATTAAACATCTAGAAAATTTTCGAGGTTTAAAAAAGCAATAACACAAAATCAGAAAAGTTTATCTTTGTTTCGTATTTTTAATAGAAATAGTTTTATTTCCACGAGCTTCATTAACATAAATAGAACCTTAATCGTGTGTCCAAATCCGTGACAAAGGCAGTAAACTATTGTCGAAATGTACGACACAACACTTACAGGGAATTTTAACTTTTTTCCCTCTCTTACTCTTTTACTCTTTGTAATAAAAAGTTACTTTTCGTCAATAAACCTCAAGGTAAACATTTACTGGAGTACTGGATTCATTTTCCTGAGCCAAAATAAGTCTTGAATATTGATCCTTCAAATAACTGAGGATGTGTTCTGCCACGTTATAAAAGCCATTTGTTTTTTTTATATCAGGCAATCAATTGCAGCTGAATCATGTTTGAAATTAGTTAGTCCCAAACGGTTCAAAAACCCGAAGACGCAAATACCACAGCTCTTAGCACGTACTTCGTCTTGAGTCGAAATAGATAACGACTTTTCGATGGCAAATAAAAACAAACCTGGAGCTATATAAAGTTTATTAATTCCTTCTATTCCTAACGTAAATGCGTGGAGAATGTAAACAAGGGGAAAGGGGATGTTAAAGCGCAAAAACGTTTAGTCAAGACCGTCATCCGAGAAATCCGGCTTGGTATTTGTTTTAGGTGCTGCATTACCGCTATCTGTACTCTGGCCACCAAATCCAGGGAATCCGCCAGCGCCTCCAGGGAATCCTGCAGCTCCGGGGAACCCTCCAGTTCCAGGGAATCCCCCTGCACCGGGGAAGCCGCCAGCACCACCAACCAAGTTCTGAATCTTGCTCATAAAGTTCATCAGTTTCGGGTTCTGCATGTGTTTAGTGATATTAGCCGGATTCGAGATGATATCCTGCATAGCAGCAGCGATTTCGGGGTCCTTTAAGGCATCACGCACTGTCTCATCAGCGAACATATTCTTCAGGTTGGGCATGTCCGCTCCACCGAACCCAGCTGATTCTGCAGATGGTTGCTGCTGTTGCTGTTCCTGTGGCTTCGCCTTCGACCTGCTCTTGGCTTGCTCCATACGTTTTTTCAATTCCTTTTCGGCTTTTCTTCGCTCCTGTTTAATTCTGTGTTGTTCGATTTTCTTAGCATTCGGCGTTACCTCCCTCAGCCACTCGTCGGCCTCTTCGTCGAAATCAATCTTGCAGGCTTGACGGAGATCTTTGGCGGCCATTTCGAAGTTGCCCAGCAGGCGATGTGCTCGTCCTCGGTACTTGTAAGCCGCCGCCGAATCACAGTTCAATTCCAGAGCCTTGTCGCAATCTCGGATGCAGGCGTTAGGTTTCTTCAGCTTCAGATACGTCTGACCTCGCTTCGCATGAAACAGCGCGTTACCTGGATTCAGTTCAATTGCCTTCGTGTACAGCTCGATCGCCTCCTCGTACTTTTGTTCAGAGAAGGCCGCAGCAGCTTTGGAACGGTAATCGCTGGCCTCATCGATTTCCTCCTCAGTGGGTGATTTGTTCGCATCGCCCATCGGTTGAGGCTCATCGGTGTCACCTTCAATCACACCTGAAGGAGCAAATGTCAAAACCCGTTCTTTAACACAACTACGGTGAATTTCCAGTTACCCGACATGTCCAGTTCGATGTCTGATTCGGGCTCCTCCTCCGACTCAATCGGAACATCTTCCGGGCTGGATTTTTCCTCTGCGGCAGGTTGCGGCTCTCTGTAAATAAAATGCGGAAATTAAGCGAATTTCGGCCACGAGATTCACCCGGTCTTACTCTGCTGGCGGAGGCTTAAATTCGCCCGCAGGGACTTTGCCCCCGAGCTTCTCAACAAAAGTCTTGAAGAAATCCAATTGTGGAATATTCAAAATCTCGGGCTTGGCTGAACAAAGGCCAATAAATGCCCGTAATTTGCCCAATTCCTCGGGACCAATGGGACAACTCATGATGACACGATTTTTCTACAGTTCAACTAACGGTTAAGCAAAACAACACGGCCTCGAACGACTTTTAAAATTACTAAAACGGAAAACGTGCGAATCTGGGCTGCGATAGGATATTATCGTTGCCTAATTTAATTACAGCCGGTAATAGTCCTCGAAAGTTCTTTGCACTAAATACTGAGAAACAAAAATCAACACCCAGTTGAAGTTGACTGCAGTTTACTTGACTTGATTTGAAAGGTGGCATGATGTGACGCAATTTGTTGCCTTAAATTTGGTTCGTTTCTACGGTAAATCTTCTCCGCGCACCTTTTAGATCTATTTAACAGTAAAATTTACAAAAGCTGATTTCGAGAAGCGCATTCTAATGACGCTTTAATTCATTAAGAAATAAACGAAGTAAAAGCATTTAAGTAAATAAATAAAAGAAAACAGATATCTTGGAACTGGAGGGTGCTTGTTTTTCAAAATCTCACGAATGTGGAAGTGATTGAAGCGTGCCTTACAAAGTGGTAAGGATTTATGTATTATAAAAACAAGCGATATTCCCCAGCTTTTTAACAGAAGGCCCTCTTGAATTGTGGGAAATTTAATTGGTGCACAATAATTACTTTTGAAATCGTTTCAATCCTTAAAGCAAGTCCTTTCAAATAATATCCCACACGGTATAATAAAAGAAAACAAATTTGTTGAGTTTCCAATTTGCCCCTACTTAATTTTAATAAAAATATTTCGGAAATTCTTTCACCGGGAGTAGATGCGGGCAAATTGTTCTCACTGTACCAAATTTCAAGTCGATAGCAACAGAAGTTACTGAGAAAAACCGCCATGACCTACAGACAAACAGACAAACAGGCCGACAGACACCGAAGTCTCACCACAAGAGATCTTTGTTGACTTTTTGGTACGAAACCCTAAAACGAACTCGTTGGTTACATCAACTGCTGTGTTTGTAAATCGGAACTACTAGAAACCAATTAATAATCTTTAAAATTGATAGCTACATCAAACTTGCCGTATAACATCGTTAATCAAAATCAAATCGCACTGCAGTGCTATAGGCACCACATGAACGTGATAACGCCTTTCTGGCAGAATAAAAAATAAATAAATAAAAGTGATCATCCAGTGACTGGCTCGTACTTCGATCGGAACCGAGGTCTACTTACCTCAAAACTTCCGTTTCTGGAAGTTGAGAGAAAGCGCCTTACACACTAAAGATAAGATACCAAAGACAAAAATGTACAAAAATGTCTGCTCGAAATCGAATTTTCCAAAAATGCAACGGACTTTACTGAACATATGTGGAGCAAATATTGGTGCATCTTAGTGATAACTAATTATTCTAAGAAGGCTAGAACAGCGAAAAATTCATTCATTAAATATTCCAAAAAGTTTTAAATGATTTTTCCAAAGCAACAGATACAAAAACTTTCCAATAAAAAATGGACACTCTTAAAAATGAAACGATAAAGGCAAAATTTTTCAATATTTTGAACGCATGTGTTTCTTTCCGTATTTAAATATTTAAAAGAAATAATTGACGCCAACAGAATGATGATATTTATTAGATTTTCGAAGGAAGCTCAAATTTCTACAGAAAATTCTTTACATTTCAAAATCAAGCAACAAATGGATAAACAAGCAGGCAAATTTGAAACGTATATTTTACGTTTAGTTCAAAGTTACTTCACAGTGAAATTCCTATTAAAGTTCGTTCAGCACAATATCGGAACAAGCATAAGACAAAATTCTAGTAGTGTACTTAAAATCTACTGGAGACTTTCCCAGGTAAAGCAAGAAACGCTTTGTACAGATCTGCTGGAGTTCTCTTAAGGTAATGTAAAAACAGTGTCATGTAAATTGGTCTAGGAATTTCTGAAAAAATTGTGAGAAATTGGAAACATGTAATGCAATAGACCCATTTTTAAGAAACTACTCAGATGATTTCCCAAAAATGTATATGGGACCACCAGCGCTATTTTTTTTTCTTTTTTAAACAAAATAAAATAAAATAAAGAAATAAATAATCATGTAAACGAGTCCAGGATAGTATAAAATTATCTTTTCTTCAAATCAAGCGTCTCAAACCTGCTCTTAGTCTAAAAAGCTTTTTTAGCATATTCTTTGTTTAGTGCATTCACAAAATGCTAGCTTTAAAATCATTTGCACAAATTCGCAGTTTTAAAATTATGGCATACTTTAAAGTTTCCTGTCATAAAAGCTACTATTTTAAGCATACCGATCATTGGTAAGGATCTGCATATAAAAACGAAAAACAAAACGATTTAAAAATACCAGTTTTATTCAGAATCATTTATACAATGTATTAAATTAAATTCACATTATCTAAATTAATGAAAAAAGTCATAAATAATTAATATAGGCGACCTAGAAAGAAGGGAACCAAAGCAACCTAAACTGCTAATGGCGCACCCTCACCAATAGTCTTAGAGCGATTAGAATTTGTTTTAAAGTCACATCTTTCCAAGAGTTGTATACAAAATAAAAAAAAAACAAAAAATCTTTTTTCGTTAGTTCTGGCAGCTAAAATGTGCCAGATTTTGGTCTGCCAAGGGGAGCAAGCAGCCTACACTCGTTAAGAATCACCCGCAAATGGGCCGAGCTGAACTTATTCTAGACAACTTGTTGCACATTTAGTGATGTTTTTTTGGGATCCTTAAAAAAATCCTATAATATACGTGGTTACGACCGATATAAATCAAAGACTTAAAAATTAAGGCTCCGGCCACCATGCCCACCATTCGTTTCTTTTTTCTTTTTCTTTTTGTTTGCATTCAGCACGGATGAGAGCTAGAGGCAATAGCCGCGCCTGGTTGTTGACTATTGTGTGGAACCGCTCTTATGCTCCAAATACAAGAAGTATGCTCCCGTTGCATATGCGAGAGTATTTAACAGTCCAAAAACACCGGCAGTTATGTTAGCCCCATAGTTCCAATGGTTTGTCAATCCAGCCCATCTAGCCAGTTGCACTATGAATGCAATTAAATACAGAACGCTTTCAATTCCGGTGTTCAGAAGCTCCTATAAAAAAAAGGAACACGATGTAGAATATCTTCCAAATAGATTTTAGGGTTTGTTCAAAATCAAGGCGAATAAAGCTCTTTCAAAATCAGTGTACATATACAAAGATGCAGGATGGTCGGACAATAAGGACTTCATAAAAAGCGTTTAATATTTTTTGGCAATTATATAGTGTTTTTAGTATCAAGATATTGAAGAGGACATACGTGAACTGCCCGATTTTTAAATTAAAAAACATTCTGGAGCGTCCAAGAAAAAATTCCGCCTTGAATTTGAATAAACTAAAACTAGAACTCCGGAAATCTATCGATCGTCTACAGTCACTTCAGCCACGGAAGATTACTTGAAAGAAAAGCGGAACGACATTCGAACGTGCTTATTACTTACCGTTAAAATCCAATTTATAGGTAAAGTGAGGACTTCGCGCACACCTAAAAGGTAAGCAAAAGACCACAGCAGAGAGGCAATAAACGATGTCACTGCCACGAAGAGGAAATAGTGCGACGCTGAGTAGAACGCAGGTGATGCGCATGCCATGCAAATTATGCCTAACACCTGTGGAAGAAAACGAAGACGTTAATCAACTAGCCCGTACTCACTGTTTCAAGTTAGAAAAAAGAGGGAGAGTAAAAACCTATCTGGACTTGAGGGTTCGAGCACAAACAAGCAATTGCCTCAGTGGGCAGTGAGCCATGTTTGGCCGGAGTTACGCAACCTATGACGCAATTTGTCGATTGAGCTCGAAAAAGCAGCACATCCAACCTCCTCGACTTAAAAAGGGGATACACCCACCTGTAAGGAATACTCATTCACACCTGTGAGGTGTTTCTGATACTGAGGCGCAACCTGGGCCAGGTAAACCAGTGCTGACGCGTTTTCCATATACAAAAATGCACTGAAACGATCACCACGCATTCTCTAGACTCTCGACTCGTTTTGGTAGCGGCAGAGACTCAGGTGGGCTCCGCGATGTTTCACGGTGCCATACTTTCGGTTCTAAGCGTACAGTGGCTACGGTCGGTAAATAGGTCTCGGTTTGAGGTTGCGTACGCACGGAGCCAACAGGAAATTCATACCCATCTACGGTGATATGAATAGACTTCCATGCCTTTTGCTGGTTCTTTGAATTAACCCCAAACCGTCATCATCATCAATTCGACCTCGTACCTGCGTAATTTAATCGATAACTGCAGATATGGAGCAAGAAACTATCGGAGACAGCCGCAACCGATCCAGAACCAATGAATGTAAAAAGGCCTCAAGTGGCCGCGTATTACCCACGACAGAATTGGAAATGAAAATTTGTCCCCACCTATCGAACCTACCACCATTAAGTGTTGTGTAGAATGAAGCGCCCGTTCACCTCTGATAATTCTTCGGATTCATTCAAGTGGATCATCTTGAACAGCAGTCCAAATTTAAGACGAATAAACTAAATATTGCGTCGAGTTGTTTCCCAATTCGGGTCTTCTAGAAAAGTTTTAGAGATTAACCTTCTGTTTCAGAAACATCCTATTAGACAAGCAGGATATACTGCAGAAAGTTGTAAGAACTAAAATTTCAAAATTTTCAAATATATTCACAAATTTTTAAAATAGTTTTTAATACACCAGAACTGGTACTTTATTCCAATTTGGATGTTTTGTAAGAAGTTCAAATCCTGTGGTTTAAATTATTCATTTTTTAAAATAGTTTTATATAAAATGGGCTCGCTTATAACAGACAGCGAAAATAAACTGATTTTTACTTTTTTTTAAATATAGATCTTTTTGTTGGGTCTAAATTATTTAATAAATTTCCTTACTACAATTTGGTGTCTGTTTGCTCTCGAATTTTAAATACTTATGTATTGTCGATTATATACGAATTAATTACTTTCAAGAAAAGACAGTTAATTATTTCTTTCTGGTCTAGACCTACTATAGTAAAATAACTAGTCAATTTGAGTGACCACTAAGATTTTGGTACAAGCCAAAAGAGAAATAAAACAAATTATCGGCAATAACATGCGAAAATTATTTGGAATGTAGCTAGTTCCTATAATTTCTTATTCTATACAATCCAACAAGAATACCTAAGCGATGATAAACTATTATTTTATTTATTTTAACAAACCGGGAAGAAAGCGGTCTTGTAGTATTTATAAAACTAGAACTCTTTCATGTATGTAAAAATAGACACGTAATATTTTTGGAGTTCTACCTCATGGTCAAAAGGCTGGCAAATAAGTTTTTATAACTATTCTAACTATAAGAAAACCAGGCAAAGAAAATTAGACAAAGTAAGCAATAATAAAAGCTCACTAAATAAAGAATAAGTAACATAAATTTCTTTTTAATGTTCACCTCCTGTTCTCTTTAAGTTTAGCGCTTTTGTATTCGGAGAGAACGGACAAGTTTAGTGGTCAAAGAATAAAGCACGAGCATCTTCATATGTAACAGCGAACTAGATCAGAACTTCCGTTTTAATTTGAAATTGGCTTGCTGCCAAAGTAAGCACAAGAGCGTGTTCTAGAATTTCCAGTTGAGCAGGGCGCTCCGCGGGCGGTTGTCAAGGGACGTGGGGGAATTCCAGGAGAAAACTTAAAGAAATAAATTAAGAATTACGGGAATATGGAGTAGGAACTCCATCGAGGAGGATCCGTGCAGATTACGCCGATTCAGAAAAAATTATACGGTGCGCACTAAAGCGCGTTTTGCTGCGCCTCGGTGACTTTATTTGGCGCGCGGTCTCTGTGTGAACGAGTCTAGATCCACATGGTTCACCCAACTATAATCGGATCCATAGAAATGGGTCAGTAAGCCACTCTAGACTTCGCTCTGGTTGCATTGTTATGGTGCTCAAAAGGCTTATCGCTCCGTAGGGATCTCAGGTGGTCAAAAAAATAAAAATAACAATCGGAGGCGTAAAACATTTTCATCTTTTTGGAAGAGCCTCCCAATGCGAGCGAACGGTTGGATGCGTTCGCGAAAGAATGCCGCCGAAGAGAGCGCGCGGCAGCGGCTTGCTCTTCCGCATAGTTAGCGCTATTGCAGTGAAAACGGCGTCGTTCGGCATGAGAGCCATTTCCTGCAGATTTCTCAGTTATTTTTATTTACACACCGCATAATTTGATTCGTTTCTCACAAGCCATTGTTTTCTGACGCGCGGCTCCGTCGCTCGCGAACTCTACTCCGGTGGATGTCTTCCGTTAACGGCTCCGAATGCGATGGCCAAGTTCTTTGAACTTATCTGCTCCACCATTGGGGCCGTGTCGTGCAACGTGCACGTAATATTTTTGATTTTATTTTGCCATCAATTGAGGACAGCATTGTAACTCGTGCAGATCTCGTTTATTTTGCATCTACTGGGGGAAAGACGGAAGAGGCTAATACTAAATGTGATCATCTTTGTAACCCTGTTTGGAACGTAAGAATTGTTACAGTAACTAGAATGAATTCTACTTTTGTTTACGAGGGAATTGTGACATTAAACATTTAAGAATGAAGTACAAAGAGTTCTAGTTTTGAGCACAGTCAATTGTAGTATAGTACAATTCCTACAACAAAGTTTAGACAGTATTTATTCGTTTTCCGATCAACTAAATCCAAGATACCGCATTTACTGTCGAAAATAATTAGATTAAAAAATTCAAAGACTTTATTTGATTTATCAAAATAGCCATTGTGTAGGAGACAGAGTTTTAAAATAAGATAACTAGTAGAACAGCATTAAGTTACAAAAAAATTATATGCAAAGTGCATTATACATAAAATACCTGCAAATTTAAAGGTTTCCTCAATTTGTTACTAATTAAAATTGAAAAAGACGACCTATGTCCAAAGTAGTGCTCTTCGATCCCTAGCATTTAGAAAATAAAACAGTACATATTAAATATAACTGTAAAAACCTTTACACTCAACGATAGAGGAATTGTTGAAATTGAATGAAAATCTAACAGAAATTCTTAGTAATGCCGGTGACGGTATTTGAGGCCGACAACTATCGGCCAACCAACACCTATCATACATGTGAAACAAAGATCTACTAAGCATGCTAACTCGCTCGGAAATATTCAAAAAATGCAGAAAACTTTAAAACTAGTTTTATCGGCGCAGCAAACGGAGTGCGTCGCAAGTGGCATGCGGCCAAATCTTAGATACACGCCGTGAGACTGTCTAAAGATTCTTAAAACCTCAGCCTAACTGTCGTACCAGGCCTCAATGACATAATTTTAAATTTACGTATTCACACTATAAGGTGTCTAAAAATAGGAGACAATTTCAGCACTGAACAGGTCAGCGGACAACTCATTGTCCAGAAGAAAATATTCAAGTTGCTCCCCTGGACTTGTTTGATTTGTAATAGCTAAAATGACCTAGTAGATTGAAGTAGTTGTTTTTATTTGTCTTGTTAGCACCACGATGATTGGCTAATATTCCAATATGCTAACTGCACCTGTAATATCGCGCAATTTTTTTGGATGGTGGTGTAAACCGGTTCTGCCAATATATAATTAGCAGTTTGGAATCAGACACAAGACGCGGCACATTCCTATTATCTCAAATGCGTCAAATACCTGCCGTTCTGAATTCGCCTTATTTGCCAAGCTTTGCAGCGCTGCACTGATCGTGATCATGAGAAATCCATGCCCAGCATTCGACGACAACGACGTGGTGGTGGGCTGATTTTATGGCAAAACGTTAACTATGTGACTATGCGAGGAAAGTGATCATATGGCAGCAGTCAGACGAGTCTCCTTTGCTAGATGTGTTAGCTTATAGACGAGAAACCGGCTTCCAACTGATCTTTTAACTTCACCGCAGAGGTGACTATTCAGTGAAGGTTAACACAAATCGGGTTTCAATTTTTTCCCGCATTTTGTGTTTTGCATAGTAATTAAGAACCCAGATGAAACTCTTGTGGAATAAAATTGAAAAAAAGGAATAGAAACCATTCATCTACAAAAGTAGAACAAAGTAAAATCATCTGATTCATTTATACGACTTCTAAGTCGATAACTCAATAAATAAAATTTTGGAAAAAAGAAAGATTATGACACAACTACAATAGAAAAACGTTTGCCTATTAAAGGAATAAGCTAGAATCGCCGAAGTTGACTTGGACTCAATGGCTTACAACAGTAGAGCTCAGATTTAGCTTGTTTTTGTATAATAAATGGCTTCCGCTCGCGGCTTAGCTCACAAATGTAATATAAAAAAAAGTATGTAATATACGAGAAAGCAAATACCGTCACCCCCTTTTTTCCTGCAAAATCGGAATTTCGAAAAATATTGAAACATGTATTTATTTATCTTGAGATGCCTTCGATTTTTAGGGTTCCACACCTAAAAAGGAAGCCTTATGGTGAGACTTCGGTGTCAATCGTCATTTACTCGCAAAGAATTTCAGAAATATTTTTATTAAAATTAAATAGGGCAAATAAAGAACTCAAAAAGTGTTTTTTTTTATATATACCCGTGCGTTGAATCATTTGGAAGGGCTTGCTTTAAGAATTTTTCCTTTAGTTTTAAATCGCTATAGTTTGTGACCTATGCCCAAAAATGTGCGAAAAAAATAACCATCTTTTCCCCACCCGTCTTTTTTTTCTACAAAGATTGCAAGCCAAAACATCTGAAATAATTCGTACTAATAGAAGATCTTTGCAGGAAAAATAAAACGAAATTCCAGACCTTTATACTTCCCAAAAAAACAATAAATAAATAAATCTGTTAATTTTTTAAATATTGTACGGAACCCTCGGAGTGTGACTCGTACTTGGCCGGTTTTTTTAAATTCCATAGTAAAACGTAGAAACATTAAAAACAAGCATTATATTTAAAATATCCCTAGTTTGACAAAATCAACCTTCAGTGTTACAATCCCATTGATCTTGAAAAATCTAAGTTATTAATAAACTATCAAATGTGGGAATATAGTTCCTTTCTGTAGCAGGACTTGAGACCTTACACTGCACTGCAGCGGCTTACTATGTATTTAAAAAATGTTGTAATTATTTTTAAGGAAAAGTTCGTAATTGCTTTATAATTAAAATTACTTTATAAATTTAATTTGATAGTGTTACAGTAATTTGAAGTTATCTTGTTCTTTTTGTTCCTCTTATGATTTCATTGAATTAAAGTTATAAAAAAATAAGACATATTAAATAAAATATGATATATATCATTATTTATAACAAATTTATTTTTGGGTATGTCACACGAAGAGTTTAAATCCAATTTAAAATGTTTTTGTTTTTATTTTTCACCACCTATTTTGTCTACTCTTCATTGTAGTATAAAGTAATAAATATAGATCTTTAATATTATAAAAAGGCAATAAATTTCAATCTGTCTCTCCAGGTAAACAGAATTTTTCCCTTTCGAAGCATATCGAGGTTGGTGGATCCCCTTGAGGTCTGAAGTCAAAGAGTTTACCTGTAGGAATTGTGTGGGACAGTGACAGCTGCCGTTGGCAATTTAAAAACGATCAAAAAGGAAAAAAACATAGTCTTTTGACTCGTTGTCGAAGACGGTTGAATGGGAACGCAACTTAATTTATGCCCGTGCGGCTCGGTGGCTGCCAGAGGCCGAAGGGCCCTTGCTAGCTTTCTCCGGTGCTTGCATCGATCGTGGAGCCCCGATTGTGGCGCACCGCCAGTTTTTACGATTGTTCTTCCTGAAAGGTAAACACGTAAAAGCCGAAAAGCACAGTGTGACCCCGTTTTTCGAAATTCAAAGCAGTCGAAGGCAACTGAATGAAGCACCGCCACCGTCGTAGCCAGGCCACAACGCCTTAAAGTAATCGTGCGGCAAGCAAGTTCTAGTTCGGCCGGATTGAATGTATGAAGCCCCCAGTGATCAAAACTAAATTCCAATATGTGTCCTCGTACTTTTCCAGCTTCGGGGGACAACGCCGGGACACCTATGCCACATGGTTTCTCTGGCTTTCTGGAAACTCATTTTCTTCCCATGATCTTCGAATGAGAAAGTTATCCGACCAGTAGACATGGCTGTGCTCACAACCTGCTCGAGCAGTTTTGCTTTCCGATGTTAATTTGAATTTTGTCGCCTTTCGGCTTCGTTTTTTTGTTAAACTTTCTTTTTCTGAAAAACCCATTTATGCTCGTTCGTTTATTTTCAACGAAAAATGAAAGTCACGGCACATTGTTCAGACTTTTGTAGGCACTGCATTTTCTATCAGCTTTAATTTACACTCAACAGAATCGAATATATTGAGGTGCATTCTTTAGAAAATATAAGTTCTATTCGAGGTGTGTTTTTTTTGTTATCTAAAAAACGCATCACGGAGTCCCACTTTAATTTATGAGTACTGTACAAACATGGAACTAGTCCGTGTGCATGAGTTTTATTTCTATTTTAAAAAATATTCTTGTTTTAATGGATCTAGAATAGGAGAAAACAGTTCTAATTTGGAAAATAATGAGAATTGTTTCAAATTTGACTTGAATAGAACTTTCATTTCAAATGATAACAATTAAAGTGAAAATTAATGCCGCAATTTTTGTTTGAAAAGTTATGTTAATGAAATATTTAAATACTAATTTTTCTTCGTATATCTCGACTTTGGTGATAGATGTAAAAACATTTGTGTGATTTGTTTTAGTCATGTAAAGGCAACAGATGGTCGAAAGGTGTCCATTGCCGCATAAATAAAAACTTGGAAATTATCCAATTGGCTTCTGATACATTTTATATAAGTAGAAATTTGCTCAATTGTTAATTTTAAAAATAAAGTGAATTGCTTCATATTAAAAGGTTCAATAATCTTTTCTCTTAAGTTCGTGTTACATTCTACATAAATAATTCTCTAAAAATGTATGACTTTTATTTGTAATTTACACAAATTTTATTATCTAATTTAAAATTAATTTTCAAAATACCCACAAATATATCCAAAAGTAGGGGCATTATAATTATAATTTTATTGTTTTCAATCCCAGCTTCATAAAAAAGACTTTAAACTTAAAATTCAACAGTATTATGTCATCTGTAGAAGTAAAAGCAAAATTTTGTTAACACGAAGATGAAAAGAATTTTGTATTAAGGATACGTAATTCTTTCGCGATGATAAAAATCCATTATTTTAACAAGACAGGTGTTTTTGGCGCCAAATCTTTGTTTATCATCTTTACTGTATTTTCGATATTTTTTTAGTCTTTTATCGACTTCTAAAAGAAAATTAAACTTGTTTGCATTCAATGTGATTTCATTAATACACAACTCTAGCGTCTGTCGGCGAAAATCAGACAAACAATACTCGAAGCGAAGCAACAACGACGTAGGAGGCTCTTTTACGAGTTAAATGAGTAATAGCAAAAACTAGAGTATAATTCTATACCTGACTAGCACAGCTGTTCACCAATTCTTTCTCCCCGGCAACTAGCACATCCCCTTTAGGATGTACCATAAAAAATTTCCCAAAAATACAAAAAGCAGCGACAATGCATCGCCACTAGAATTTATGGGACAGTCTGGGGATCCCACGACATATGACACTCAGCGGCCCTGATTCTGATTTAAATGTTGGCGTCAGCCGTAGGTGGCTCATTTCACGTTATTTTCATCTTCTGAGACCTCACGAAGCAGGCATTTTGAACATGGTGCTGGCGATGGCCAATAAACTGCAACTATAATTGCCTAGTAATTGAGTGGGCGCATATATTCAAACATGCAATCAGGAAATAGCTCTCTTCAGGACTCATTCTATTGTGCTTCTAGATCAGATTAATCTCAATCTACTTATTAAAAAGAAAAAAAAGTCTTTCATGAAAATGTGACGATTATAGAGATCATAATTTTTATAATTAATTTAAAATTATTATAAATATGTGTTGTGCACTTTATAGGAGTATTTAATAACATCTCATAAATCTGTTCAATTTAACTGACGTCACGAGTTCCTAATGCAAGACCTACAGAGAATTTTTTACACTTCAAAAAATGTTATAAAAGTGAAGACGAGTGAAAGTCACTGATAAAGCGTGAAGAAAGTACGTAAAAGTACCCTTTTATCAATCAGGCAAGTAGACCTTTTCGTAATAAAATACTTAGAAAAGTAAAAGTGAATTACAGGGTGATGTTATCGTTTTATGATACCTCACACAAAACACCTGCACAACGCCGTAGAGTAGCGATAAAATATCGGCGGAAATTCTTAACTTGTTCCTTGGAGAAAACACCCTTTCTCGGACTGATAACAGATCTTATCACAGATTAAACAGATAACCGCGTTTTAAGAGTAATAATGTAAATGTACGGCTGGTAAACAGCTTATTAAAGCTAATTATAATCAGTTGGACTGTGCCTGGAGATATCTTTATATTTGTTTTTTTTTTTTTGGAATGTGATTACGGAAATCACCCGAGAATATTGTTCATTCTTGTTAACGATTCTTCTAAGTATTAAGGATTTTAACTAGTAAAAACTAAATAAAATAAGCATACCTTAAGACTATGAAATGAACAAAAAATTTAGTTCTCTATGGCGTCAGCAAGATTCTTCAATTTAGCCTTATCTAGCAGTTTGTTTAAATTTTCATAAATAATTTTTAACAAAGCACAATACATAAAACATCTAATAGATTAAGAGTTTAGTAACAGAATGTACCACTTTATCCAAGATTATTTACCAATAGCCCACGGTAAATCAAAATTTAAGAGTAATGCCTAATTTGTGTTTTCGTAACAAACTATTATAAAAAATTAAATTTTTAAACCAAGAATATCTAATAAGAACATTTTAAAGTAGGTAAATAATCGAGCACTTAAATAAAGTGGTAATCATACCATTTACAGACGCTATTTCCGCAAATTAATTTGGATTTGTTAGTAATTTTGCATTAAAAATTTAGAAAATAAGTATCAAGGTCTTATTGATCTCCTCTCGAGCTTATAAAAACGGGTCTAATGGGAGTTTAACACGCGTAACTAGGGTTCCATAGTATAAGCCAAGTTAGGTTCCCCAAATTTCACGGAAAACTTTTTTGTAAAATATCGTAATACCAGGTTTCAGCATGATACCTTCATCCATTTCAGGGAGATTCGAATGTAATACGCGGACAAATGGAGGTCCAAAGCTCTGTTGATTTTTTTCTCCATAGGATTCCACCCTTTATAAGAAAAGGGTGATATAGTGTCACACAAGACATTTCAGTTTTTAAAAAATCGAATCTTTCCAGGAATTGATCTGAATAATCAGAAAAGCGTAAAATAAATTAGCCATATTTATCCCTTACGTGCTAAAGTCATAGTAGAGCCAGGTCTTCACAAAAAAATATTAACCAGATTGTATCGTTGCTAAAAGCATGATAAGAGATTTTTAAAATCCATCAGGTGTGAAGTAACAAAAGAAAAGGTTCGGTGCAATGAACTCACTATAAAAACTTGTGAATAATGAGATAATGCTTTTTCTATAATTTTTAAAATGATTTAAGGTCCTGTTATTTAGTAAGTCAGTGTTCTAGTTAGAATGTCCTGAAATATTCGTTTTGGAATATTAATAATGCAAATATTTTCTACGAGAAAGTTGTTTTCTAAGAAATTCTCGAAGGGGAATTATTTCTGGTAGATTGGCGACAACTTAGCATAATTAGAGATTAGTTTGCGGAAATAGAATAAATCCATTCCACCTCTGATCGTGCCACATGGAGTTCGGTGCAAAGTAGACCAGTAATTCCAGTAATCGGTATGCCCCCGATCTCGTGGCACCCGAGTGCCATGCCGCAAGACTAGATCGCGGCGACTGTGGTCCCGGTGAAAGTCATGTAATTCGATAAATCACGCTTGAAGGATTTCACAGTCTCTTATCGATTACTCTTGATTTCATCGAATCAAAACTTTTCGCGTGCTCTCTGCACCAATTTAGAGCAACAAAAAAAAAAAAGAAATGGAAAACAACGATTAATTTTTGGGCGTGCGGCGAAAAATTGAAAAACTGCCAATTTGATTTAGAGAGTCCCAGCATGCTAGACGATCCGTGGTACCTCTGTCTGTGCTCCTCGAACAGATCACGTAAATATCGCGAGATAATTCTGTCGCGAGGTCATGCAATGTAAACTTTCACACGTCATGCAAAATGTCGCTGGACTCGTCGTTGTATTCCCGGTGGCGCGCGTTGGCGCGGTGTAATTTAAAGCTTTGGCCCCCGGAGCCAACAGTCATCGTCTACATTGAGCTATTAATAAACTTTATTTTATGCAGTCATTTTAATTCGGAGCGCTTCCTTGGTTCTGTTTTAAAAGTTTTTTTTTCGTAACTAGACACTTCTGAATTCTAACCCTATGAAATGTAGAGCTCAGGATTAATTCAAAAGGCCACCCAACATGCGACGTGGACTAGTTTCTTGCCATATTGTGCTAGATTATGTGGAATTAGGCTTAATAACCAGGTTTACTCAGTTTTCTCAGAGAAGCGTGGGAATCGTTTCATCGAAATTTCAATTTTATTGATTTCTTTAAGGATTTTAAAAGGAAACAACACAATTAACCGGCAATTACGCTCAGTTTATGATGCGCCAGGTGGTCATTTTCCCTGATCAGATGAAAATGTGCCACCTTGAAGATTGTCCTTGTAAGTACATATCATGATAATGAAGAACCTCAATTATTGTTGCCATGCACATCTGTTTACTGGTTTTACTTTTCTTATTACCTAACTATTAAAAAATGCTGCATGATGGTCGGGTACAATTCGTTTTTTTATTCGCTTCTACCTCTGTAATTTCATAGTACCTGGATTAGTTTTGATCAATGAGGTGTTAAAATTCTTATTTCGATTATATGAATAACTTTGCGCTTTTGAAATTCATATGTGCGGAATTTCAGCCGCTAAATCTGTCATATTAAACTGAATATAAAATCAATTCTAAAATTTTACGTTACATATTATATAAATTCAAAAAAAAAGTGTCTCCAACTTTTATTAGTCAAAGGATTTCTACGTTTTTAAGAGAACAAAAAACATATAATTGTTTGTAAAAAACGCAAACACGCTCGTATGGGTTTTTATTAAAACCAGGTATACCCTTAGTTATATTTTAATTACATTTCCTCTTAGAACAAACTTATCTAAGAAAGGCACAAGAGTACAGGTTTTACTATTTAAAAACCTTCTAAGAACTTGTTCCATTTTTCTTGTTTGTATATTTTATACAAGATAATTTACACTCATATCTCTGTAAAACAAAAATTTTAGTACATAAATAATCTTCTCAGTGCCTACAAGTGTAATTTCCAAAAAGAATGAAAGGTTGTTAAAAAAAATATGATACTAAAAATTACAAATTCATATTTAAAACATTTTTTCAGATACTCTCGTGCAAATTGTTTGCGTAATATTTGATGAATATTTAAAGAAATATTTAATGTTTGCACAATGTTTAAAAACTGTTCAAGAGGTATTTGTGGCCGTTTAAGAATTTGTAATGTTATTTTTCATGGGTATTAAAATAATAACGCTTGTTGAAATATTTTTGGTGCTTCATTCATGAATTATCATGAGTTATCTGCTCCTATTTACTAGATAGGACAGGCAAACTTTAAAATTTGCTTTAGAAAAAATCTATGTGTAAAATTTTATCGCAAAATAAATAATAAAAATATAGTCTCTTTTTGAAATGTATAAATTGGAATTGAAGTTCCCAGATGGAATAGCTATTTTTCCGGCAAGATAATAAAGAGAAGAGATATATACCGTCATAAATAGTCAACAAAGTAGTTGTGACAACAAAACCGGTGTTAACAAGCAGTGTAATGTGCACAATTCACCTGAAAAGGGTGTTCGTCATCGAATTCTTCGCGGAAAGAAGCAACAATAACACCGCAGTCGGTTATTGCAGTATTACGCCATTAGGTCAACTTACGTATCGTTCGGACAACTCCCTTACTAAACACCCACACCCGTCTAGCGACAATAAAAAAATTGGAGGAGGAAGTGCTGGGTATTATCGCTCCGACGATGGAGTCCATACCCCAAACCAACAAATAATTAAATCACTGCGAAGGCATCGTAGCCGTCGCCGTTGCGTCCTTGAAGTCTTCATCGGTTGCAAAACAGCGCGCACCACTGTAAACAAAATGACGCAATTCAGCAAAAATAAAAATGCGAAAAAGTCTTCATTAAGAACCCAGAACGCTAAGATATTCTCGAGTCGCCTTGGATCTGCGGTGGCGCCGCTTAAACCTTAATGCCCTATGGGCCCCACCGATCCTCACCAGTTGGGCGATCTTCAAAAGGCCCGGCAACGTCTGAAAGTATCCGACGTTGAACTGTATCCAGCCAAGAGCGTTCGTCTGTTGCTGTTGGTTGGCCGCAGGGGTGGCCTTAGGTTGACCCGCTTGGGGGTTCCGATTCTGGTCAATGGTAACCACTGTCTCCGTCATCTTAGCACGAGTTCTAACTAGGTCTTAATGCAAGCACACCTGAACTAATTTTTTTCTTCTGCCCTCACAGTCAATTCAATTGTCACGATGTGGGTTTCACGCGGATCAACGCGATCAACAGTCTCTGCGATGGTTACGGTAAAGCAATGGTTCAGCCGAACGGAAACGAACGCGCGACTGCTTATAACTTGAACGCGTCTCACTAACTGAATGGAGTAACTGAGTGTATGTCGATAGTAACGGTAAGCCCGCGGCTCTTAAGCACATTTAACAACAGAGTTATCGCGGCCAATACGAAACTTTTTTATTGTTATACGCGAGATTCTACAACTTCTTCTTCTTAGGCAGCACGACAGCGGCTGCCGCTCGCTTGCATCACACAACAACACGCACCGATGATCCAACAACAGTGGCCTCCCTTCTTAACCTTTTGGGATGGACTTCTTAGCTCTAATCGCGGTGGTCAAGAATCAACAGCGAACCTCGCGCTCCGACACCAGCTAGATAAGAATTAGAAATAGCTCTGTCGATGGCGGCCCGATCTCCACGTCGGCGGCGCATACACCTGCCCTGCGAGAGTCTAAGACGATTTTCGAGAGGAGGAGATCTCCCCGGGGCAGATTGGAAAAATATCGTGAAAGTTACTTCGTCGGTGAGGTCCGTCTTGTTTCCCACCGGGTTTTTTTCAACCAGATCTACTGCAGTTTTCGTTAAGATTACATCCGTAGAGCGGCGGAAGGGGCCTCTGAGGCAATTCACTGACTGGTTTCGTCAAAAGTTTCCTAGGAGAGAGGTGCCGTGATTGAGCTTACTTGATTGCAGGTAATGAATGCTCCATTGATTACCGTCGAATGGGCCAGGCCAGGTAAGGTGGGAGGAACAATTCCAAGTATTTTCTGGCCGTATGGTAGCGGCAGGGTGAAGAGTGTCGCTGGCATGCTAATGCTCTGTAAGCTGTAGTTTTTTTTTTGGACTCATCGCGGCATTTCGTTACGGAAATGAAATAAGAAGTTGCAGAAATTGAAATAATTTTTAAAATGTTTCTTCTAGTTGTTGTCGTTTTTTCAAAGAAAAGAAGTTACCTTTTTGATATTGTCTGCTAAAATCTAGTCCTTAAACCTACCTAGAAAACCTAAATAATTTTAAGATTATACCAAAAAGAATAGAAAAGGACAAATTGCTTAAAAAATATATTGTAATTTTGTAAAACAAACTTCGATCAGCCTCCAATTGGGTCATTCGCTAGCCAGGGAGTTTTACTCTTAAAATTATCTAAAATTGTAGTTCAAAGGCAAACGATTAGACTCGACTTTTAATACTATTTAATACAAATGTTTAATAAAAACGTTACAACGTAATAAAGTATTTACACGAATAGAAAATGTACCATATCGACATGACCACATGATGATCAGTCCAAAGTTTTGGCTTTAAATTAGTGTTGTTGTTTTTTTTTTTGTTCTTTTTCTCAGAAGTTAAATTACTGCCCGTCTCCAATGTCGGAGTCAAAAAGCTTAAAAAGTTATCAACAGTAGTTCAATTACAGAAAATATTTTTGAAATTCTAGACGTAGTCATTACATGAGTGGTTTAAAGATAATTTTTTCTACTTTCCTAAATAAATTACTCAATTCTACATCCATGAGAAAATTTTGATGCTCTAAAGAATTTGCTTTAAGCTTAGCGCACTAATACTAACTCTTTTCATGGGATTTGCACTGTCGGATATTTTAGAAATCATTGCAGAATCATAAAATTTTTTGGAATGCCGAATAAAAGATGGCAAAACAAGAATTTTTTCTTCCGCTTCGTTTAAACAATTTATTTATATGAATTTAATAAAATGTTCTATTTTAGCGAAAGTTTCAATGTTTTTAAAAATCAAAGGGACTCGTGTTATACAAAAAACTACTTTTAAACTGGTCTAAGAACATTAAAAAATTAAGTAAAAACATGACATAGGTCTTACATTTTAAAAGACGACATAATAAACTGTTTAAGTTATTTAAAAGTGTAGAAATTAAATTATTATTTTTTTAAAAAAAAAAAAAAGTTTAGTAATAGTAAATAACAAATTTGGAAGCAATTTGTCTCGAGACGACTGGTGTAAAGTTGTTTCGAATAGTTCAAATTAGAGTCCGATTTTTTCTTTATTTTATCATTTGTTTACCTTTAAAACGTCTACCTTAATTTTGTGTTCATAAATTTATCGTGGATTCAGTCGACTCATTTACTTTGACTTATTTGAGTTCTCGAAGGACCACTTGTGGTCTAATTAACGACAAGACTTTGGGAAAAATAGTAAAATGTAATACAGATGTAAAATATACTCTACAAAATAGAAATATTGAGCAGGAATCCACCGAATCAATTACAGTAAGTTCGCTTATGCCACATCCTGTGGATATTTCCAAATGTGCGCTATTTCCAGACACATAAAATCAGGTAAGGTCTGAGAGCGTTCCGTACGTTTTATTGTTACCTAATATTATTAAATTACAAATTTTAATCCAGTAGATTTAGTGTCCTTTAAGAAAATTATAATTATTATTATATCTTTAAGATCGATCCTTTGGTTAAAGAGAATATTTAAATTAAAGAATCTGTTGTAACGAGTTTAGGAAGGAACTGGGAAATTAACCATTTCCTCAGCAAACTTATTGAAATAGAATTATAAATAAAAGTACTTTATCGATTAAAAGTACTAGTAAGGAACAAAATAGTGAAATAGGGAAAAGAATAGAACATGAACCACACACGAGGTTTCCAAGTAAACCTAGAACGTATTTTTACATAGATTTACCGGTAAAAGGTTGCGGAGGGAGACTATTGGCTCGTTAAATCAAAAAAAATAAACACTTCATGTAATTTAAAGTCAGTTGTAAACTTTTGAATTACCTTTCGTGAATTTCTTAGTACACTCGATTAAATGTCAAAAGCATTTTTATTTCTATTTCTATCTACATTTTTGTTTAAAATGCTGTTTTTTTTTTGTTTTAATAAGATATTGCAAAGCTTACAAATTTAAATTTTCAATGTCGCTGATTTTAAACTACTTGAGAGTTTTTAATTCCAAACCTAGCACCCTGTTAACTAGTTCCATAACTTTTAAAACTTTCCGCTATTGGCGCTGCTCCCAGCAGATGTGTCGAAGAAAATCGAAATCCAGCCAACTTCGCTGCGAATTCCCTCTTTTTCGATACGTTCTTGTCGGTGTCATTTGTGACAGCTTTTAATAAAATAAATCGGAGGTAATCACGAGCTGCTGTTAATTAAATGTTGCACGAAAGTGTCCCCTGGCATCTGCAAATCCTGAGGAACATGAATTGAGGCGAATTAATCCAGAACTTGCACGACAAAACCAAGAAATCTGCGTTAGACTGGAGGCTGTGTGGCCTCTGTGTGATCGTTTGACAACTGACGGGACGAACGAATCTCGCGATGTTTCCCGCAAATTTTATGTGAAATTAAGGAATTTACTGGAGAAATTAAAGTTTGAGGAGTTCGCCAAAGGGTTTTGTAGTTAATTTCGAAGGATTTCTGCACATTTCGTTCTAGTATGGTTTGTTGTCATAAATCCTCCGTGGTAGAACTGCGCGCCTATCGAGATTTGCAGATGTCAGAAGCATGGACGCCGGCTGTTTTTCAGTATTCGTAATTAACAGGTCGATTTCTTTGCAGCCATGGTGCGTATGAACGTATTAGCCGATGCCCTGAAATGCATCAACAATGCAGAGAAGCGTGGCAAGCGCCAGGTGTTGCTTCGTCCCTGCTCTAAGGTGATCATCAAGTTTTTGACTGTGATGATGAAGCACGGCTACATCGGCGAGTTTGAGATTGTTGACGACCACAGATCAGGCAAGATTGTTGTGAACCTCACTGGAAGGCTGAACAAGTGTGGCGTCATCTCGCCCAGATTCGATGTGCCTATAAACGACATTGAAAAGTGGACAAATAACCTGCTACCGTCTCGACAATTCGGATATGTTGTTCTTACCACTTCGGGCGGTATCATGGACCATGAGGAAGCCAGACGAAAACATCTGGGAGGAAAGATCTTAGGATTCTTCTTCTAAAGATTTTATACATTTTAAGGAAATAAAAAAAATGTGAGGAAATTTCATCGACTTTCTTTCTTCCGTTTTGTTTAGGAAGTGAAATGGCAAAGATTTTACTTTTGCTTGCAGTTGGATCAATTTTAATAGACAATTTTTTATAATAAGACTAGCTTTTCACTACAAAAATAGTAAAAGCAATGATGCCACTGTTTCGAGAATGGTTGGAGAACTGTTTTTTATAGCCACGAACGCAGTTAATACTAAATTTAAATCTTGATTTCATCGCATTTCTTAAACAATTCCTCATTGCTTGGGAAATTGCTTGTCTGGCGCGCACGTACTTCTTAACGGTTTTACAAAAGGATGGTCTTTACTTTGCTTAATCCAATTGAAACACCATTCCCTTGAGTGTAAGGAACGCACGACACCGCTAATGGTTAGAAAACTTATCAAAAAATTCAGTGGCGGGCTGCTGCTCATTTAAAAGCAAAGCTAGTTTTTACCCAAAACTAATTTGTACTTTCAATTTAGACGAATAAAAATAAGGAAATCTTCATTAAAAAGGGGTAATACAGAAATCTTTAAAACAAAATTTCGAATGCTCTGGTTCTTTTCAAATAAATTAACAAAGATCATCCTGCATCTGAGTTTTTCAAGCAGTTTAAGGAATTCCGCAAAAGGCAGAATTAAGAAACTCTGGAAGTACTCTCTGAAATTACTCCGCACCGCGCCCAAGAATGACCAAACTGAATAGACTACTAAAATCAAGCTAGAGTACAACAGGTACATGCAGGTAGAACATTGCTTGAGTTCTTATTCATGAAAGTAAAGGTCCGAGTGTACTATTCTGGGCTTTGTCAAATTGAGGACCAATGGATCAATGGTTCGTCAGGATGTGATTTTCTGGAAAAAAAAAATGATGGGACTTGTAGACAAGTATGAATGCGATGGTCTAGACCGAAAGGCTAGCCTTTCCAGATAAACTCCGATTGCACGTGTTGATATATAAATTAGTAATAGCAATTTCTTGTAAAATAACAGGACCTCTAAAGTTACAACTAGTAGTTCACAGAGAAATTGCAGGAGTATGCCTTCCTCAAAAGGGAAGGCTCTTTTAAGAGGTTTTCACTATTACGCATTTATCGGTCCTCCATCCCATTAATTTGAAAATGTGAATTTACACAAATTTTGTCAAATTCACGAATATCCAGTCAAAGTAGTTCTTTCAACTGCGATTTTCGGTTTGCACTTTTTTGTTAGCTTAGCGCTTTAATAAATCCTACGTACTAAGTTCTAGCAAGGGTTTTTAAAAAATGTTTTGATCAAACAAATTTGCCAGTTTTTCCACAAGGTGAGCATTTAAAAATCCAAATTTATAAAGATAAAGGTGCTTTATAACTTAAAATAAAAAGAATTCTTTTTTCGTTGGATTGAAGCGATATTCTTTGTAAGTTGAAATTTTTAGTTTTTGTTAAATCTTTGTCTGGTAACGGGAGAAATCAGTGTAAAAAAGATATTTTTAACTATATTTTTTGCATGCAGTATTGGTTTATTACTTTTATAAAAGTTTTAATTTTTCAAGACTGGAAAAGTGGAAAATATTTGTAATTTACGCCTTTACGCCTTCTTTTTCATTCCTCACTGTACTCGTTTATTTGCAAGCTTAGTTTAAAACATTTATGCACAACGCGAATATTTTCTTCGGCATTTGAATATAAAATAAAGAATTTTATCGGAACCTCCCTGCGAGATTATTAAAAAGCAAATTCAAATCAAACGACCAAGAGAGTCGTTTTAATCTTCCGTGGTGCTCTTCATGTCAGTTACAACAACTGAGCTTACACTTTTCTCCACCAGGGCATGCAGTTCGGCAAAGAGCGTAAGCGGTAAAAACAGTGTTGTCAAACAGACGGAAATTCTCGTCTAAATGCGGAATGTGTCGGTACAAAACGGAAATGGAAAATTCGAAAATTTTAAACTGTCGTAATTAAAATTGTTAATTTACCTCTCGAATCTGTAAAATCAGTGTTTGTACTTGCGGAAAAAATTGCAGATTACCGATTTTACACGCAGCATAATGCAAACAGATTTAACAATTATTTGTAAGTAATTTTATTTACATTCTTTCGAGTTCTTGAAAACCTTTTTCCTTTTCAGTTTATTTTTAGTAAATTGAGTATTTGTTGGAGCAAGCGGGGGCTGTCATAATTTGTTATCGCTTGTTACGTTTTGCCATCTTAAATTGTGTAGTATAATTTAATTTAATAAAAAACTATTTTGCTCTGTATGAAGCTTCAACAAACGGAAATGTGTGGTAAAAGAAACGGAAGTCCGACCTCCATTAACGCTGACAACACTGTCCGAAGAAGTTGTCAAACCGGTTTTTATGACAAACAAACAGCTCAATACGTCAGCGAAATTCAGTTACAATTGAAACGCTCAGTGTGACGGAGGGCCGTTCGCTGTGTGACGCGATCTGTGCATTGTTTACGCGTACGTTCGTTGACTTTAGCTCGTGGCTCCAGTTTTTCCGCGAAGAAAACATTTCCCAGCCAAGCGCTAATCGAGGGGTTACCGGTGGTGAAAAGCGGCGGCAGTCGGATCCAGCGCAGCAGCCATCACGTGAAGGGCCAGAGCACTGTGTCGCTGCACGGAGTCATTCCCAGAAGCCACAGGTGGTCGCTGCCGCTAAGTTCGAATACCATCGCGCTGACCAGTGCCGCGAGTGGGCCTAGATCTCGTTTCCACGGCACAGAGTGCACAACAAAGCAAGCGATTCTGATTTTCGCGAAAATGACGAAATCGACCAGCCGCGGAGCCGAGTAAACTCGCGGGAAAGGTGGAAAAGGTGCGAAAGGTGCGAACGCTGAGTCGCGGCCGCCAGCGTGCTATGGAAGCTGGAAAATTGTGAGTCGGCCACTGCAGCACGTCGTCGTGTCCGTGTGCAGTCGCGAGCCTGTGTTGGTGTCCAGTGATCGAGGTGAAGCATTCCCAGCGACCGTTTCGCGATGCACCTTTGAAGAAGAAGAAGAAGAAGAGAGGTTACCTGTTCTTAACCGTTTTTAGTGCATCTCGTCCGCGCGCCCTTCTGCAGTTAGTGATTTTAGCGAGCGCGGTCTCGTCTTGAATGTCGCGCTCAGTGGCCCCGTAAATTGGAGCAATTGATTTGAATTCACTTCGATTTGTGTAGCGTAAGATGGAGGAAGGCGAGAGGCATCTCAGCTGCTCGAAAAGTCGCAACCGTCGGAATTTTTGGATTACCTGCCTTGTTCTAATCGTCGGGACCGCGATCAACAGCTGCTTCTGCTCAGGTAGGTGAGAGGAAGAAGGCGATACCAGCGGTGCTGCTGCTCTTGCCTTAACGGATCCTCCTTACTCCTTGGGATTCTTAAAGAAAAACGGGAAGGGACGCGCCAGGGGCAGGCATAGAAGTGCCCTTTGTTCGGCCGTATTTGTGGGAACCCGACTGCCAGGTGCACGGCAGAGACTCCAAGGCTGCCTTTGGCGCGGCAAGGCAAACGAACGCCAGCCAGAGGCGTGTGACTTCTCAAGTTCCGAAATCGCTGGCCTGAAAAGGTTACGCACAAACTGACAAACATGTCGCGGTGTTTAATTTCGCTATTTTATTTTACGGTAGCAAAGCGAGGCGGAGCAAGTGGAAGCGGAAAGCTCGCGGCGCGAACGGAGCCCCGGCTGGGTGGTCGCAATCGCAGCTTCGCGCCCCGTGGAATGCTCCACTTTTGTTTCTGGTCGGCTGCAGCACTTCGCGATTTTAGAAGAACCTTTTGTTCAGCGTGAGAATGGCAGGCCTAGCGACCGCGGAGGCAGACTGAGGCTCAACAGATTGCCCCGCTCCCGCCGGTGGCGAGGAGGTACCAGAGCGATTGCTTCGTCCCCGGCGCGGGGCTAGAGTCCTCGAGTTCGACGCTCCTCCGTCTGTTTATTGACGAGAATGAACGCTGTAGTGTATTGATTTGAAAATGACCAATAAATTCCGTTATTACTTATAGGCATTGAACCGTTTTGAACGGGTTTGCTCAGTTTGCCAAGTGTGCTTTATGTTCTTGGAACTCGTTCTGCAGAATCAGAAGTAACGAGCTAAAGACTCCAAGCTTCGAGTGATCGGGGTTCATCAAGAGTTTACTTGCAAACTGACGGAATTTAGAAATTACCAACTTACTGTTGCAGATCTCACACCTTTGCTTTATTGAGAAATACCTGAGAAATTCATTTAAAATCTTTTACTTTGTCTGCTAATAGAATCTGAACAATAATCCAAATCCACTTTTCGTTTTAAAGAAGAATGATTAAAGCTAAAAAGCAGTTTATATTTTTAAAGGTTCTTCAAAAACCCTATTTAACAAAGGGTGGAATTTTGTTCATGGGTGGTTCATTGTCTACACTAAATTACAGCAATAATAATTGAACGTAAACACTGCACTTATAAGTGTAAAGTAATATTTGAACGCTTATTAAAAACGAATTTTTAAAATATTGGGTATGATTTCCTTAAAATTTCCCACTTCCTGATTTGTGGACCGATTTAACCGATTTTTAGCAAGTGTGCGGCTCAGTTCACGAAAAATCCTAGCAATTAAGCAGCAATTAAAATTAAAATATAAAAGAAGATTGTAAAAAGTAATCATAATCACTGATTTTATGTAAAAAAAAATGTCGAACACAAAATTTCCGATAAAGAACAATCTCGGAAATCACGGAAAAATATTTGGGTCACTATTCGAAAATTATAAATATTTAATATTGTCACGTGAATCGACGACGTCTGAAAACTAGAGCAAGTAATTTTTAGTTAAATTAAACAACTTTTGAAGTGGAAATTAAAATATATCCCAAAAAACATCACTCAAATTCTGTAAATTAGTTTAGAGTTTAGTTTAAATGGTAAAAATCTAAAATCACTCGATGCGTTTCCGAACTATGAACAAGTCACCACAGCCTTTCAAAAAGGAATTAACTCAAGCCGGATTTTATTTTCTATAAAGTTATTCTCTAGAGTGATCTCAAGGTAAATACCACTTCTACAGGATTAAATTTCGCTATAAAAAAGTGTTGGTACACGTTTGTTTAGCAAAATTCAAAACTGCGTAATTTTTTAATTTGATTTTGAAGTCATGGAAATTTTTTATGATTTTACTACAATCAAATGGAGAGAGGATCTTGACTTCGGTTTTCAACAACCAAAAATGAAAAACTACGATGATTTCGAGCCCATGAAAACTTTCGTAAATTTATGGCGTTTTAAAAAGCTTTTCGTTGACTTGTTACGAAACTTTTTTTTATTTAAATCTACAGATTATATTCTATGATTTTAAAGAGCCTTTTGTAAGTATAAGGATAAATACACATTGACTTATTTAGACAGTAAACTTTATTTCATAGTAGACTTCTTTAAACAAAACTCAATAAATCAAGGAGTTTTAATCCTTTAACAAAAGTAAAGAAAAAAAAACTAGGGTTTAAGCCTTACTGCGCATACACCTGTTGGCAAATAAAATAAATGGACGCCTAAATTATTATCCACTTTCGTAAGTATAAAATCAGTTTTGTAAAAGGAACCTAAGTATGCAATTGGCTTTTGAAGAACATTCTGCATAAATGACTCAACGAAAACCAAAATGTTCTGGCGGTAGTAAATGTTCTATAAATTTAAAAAAATTTTACTAAAATTTAACCATAGTCTCATAAGAATTTGATTTCAATCAGATCTTACGATAAAATTTTCACAGATTTCAAGGATTTTTGATATAATTTTACGATGTATTTTTAAATTTTAATTATTTCGCATTACGATATACAAAATTATCATTTAAATTTATAACAATTTTCTTTAGTATTTTAAAATTTCAATTCAAATGAAACTCATGATTCTTGGATTTACGAAAGTCATTTTATTTATTTAATTTTACGAAAATATTTAGTTATGAGATTTTACGAAACACTTTCGAAAAAATTTATGAAGAATTCCTCTGAGTGTAAATTCAGAAAATCGCCCGTAAAAATAATTTTGGTATTATATTAAATTCGTGGGTAAATTCATTTAAACTGCTGTTACTAAACGATGAAAACTTCGAGTATATCTTTTTTTCAAATCTTTCATGATCGACATTCGGGAGGAGTCTTCATTCAAATCTTGAAGAACAACTTCAACGTCAATGGCAGATTAAATCTCCCATTTCTTCGAAACTATGTTTTCAATTTCAGTGACCACTATTTCTTAAATGTTTTCCACATTTCTTAGCCATAAAGAACGAGATCTTAATCGAAGTAATTTTAATTGCAACGTATACGTTTTTTTTAATATCCCTTCCAGGCATAACTGGAGCACCATTGCAAGAGAAAACCTTCCAGGGTCGTGGCTATGACTTCAGTAAATATTTCTCAACAAAAATTTATACAGAATATTCTAGTAAAGTTAACTAATAAATGTGTAATATTATAAAAAAAGTATTAATATATTATTTAAGAATTGAGTTTCTAAAAAAATTCCTATTTTTGACCTTTCTAACTAACCCCTTAAGACATACTTTGTTTTAAATTTAAATAAATTATTTATATTCTTTCATCGAGAAGATACTGAAGAAGTGCTGTAATTAATCACAAAAATTACTAACACATCTATTAGACTAGTTCGGAAAAAGCGTGTTCTGTACGAAAAACTCTCTTGTCGATTATCCTCTAAATTTTTTCCAATCCAAACATTTGTAGGTTTTTGTATTCCTTAAATTTTGGCAAACAATGAACTTCGATGTGAGGTCCGTTAATATTCCATGAAGCTACCGAGCTATTCTGAGTCTACCTTCCTTTAAACTAACAGAGGTAAATACCTCGTGCAAGTGCTTGCTTGCATTGCTAAAATATTTAAATTAATTCACTTTTGCCTTACTTCTAAGCGAGTTATAGAATTAGTCTAATTTTCACCAGTGATAAAAGCAATTCGTTTTCGAAAATAGTCCCTTTTTAAGGGAACGTGGTAATTTTATTTCCTATAAATAATTAAATAATTAAACTAATCCTTTAGCTGAATAATCTGTTATTAGCCTACCTGAACTGCTTAAAATAAAAATTGTAAGGTTTAACGACTTCATTATGTGATAAAGTGACTCTTGTCGAAAAAGGGGCAACATTTGAAGTGTTTTACCGCTTTTGAACTTACTTTTTTGTACAATACACGTTCATAGTTTAAATGTAGCTTCTTGATCGCAACTAGTCGACAACTATGGAATCAATTGACCACCAATTGACAATGCAAGGTTTGATATGTTAAACTAATTGCTTCTATTGAAAAAAAAGAAAACGCGACATCTCTTTTCCGAGATTCATAAACTGGAAATATTAACATGACTATGATAAATGGCAAGTCAGAAAAGAATTGATTCTGAAATGGCTAAATTTTTCTAGCCGGCTCTCTAGAAATGGACACGGTGCACTCGATGCAGTTTGGGCGTCGGATTATGGCTCCGGCTGCCACTCGACCAGTTTCCTTGTTTGGGGAATTAATTGCAGAATAAATTTTCACATGCTCTACTTGGCCTTGTACCTTGTACCTGCTGTCTAAGAACGCAATTGCGTAAAAATGCACGCTTACGGGCAAAGCAATTTCGCCTCGCCCGGGGACGGAGGAAACTTGATTAATTATCTGCGCCTCGGTTACTCGCTTCGGGGAGTTTTATCATGGAATTACGTAAGGTCTAGGAAAAGAGTTAATATCGCCCACGGCCCTGACATATCGCTTAATAAATTTAACGCGCTTCCCCGTGACACGCGCCCCAGGGAGACAACAGGCAAAACGAAATCGGGTCAGGGTGTCCTTCTTTAATTTCCGCCCCAGCTCACCGGCTTTGTCACGGGCCATTTTGATGTCACGGTGACGCTACCGCGTCCCGGGCACGGTGTATTTTGAATGGATACGCCACCTCCACCGTTCTAAGGCTCTTATCTTCTCCTCGATATCGCGCACTGTGCACTGATATCTCCACTGAAGTCGCAGATAACTCCGCCGCTTCCGGCATTAGTGCTTTAGCTAATTATTTCGTCGCTTTTGTTACTTCAGTCGTCGCACTGTTTTGTCTTATTTCCAATTAAGCCGTGATTTTAGCCAGAGGACGGTGCTCCCGGACGATGACTGAGGCTCCCCGAAATAGACCCGGAGGAGTTTGCTCTAACTGCGATGTTCTCCAGTTTGATCCTAATTTCGGAGTGGAAGTGCTAAATTACCGAAAACGTCTGTGCCGGGTAAACAGCACTCCGGCTCCAAACTATAAATAACCCGTGAATCTTATCTCGTTCGCGATTAGAGAAGTGCTCAGGGGGTACTTGCGCAACTGTTCCCTTTCTTTTTGATTCAATTTAAAAAACAGGTTTTTATTCGCTTCTGTGACCGGAACGGCCCTTTCTTGCAGCCATAGTCGTTTTTGTGATATGCTCACTTTAGCACATCACATCTTCCGATTCTCGCAACAGCTAATAAATAAGTTTTGATGGATTCTTCGTTTACAGGAAAAGCATTCCAGAATTGTAAGAAAAAAGTCGAAACAAGAGATTCGTAAAAGGAAACTCAGAGCCTGAGTTAAGTTCCAGTTTTCATATCAAAATTAAAATGAATAGAGCTAATAATTTTCGGATCAGAAAAAATGTAGAAAACCATTTTGAACTTGAGAGAAAAGTAGAAACAAGTATTTTCTGACCTCAGAGGATTAAAAGATTATACGAGTTTTTTGTCATTGCGCCCATGTTGAAAATAAATCAATCAGGTTTTATATCCGAAACGGTTTAGATAGTAAGGAAGAGGTCATTCATCTCTCATCACCAATCAGTAACACTATCTGAGTATTTTGATTTATATCTTTATGATTTGTTTCAGTAGTTAATCCAGGCTTTCTTAAAGTAATGCGTGCAATACGAGTTGGATTCTGTGAATTGATACTTTTCATTTGTAAATCATAAAACAAATTTTGTAAAAGATATTTTTCTTGATGTACCCAAAATCAAAAACTATCTAAAATCAGTATCTGCGATGTTGATAATTTTCTAGGTCTAAAATGAACCTCGCCATCAGCATTCTTGAATTTTTCCAGATTTTTCTGAGTGATACTTTTCAAGATCGTGATTATGTTACGCAATTTTCAAGAGGTTTGTGAAAAAAAATTGCAAGAATAGACCTAAGATAACTTAGATATTTTTCAATTCGCACTTTTTTGGTACCCAACACGATGACCTTACAAACAAAGAGTATTTTCTCAAATTTGGTGTTTTATTGAACCACTACTTCCAAAGTTGCCCAATTTCAACTTCCTGTGACAAATTATCTCCGAGGAAATGACTATGATGGACAGAAAGACACCAAGGTGATTCCTTAAGTGGTTTGTTTTTGCAAATCTAGTCCGTAACACTTAAAGAAATATAATTCATATTTTTAAGAATTTAGTCTCCGTTTGATGAATTAACTCATGTTCACTAGATTTATTTTTAAACACAAATAAAAATGCTAAAGTGGAAGTTCTCCAGTTGAAAAATTAGATGATTTATAATTTTATATTAATATAGTGAAATTTATACAACTTTTTGACTATTAGTACTCTATTCTACCAGAGGAAATTACTTAATTTGATTAGTGGACAATGCTTTCGAAAATAACCAAATCACTATAATAAGTCATAGTTGGAAGGTAATTTGTTTATATTCTCACTTTGTTAGATTATTTGTTACAAAAATGTTTTTTTGGGTTAGTGAGTAGGGAACCAGACTATCACACAAAAGTTATGGGTTCAAATCCCGCCTTCCGCCCAACGAAAGAAATTTTTCCGAATTTGTTTCAGTAGTTTCATAAAATAAAAGGGTTTGTAAGTTAGACATATTATTACTAGTGCTATGAATTAATTTTCATTATATTTATTATTGTTAAAGAAAAAGAAAAAAAACCAAAACGAAAGACTTTCTCCAATGAACACATAATTCATAAAAAAATAGGCAGGTATAGTATACAAAGCTCTTCTTTACTAACCGATATATAGAAGTAGAGTTCTTCATTTAAATGCTAAAAATCCGCGAGTCTATAGCAAATACAATGTGTCGGTTTTGCATTTCTATAAAATCTAGAGTCTTGAGATTACGCAATAAGACATCATACCGATTTCCATGAACGCGCTCCTCTTCTTTAATTGCCTACAGATGTGCTCTCCATTTACAAAAGAATCAGTAATGAGGTTACACAGATGTTTTTATACCTCCTCTATCGAGCTGTTGCTCAAGAGAAATTAGCGCTTAATTATACTAATTAGTGCCTTTATGGATTAAATTAATAATTATACAATAATCAATCAATTGCCGTTGCGAACACCAAAAGGTTTATGATTCGGAAACGTTTGCAGAATTGGGTAAATATTTTTCACGCAGAAAATCGGCAATTTGCAAATTTATAAGACGCAAAAAATGAGATGCCTATTGAAGTATTTTTTACACAAAAAACGCTTATTTGGTAATTTTTAAAATATCAGATATAACGAATTATTTTAATTCACAAGGGATTTTTTTTGGAAAATCGCTCCCATAGCTTTTTAACAACTTTATTTACTTAAGTTTTTAACTAAAGCCGCTCTAAATGTTTGCCTTTTTATCGATAACCATGATCTGAATGAAACTTGTGTTTTTAAATAGATTAGAAGGATTTTGCTAGTTTGCCTATTTTAATAATAATAATCCCAGAAAAAAATCGTTGGAACTTTTTTTGTAAGGTAGGTTTAAGAGAAACCTGAAATGAATGCTATGGATTTTCCTCTATTTAATTTGCAGAATGATTCATTGATGATTGATGTGTTGAAGTTTCAGATTGAAAAAAATGATTTTTGTGGGTATATTATAGGGCATATTCCTTATAATTTAAGAAAGTTCTATTTTATTCAATAATTTGAAAACCTCTGGCTTTCAAGGTCATTTAAACTCCATTGAAATTTGCTTAGCTATCTGCCCTAAAACTACTCATATAAATTATTTTTCTATCTTGAATGGTTTTCGAGAAAAATCCACTGGGTGCCATCAGTGAATCACCCTGTGTATATTTATGTACTTTGTTGATTTTGTGGGAATTACTAAACATTTGAAAATTGAATGTAGTGCGTGATTTGATAAAGAACTTCCAACAGTCTTTATTTATACGATGTCGAGCCACGATGATCTAGATAGAAGGTGTTCTGTAGCTAATAGTAACTCCTACTAGTAATAAAAATAAATTTCACGGTTTTTGCACTTCTGTTAAAACCTTTTTTTAGTATCATGAGCTCTATTTATTAGTATGCTTGATTTTAAATCTGATAAGACAATATCTAACATGGTTAGATCGATTACAAGCAACACAAGCACGTCGGTACGTACTTTACTTTCCAGCTGAGATCTCTGACGAATTTGTCCGATGTTAATACCGTACTAGTTTAATGCTGTCTAATTTTAACCCCTGGCTTTGCACACGAACAGAATTTCCAATTTTTCCAGATGATGTATTTGGATATATTTCACAATATGACTTCCTGATGATTGATGGCTTCCTATGCCTCTGATCGAATCAACTTCTCTGTTAAACATAGATTTAAAATTTTCACTGTATTCCCACTCTCCTAGACAAAAGGATGGAAGCCACCATATGCTTAACTAATTTTCGTCTATTTTTCCGTTCTCCGATGTTGCATCAAAGATCAATTACTACTCCAGTTTACCCTTAAGAACTTGATCCACCCTTGAAAATAATGCTCTAAAATTAAATTAAACAATAATCATATTTTGAAAGCACGTATTTCAGTCCATATTTAAATATTTAATAGAAAAAAATAACTGAAGCCGTCACCAAAAGCAGACAAACACTGCTCTCCTTGCCACTTTTGTAATATTACTTACTATCTCTTCCTAATTCGGAGTATTAAAATTGTTTTATACTTTTCAGCATTTTAGTTCTGAAAGTTCATTTTGTTGTATTTGAAACAGAATCGAAAATAGCGTAGCTAAAAAAACAAAATGATTATAAAGCTATTTTATTTGGCGCACCACATTTTGCTGTATCGTTGGTACGTTTTGTTTACTATTCTCGTTGGAAAAAAAAGAATAAAGTCTAGCGAAGCTAGGTCAGGTAAACACAGGGTGTAATCGGTGGATATGTGAGCTGGCACATTTTCATGCAAAAGGGTCCAATTTCCAGAAATGTTCAAATGGGAAACAATGCTCATTTAAATTTTTTGATTCTAGACGATTGATTCACCACGAATTCGTGCCACCGGGGTACACTTTGAATGCAATGTTTTATTTAGAGAGGTTGTGACACGACTTTTGAAACGATTACGACACGCCTGTCTCGACGGGAGCATGTGTAAATGTCAACTGAGGGTGATTGCAGAACAATAGTACTTTAATAACTTCAAATCATTTTCTGTTTTGTCGTTCTAGCACGTCTACTGAAATATGAAAAGGATTTTGGAAGTTTAATAAAAATAAAGCGCTATATTTAAATTTTTAAAATAAGGGCCGTAAAGGTTCTAATAAAAATTATATTAATTATATGTAAGTGTTATATTTGACAAGGCTATAGAAATGTAATTAATTAAAGTACATTACATTTTAACTTTAATTATTCTGAATAGTAATTTTAAATGCCGGCTGGAATAACATGAATTATGCCATTCGTATGTATTGATTTTATTATTTCGTGTTAATTGCTCAATAAATTTCATTTCTAAGCTGAAAAAACGTTACTCATTCTCGCCATTGTGGCTCACGTCCGACATTCCAGTGGAATTGTTCATAATAATGCAATAACTCGTAGCGAAAGTATTGCAATCGCTTAATTTTATTGGTATTGCTTTAACATTTCAAAGCGTTCGCAATTTTCAAGGTGTTGGCGCATTCCTCCTTCGGACGGATCTGGGTACAGGTGTTAAAGTTACCACAAAATGAAATGTGTGACGTCCTATGATCAAAAGGCCTTGATCTAATTCGCGATTGGTTTCCAGTACTCGCGTCCACTCCGTTTGGGGTCAGATATAAATTTCCAATTAGGGTCAGAGCTCATTCGGCCTAATTATAATTTAATTGTAATTAAAACTGCTCAAAGCAGCGGCTTACAGACTCGGCCACGCTTGGGCGTAGTTTTCGCGACAGCCAGTGTGAATTAAGCCGCGTTACGACTACACTGCGACCGGGACTAACGCAATTAGCAGCGTGCTCGCTGATGTGGATAGGAGACAGTGCCATATTACATCAGGTGGGATTGGGTTTCCGACCCACCCCCGTCGATCCGCCAGCCGCGTCAATTCTGACGAGAGGCCAGAACCGAGTCCAGAGTGGAAGAAATAAACAACTATAAAGCCGCCATTACAGCCCGCAGATCGTCAACACCTGCAGGCTCCTATGACTAAAGTTTTTCCAAACTGGTTACAGTTCGTTTGTGGCACTTCACCTGCAAAGTGATTCGACCCTCAGGGGGCGTTCTGTGCGTAATTATCCCGCAGGTTGTGCAACGCGTTCAACGGCGTTGTAATTCCAAATTGTGCTTACCTGGTCGTTATCGGTTGTGACCACACCGTTTAATTGAAACTCTACCATTTGAACTCAGAGATAAAATGCATGTTGTCGTTTAAAAGCTTTATAATTTTATCCAATGGCCTTACTAAATTTCCTTCTTTCAGAAATTACACACCCTTAACAAATCGAAAATTGGTGATTCACCGGATCAGTATAAAATTTTTAAAATTCAATTTTAATTTTTTCGAACTCAAAGTAAATTTTTGAATTTGAATTTTTGAAATATCAAATTCTCAAATTCTTAAAATTCAGTTGTTTTAATTTTTAAAGAACGTTGTAAAATAAACAATGAATAATCAAATTCTTATGATATTTGTTGCAATCGGTTACAGTATAGTATAATAGAAGTTACCACAGACTCTTGCGCAAAATATTTCGTATTATAGAGAAATTTTTTCAATGAAATTGAATACTCGAGTATATGCTGAAAGAAAAAGTAGTAAGACGATTTGCTTCAGCAAATTGGTCATGCTCCTCATGCGTGGATAGTCATACTGCCTGCAAATCACCATGTACCAACGATATAAAAATTAAAAGTTTAAATATTGAATTTGATTTATGGCTGTATGTACGTATGTATTTAGATAGTTAGTACAGTCGTCTCAATAGAATACGTAGTAGTTATTTATTCTAGCACAATATAAAATTTCTTATTTACCAAATCGATCAATCCCATAATTAATAAAGTGAAGAAAATTGGAAAAATTGTATATAGAACTTTTGGGAAATGTTTTCTAAATACATTTTGAACTAAAGTCATAAAGTATGTAACAGTGACATTTGTATGTAGCTTTTAGGTTTGGATTATTCTCTAAATAGCTTCAATCTATTTTAAAATGTCCTTTCTGTCTCGATTTGTGGACGTTTCATGTATTTCAAAAAATATAAAAAAGGTTTTCCATTATCTTATTATAAAAATTTGAGCATTCGATAAATTTTCGTATTTATTTGGAAACGTTATTTTAAAAATACCCTTTTTCCATGTAGTGCATGTGATGGCAAATAGCGTTCGAAAAAGATTGGTCAAACGATTTTAAAGATTGATATATAAATGGGCTTGATAAAACGAAAATTAAGTTCTTGGAATCTCATTTAAAATTTTGAAGTCAGTTTTGACTAGTATTTTTTTTAATTACCATATCATTTCATCTACTTTTAACAGTTTTAAAACTTTTAAACTTAATGGAGGTGGAAAACAACTTTTTTTTTCACTCGTTTAATTCTGACGAGAATGAAATCATTCGAAAAACCCCGGTCAGAAATAAATTTGTCCTTCATCCCTTCTAATGGTTAGTCAAGCGTGGCTGTAGCTCATTCCGTGTCCTTGCTAGAATGCCTTTTTGCATTTCCTAGGTGCACTTTGTATAATTTCCTACCCGAGATGGACGTATTTCCTGCGCTACGTGATGGATGCCCTAATGAGCTCTGCGATGTGGGAAGAATCCAAAATCTCCCACGAATTAAGTGCCTTCTCACTGGAAGTGGAATAATTCACCAGCAGTAGTAAAACGCGATAAGTGAGCCGGGAACCTTTCAACTTTGGCTCCAGCGTTGCAGCTCGGGTGGAACGGCGCGCGAAATGCCAGGGACATGCGTTCACGTACGTGGTCAGGCTTCGGGAGTGATTTATGAACTCTTCGAGTGGCGAGTACCTTCAAAGAGTTTGCCAGCAGCTTTATTTATTATTATTTTCTGCACTTGCAGTCAAAACGCGATGAATTTGCTGCACGAAGTCTTCAGGAATATTAGCACAAACACGTGCACGTTTAACGTTTTTCTAAAAATCTTGAATCCATTTATCCTGTAGGAGAAGTTAAAGATATTTCACGTAAGTAAGCATTCTTTCTTTTATAGCATCATAAAGACTTTCCTTTTAAAAATGTAGATAAAACTAAGGTTATTAAAATAGTCTTGAATGTGAATGTTTAGTTTAAGGAAAAAGGAACAGTTTTCAGAAGACTCAAAAATCGTAAATTGGAAAAATAATTATTGGTAAAAACAACCCTAAATGTTAAAATGCAATATTTGGAAAAACTAGACAAGGTCCTTTTCCTAATTTGATCTTGAACCCTAGGTACCTTTTTTGCTTCTAGACTTGAACTTGTAGCACTTTACGGATGATCTAAGTCGGTTTGTTGAAATAATTCACGCTGTACGACAGGGCTAAGTTTTCTTTCGTGTTATATGAAATCAGATTCTATAGTTTCAGATCATCCTTATTTTTATTTAGTCAGGTAACTTATCGAGATGAAAATATGTATAAGATTATTCCTCGGACACTAATTTACACACTAGTGAAAACTGGTTCTTGCGTATTCTCAAACAAACAAACAAAACAGACAAAAAAAAAAAAATAAAAGTTGAAGTTTTACTGCCTGAATAATCCAAGCAACACATTTCCTCAAAATACTGAACAAAATACACAGCCAAGAAGAGCGAAATTAAATAAATTGGACAAGAGAAAAGGAGGAGGACCTCATTAAATTGTTACATTTATTTACCCTGATTATGAAAATTCCATTAAGATATGAATCCTAGCCCTAGGCATTTAAGGAAAAACCAATTTTATTACCCCCGGCAAGGGATGCATCCTATGAACGTGCCATGCTTTCAAAACTCCTAAGCCCATCCGTCCGGGTAAAAAATGTGGTGAAATGGCAAAATGCCCGATTAAATTGCAATCGGACCTAGAACGGTTGAACTTATGCAAAGCACAAAAGGGATTTAGTGAGATATTCATGATCGCCGGGGGCCAGCAAAAGAGCGAGCTTTTCACAAGCACCCCTCTTTCCCGGAGGGATGTTTTTTCAATGAGCGCCTGCAAGGGGCATAATTCTAGGTGACGGCGTTATCCCGGCAACAAGTCCCTGACCATAAATCATCCCGAGGACATTTATTAGTCAGCGCCTGTCCAGATAGGCTGTGGAATTTCGCCAAACATTTCATTTCATTTTTGACCGGATGTAACACATCCGAAGTGTAGATGTTGGAGGGAGGAGGAGGAGGGGTTGGACCTTCGCAGACAAAGTAAGGCCACCCGCCACCCAGCGAACAGAGGACGACTGCGGTTGTGCCGGATTAATTTCAATTTTCCATCTTGCGAAAGGTCTTGAGTCGTCTCCTCGGAGAGGCTTCGAGTGTACGAGCACATCCTGTCTGGGGCTGTCGAGTAACCACAGACCGCGGCGGTACCGGTGGAAGACGACGGCCATTGAATAGCCCATCGAGGCGACTGCGAGTGGCTCCCGGTGCATACCAGAAGAGCTCCTTTGTCTTCGCTCGTTGGATTCCTGGTAGCTAGCTGCTAGTTAGCAGAGCAGAATTTAAAACGTAATATTCATGAAGACCGCGCGCGCGGGGCAAGGTTTATTGGGGTCTTTTCCTGTGTGATAGGGCGCGCGGGACGCGCTATCGGGTGTGGGTGGACACCCTCAATCTGCTGATGGAACTCCTCCCGATGACGGCGAATAGTGCGGTGAGCTGCACTTGTTTAAAAATAGCCGCTGAATAGCGTATGGAGCACACAAGACGTGTTTAGAAAATTTGAACAGGCTCTCGCAGCACCTTTTCTTGGCCCGGTTCCGTCTTCGTCGTCTTGTGTTCGTCTTCGTCTTAAACTTTTTGCACTCCTTGTTGCGGGCGCGCTCTTAACAATCGAATGTGGCCCTGGAATATGTCTACACGACGAACGTGAGCTGGATCTCGATGTGCCGCATATATGTAATAAGGGAATAAGTTTTATAAGCAGGAAGGGGACACGTTGTTGCACTGCGAGACACGGCACACTGCGGATTCATCGGGAATATATAATTGTGCTGCGAATCCACTTCCACCCGCCGCGATCCTCGATCAGTTCGCATTGGAGTCGTCATCACTTCGATCTGGTTATCGAGACGGGGACAAGGAGATAATTTAATTGTAAATTCGGTAAATTTTTGGGGCACAAAGGTGAAATGGCCTTTTCACTGTAGGGAAATCGGAATTAAAAGACAAAGAAACAAATTCTTAGCATTGTAGTATAATTTGTCAAGCTTAGCTAAAATAGTTAAACAGACAAGCAAACAAACAAAATATTTAAGGCCTATATTCTAAATTAGAGTAAACGAATGGGGATGCATGTAAAATGTATTCTAGAGAAGTAATCAAGGAGGTTTTGTTATTATATGCATGCTTTCTCCTTCCTCTGGTACTTACGGGCCACTCCCTCGTTCTGTGCACTTCACCGTACGAAGATGAAATGAAACGGGATCATGAATCACATACCCATACCTTCCAGGGAAGGTTTCTTGAATATTTGTTGAATGCTTCTCTTTCCAACTTGGTAGTAACAGACAACAAAGGTCTACAGAAATACACATAAATAAACAATACTTAATGTAAAAAAAACTGCGTCGTCATGATTTTTTTATTATTTGTATAGATTGAGTTGTTATCGTTTTTGCTATTTTTGAATTTTTCCATCCTTAACCACGAACAGTTCCTTGTCTATCGATGTCCCCGATTCCCTCACCTCAGAATTGTTATTGTTTCACAGTTTATCGAAATGGGGAGAAAAAGGAATTTAATTGCGAATTCGGCAATTTTCCGGAACACGATGGGGCTTGGTTAACTGTCCGCTTCGACAGTCTAAAATTGTTTGTTCGTTTTGTTTTGCAAAATCGAGCCCACGTTCGCTGAAAAAGCGTGAGAGCCGCTGCATCGCCGAGCCCCATCATCATTTGTTACTCGACGGATGCAGCTCGAGTTACCTGGAGACTATCGATCAGGGGCATCCCGCCGCCGACGACTCCGAGGCGCACCTCCGGCTCGCATTGTTCTCCGGAAAATTGCTGGCTGCAACTTTATCCTGGAGATTCCCTTTGCGGCGCCCGTGCATTTAAAATGCTACCTTGCCACCATCTTTAGGTGTTAGAAGTGTTCTCACCGCGCAAAAACATCCTTCCTCGCTGCACTGGGAATCACACGACTGTACTCGTTCCTTCTGTATCACTTGCATGAGGGTTGCCCACCCGCCCCTGCGGGCGTCTTCTTAATGTAGGCGATTCAGGTGCGAACTATTCGACGAACTTCAGCAGGTCAACAAATTAACACCGAGTTGTTCGGGCGTTTTGCACCGTCAGAAAGGTTTCGAAAGGGTTGCTTCCCGTACTGCATCGAGCTTGTAAGTGGCCTCACAACGGCGGCCATTACTGCTAAAGTGTTTAGCACAAAAGGGGGTAAAGTGCAAGATTGCATTAATTGTCTGCTTTCAATCAAATGCTACTGAGGAAGGCCTGACAAAGGGTTAAGTCTTTTCTCGCACCCTAGAAATTGTTAGGTCTTATGATAATTTCATTTCCTAGGTTTTTTGATGTGAAACTTCTATAGCGAGTGTAAGTCTGTTCTTTTCGGATACGAAAAAAATTGATTCTTTCGAAGTTTTAAAAAAGTTTATTTTAGTAATCACTGTGAAGAAATGAATTAAAATTTTTTTTTAAAAATTGGATTTAAGAAAGAAATTTATTAAAGGTTTCTACACACTTAAAATGCTTTATTGTTTTAAGCAAATGGAATACAAAAAGAGTCAAAAAAGTATAGAATATGGCAGTAAATGAAATACAGGTAGGTCGCCTGGATGGCCAAACACTAAATGGGGTTTAGACCCACTAACCTGTTCATTAATCTATCCCAATTGGCGCGAATGCATTAAAATATTTAAGCCGCCTCTACGTCCACAAATTCTTTATCCATCCCCGTCAACTGAATTAGGAATTTATCCGATGATAGTTAATTTCGTGGCTTGTTTGTTTACCCTCGAAAACTAGGGCAACTACGGGCGTCCTCCTTCCACAATTTCACTTTTTCGGTTCTATTAAACTTGGCTGTGACTTAACCAAACACGGTAACCGAAATTTTACATTAGTCGCCATTAACTCAGTCAGCACACTCCCCTGTTCCGCCGAAAAGAATTAATTGAAAATGAATGAACAATTATTGGTGAATTAGATCCCATCTGAAAAAAATCGGGCTTGGCGCTAAAACGCGCCTGCCAGCGCAAATTACCACAAAGTACGCGGCCATCAGGTAAACAGTGTGGTGGAGGGGCATCCAGCAGATATCCAATAACTCCTGGTTTTTGATGGAACGGAATATTTAATGCCGTCCAAATTAGAGTGGAATTTAGAGGGCCTAGGTTGCTAATCGGTGCTAATCCCGGCACACACCCTCGCTCCGGGAAAACAAACGTGTCTAACCCGGCTGATATGCAAATGAGCCACCCATTCACAATGAGCCGAATGATAGCCTGTTATCATCCCAAGATCCCCACAAATCGATTAGCATCCTTCTCGAGAGCGGCAAGTTAATTCCCATCCGGGGCGAGCTTCCGGCTTCTTCCAAGGAGATTCCCCGGAACGGCTTCTTAAGACAAGTGACGGTAAACGTAGTCGTTTGTCTGGCCACGCTCCGGTCTCAATTGAATTAGTCGGAAATGGGGCGCTAATGAACTTGGGCTGACAGTCGTAATAAGGCCCTTGAAGGGCCGCTCAACAGATGTCACAATTTAACGGCCGGAGACTAAGCCCGATTCCTGTCTGCCATCCAGACTTCCAGACTGTGTTCGTCCTGTGCTGAATGCTGGACCACTCGGAACGGCTAATTAACTCAATTGGTTGGAACTGCTTGGACACGAGGTCTTAGTGCATTTAACGTTTCGTGATTTGGCCCCTGACCCATGGACGCTTCCCGGACGGAATGAAAGTTTCTTGTTCGTTGTTTTTATCACGAGAAAGATTTTCTCTTTCTACCCACGCCCGTGATCGGGGAGTTACCATAATTGAGAGAAATGAAAAGGTTAGATCTGATTTTTACTTTCATAAAGAGTAAGTAAGAGTAATTTCGTTTAATTATATTACGTTTAGAAGATGAATGTCTATAACAAATCATTTCTTTGGCGTTGATAACAAATTTTCAGCTGCTGAGAAGTTCTAAGCTTAAGTCGTGTTAATTAGCTCAAGCTGTAGGCTTCTATTTTAAGTGATATCTAACATATCACGATTAACATATCATTCAGTTAAAAAATTAGTAATACTAGTATAAAAAATGGTTAGACCCTTTTTTATTAAGGACAGTACACTAAACCGGCTTTAAAAGAGTCTGGATGGTAACCTCACTCGTGGAGGCCAGTCCAATTTTCATTGCCCTGGTCCGGCATAGTACGCTCCAGCTATTTCGGAGAGGAAAGGTAAGAAATCCAGGTGAAATCAACGCTTGTCCCAAAAGGTTTTGTGGGAGCGAATGAATCGTGCTCGACCCAGGCTATTTCCGTTTTTCCGGAAATCGCAGATTTACAGTGGAACAGAAGGCACACTAGCATCGTGTCGGCCCTATCCTATCCTGTCCTGTCCCGTGCTGCGTCCATTCTGTAGGAATAAGGGCCGGAGACAGTCGAGTTCGAATGGAGCGCCAGCCGTGCAGCCGAACGGAAAAAGCCAATGCATGTCGAAGCAAGAAAATCAAATCAGAAAGATTCATGCTAATTAAGGGTCTTTCCATTCGTGCCGGAGCGTTAGCATTTTTTTTTAGTCCGTTTTTACCTGTCAAGTATGCACGACCGAAGGTTATTTATGTTCCAGTTCAGTACGTAAGTGCACTCTGCAATCCGAAGGTAACGCGGACTCGAATCGCAGCAGGACTGTTACCGTAAGACGGAATAAGGCGACGGAAGGACGGTGAAGGTACGTAGATCGAAGAATAGAAGAGAAGGAACGGGAAGGGGTGCCAGGTGCCCGCCAGGTGGATGGATGATGGCTGCCTTCAGCCAGGTAGGCACTTAGTCTAGCTGGAATGCAATTGCCTGCACAATCTGGTGCATTTACTCGTTCGTTGCATTGCTGCATTCGGCGGCGGCTCTGTGCTGTGAGAAAAGTTTTTGTGCATAAGCGACCACCTTTGAAGGTACGAAAGAAAAGTGGGGAACGGGGAGGGCATGCATGCATTCACTAGCAATGGCAAATTCAAGACGCACGTAAACAGCGGAAACGGGTAATGATAGCTGCTTTGCACCTGGCTTTGAGAGGAGCATTAAACCAGACGTGATACCTGGAGATAGATGCGCTGCCATCGCCTTTTCTTTACCTTTATGGCAGCTCGACGTCGAGTACACCCATTATTCCACGACAGTGGTGGCTCCTCCCAAGAAATGCAGAGCTCCCGAAAATCGCTTCGCACAGCAATCATGCTAATTACCCGACGTGGGACAGTCAGGTGAGGAACTCTTGTCCTTAGCTAATAAGTTGTAAACTTGCTGTCAAATAAATTGTTGTTTTTGGGAGCGCTTTTGTAGACCGGGTCTGTTGTTCTAGAAATAGCATTCCGAAATGGACGACGCGACGTTAAGTACACAAGTCCAAAAGTTTAGAAGTAAAAGTTTAAACATAAAATTTCATAGCAATAAAATGTTAGACGTTGCATGTTTAGACATTGGAAGGTATTTAGACAAGGACTAACATGAAGAAACTACGATTACTAAGGATTTTGGTGTCCTGAATATTATCTACTAATCCAGGTATTGTGGAAGCGCCCATTCAAGCAAATGTGGCGTTAGAGCTAGCTTCTATATGCAAATGTTTTTGAGGGTTTTTAGTGTCACATGCATAACGTTCGGTATTCAAATTAGGAAGATTATAACCTTGTTTCTTACATATTTCGATCTGGGATCCTTCCCAAACAACAAAAAATAGTGAAAGTTTAATGCTCGATTTAGTCCCATTTTTCTTGTAGTGTTTTGCCATTGTACCACAAAACCAATAACTTTAAAATCATTGTATTGTCCACATCTATGTAGTGAACTTATCGACGTCTTCAAGTTTTGTAAACGACGTATTTGTCTAGAGTTTATAAGTTATATTCCTGTCTGTACAAGTTAGCTTATAAATTTGTAACCAAGCTCTTGATTTAGATCAAAAATAAAATTCTAAGGTTAACAACAGCCAGGCATAGTATCGTTGAATAGAAATCCAAAACCATATCAAGATTTCTTAGAACGTTTTCTATTCTGATGTTCCTATTTTTGTGGTTCCATATTATCTAACTGTTGTTTCAAAATTTAAAAAAGAATATTAAATTGATAAAAGTAGTTAACGTAATAGAAGTGGTAACGATTTTAAATCACTCTATAAATGGGTCTTCTGATGGGTTTAGAAAAGTGCAGGGCGATGTTTGAGGGAAATGAACTAAAAAAAAATGGTCTTTATTCAAAAGTTGATTAGGTGAATAGTCGCCTGTAATGGACACTAGAGGATAAACACCTGCGTCTAAGCAACCCTCCGTTCTTTTCTGGAATCGTGGAATTACCAATAGCAACTTGAAAGTTTGGTCATTACATTTTGAGGTTATGAAACAGAATGAATCCCACCTGGTTCTTTCCGCCTTAGATTTAATAAATGAGAATGCACTTAGGACATAAGTCCATTAGGGTGAAGTAATCCAATTGGAAGTCCGACGAGAGAGTTTCCGCTACTTTCACGACATCATCAAATATGCCCGTTCTCTGCCTTTAACACATGTGATTAAGTAAAGAACTAGACGCCGCTAATCTACAGGAATCTAGATACTGTACCGTGTCTTCTTGAGAACATCTTGAGATTCTCCTTGCACCGTTCTCCTTTATTTCAAAAGCATGCAAAATTTATGGGAATTCCTTGGAGCTGACTCTGTGATTTCTTCTTCTTCTGCTTCTATGTTTGTGGCTGGGGTCCGCCTTGGGGCTCACATGTTCCCACATAAATTTCACGGTCAGCCGAAGAAACTGAATGCGGTTGAACGGTTCGCAACGTCTTGCGTTTAACTTCTTCTACTGTTTACAATGGTGGACCAAACCAACGCTGTTCCATCTCCATGATAGCTAACTGCTAACATAGTAGATGGTGCCCTCTGCGCCGTTTCATCATTTCCGAGGAATTTTAATTGTGCAGATGCCGGCATGGTCGTGGAGTAAATGCAAAACATAAAATAAAGCATGTTGCTTTATGCTACGGAAAATTATGAAACTCTGCTGCCCGGGAGTGCACTGACACAATTCGAGCAGAGTCCCACTGCAAATGAACCTCGAACTTTTGAAAGCATTGCAACTCCCTGAAACTCATTTCTTTTATGGAGATTTAATTAACATTTAATTCGGTAATTTTTCAGGTTAAGTAAGGAATTAAAAACGAACTTCCGTGAAGGTGGGATTGGACATGCAATTGAGCGATCTGCATATTAAAGAGAGTCTATTTTACCAAATTACTTTGTGAGCTTATTTACCATGCCCCAGAATTTTTAAGTGGGCTTTGATAAGCAGAATTGCAAAAATAGAATTTTCGAAAGGACTAAAGATATTTTCATTTTATACATTTTGTTTGTTTGTTAAATCTTTTTTTTGTTTTTTTTTTTTTTTTTTTTGAATCAGGATACCAGGTCATCGGGCTGCGTAGCTCCAATTACTGATACAAATTAGTACAACGATTTTAAGGAATATAACATGATTATATGAGAGTCAGCAAATGAAATTCGTATCATTTGGTACATCAAATTAATCCTAATTAAATATCTCAACATCAGGGCTACAGTGTACCTACAATAAATCCTGTATACGATAGAAATATAAAGGTACATGTTTTCCATTTCATTGGGGCCTCAGAATTAGAATTAATTGCAACTTGGATAGGGCACGTTTAAGTGGATACTACTTCATACTTATTCAAGATTTAATGTAATGAATTTACAACTTAAATACATTTAAAGATGGAATACACATAATTGATCCATGTATCTATTTAAATAAGTTAATATTTTTAATAAAACTATTTTGATATTTATCTCCAACTGATAATGTGTTCGATTATAGATTTAATATTTGACGCTAAACAATTCTCAAAGACGTTTCTATTTTGTTTTAATTATATTTTCGCAGACTATTGACCCATACCTCTGTTTTGTAATTTTAAATTACTTTTGACTCAAAAACAGGACTGAAATGTGGTTTTGTTATTTTGTATTTGTTATATATTTCTGTAGTACTTTTAGTTCTCTGAAAAATATCAGTTGTTTAAATATTTTTGGGTGCATAATTATTTTAAAAAAAGTAAAAATTTAAATTTATTTTTTGATTCATATTTTACCTTTAGTAAAACATTTTAATTTTTAGTACTATGACTTATTCAACACAAATATTTTTAAAATTTAAAATCTTATTTAGAAAAAAAAATTAATTACTAATACTAATTACAGTTTGTTTTCTTACTACGCTTAAAAAGATTATTTAAAAAATTTTATTCCTCTGTTATTAAGAATTCAAGATAGTCATTAAAGTTTCCACTATTTAATGTTTAATTGTCCATAGCTGCGCCATTAAAGATCTTTTAAATTTGTAACTAAAATGTTCTAAAAAATTCGTATTATGTTATGAGATTCACATACAGCAAACGCTACTATAACGAAACATTGTCTTCTTAAATCCATTGACTTTCCATAGGATACATTTCCCACAGGACAGTTAAAAGAATTTTGAAACTATTTAAAATTACTTAATTACCTACCTGGCACTAAGAATCGCGTATCATTAAAATTTTATAAAGTCTTTCATTTTAAAGAAAAAAGAGGTGTCGTAGGTTAAGAACACAGAAGTTCTTTTATAAGTTTTGCTAGGTTTGCCAGCCAGGGAACTTCATTCCTTTCAGCTTATGGATGAATCGTTCTTTGTCGGATTATAGCATTCCCCGGAGAACGTGACTGACCATGAATAACACCTGGATAACCATTTGTTAAAAGTAAAAAGCTATAAAGATTTCCACGACAAACGTTAGCATGGCTTTAGTACGGATTTGTATCAAATTTGACAAAGGATTTCGATAAATATTTCTGCAATGACACTTCACCGACATTTATCTAATTCGTTAATTTTATAGATAACATCACAGTTTTACGTCGGATTAAAATTAATATACTAGATTAAGTAGAATATTCGTTTTTCAGTTTGTTTATTGCATTTATTTCTATACTTTCCGGATTTAAAAGATACAAAAAATTGCAAATGTTGTTAACATGCATAAGGAACGGGTAAATTCACGGAAATCTACCTGCACTGTCGGATAATTGAAGCCGAAAGGTGCTCGAAATTGTAAGTAAGAGGTAGAGTAGACTCAAGCAAATACCATTCCGCATGGTGACCGTTCGAAAATGCCGCAAATTCCTTTCTAAAACTCGTTCGGAGGAAGTTTCATGTTACCATGAAGAAGCAAGTTGCCCGACACCCCGACATGAAAGGTATTTGCTCTGTGCCCCGTGTCCCGTGAAACTCGGTAGATACACCTAGAAGACCAAAAAGCAGGTAAACGGCTTAAAAGCTCGAACTCCGCAACTGTTGGCATACAGAAGTGTACAAGAAGCGAAAAACTCCCGGATTAGCCGAGTGGCAAACATGAGATCCTCCTAAGCTTCATAACCGCTCTGTTTGCAAATTTTGCTTTCATTCGGCGCATACTTGGATTTACCTGCTCTGCCCCGTAGGCCGGAAATGTCCCAAATTTGCAGAGCTCCTTCTCAGACAGGTGGAGCAGCTCCTTGGTTGCCCTCAGAGCCCCCCGGCCATAAGCCGTCTAATGCTTTTAGCAGATCAAGTGAGTTCTGCTATATGACACCGCGCTCAGGTCTTCCCTCCGCCCCCTAGAAATTTCCAGGTGAAATAATGTTATTGCGCAGGCCATTCCGAATCCTTTATGCGAAAAAGGGGAGAGGGTGGTGAATCCGATACCATTGCCACACTTTGCGTCTACTGAAGGACTCCGCGCCTTGGGCTGCCGATTTCAATCACTTCTAAAACCCTTTTCCGGGAGCTTCATCTGGTTTGCGTTAGAGGTTTTTTCTCTCGGGGAATCAATCAGGCGCTTCCCCCTGTTGTCTGCTAGTAATTGCAGCCATTTTGCACCGGGCAGACAGGTGAGCGTCACTGGATTCTGCATCTTGTGTACCACAATGCTTTCAGGCTCAGGGGCATGGGAATGGGACAGAGCAGTTTACGACGACTACATATTTGCAAACTTTGGGATCTGATGCATTACAGCGTTTCCTGTGCTGGCAAGTGTTGGTTTAAGTCTGATGCTTCACAAGAATTCCCGAAACATGAAACTTTCCCCCGAGAAAACATCTGGTCCCATAAATTTCAAGTTTTTGGTGCTAGACTATAGCGCTCCCCACCTCTAACCCCGTTGGCCGCATTGGTTAAATTCATGCGAAGTATTCTGGGTGAAATTGTTCCGGTAGAGCAAACATTTGTGGACTCCTCTGTCCATACCAGTGGGAGGGCTCTCAGCAGTCAGGGAAGCCCACATTAACCCTTGATCGGCGGAAATTACTACACTCTGAAGGTGGGGGCGGGGGCCGATGATTTGTCAACAGAGCCTTCAACTCAGGAATGAGGTGTTTATCTAGTCTTTGAAATGTGTGGTATCACTTATGGCAAAACATGGACTGAGAGCAAACACCATGAAAATCATACCCTTCGTCGAAATCTATGTAATCCACTTTGAGCTTAAGGGTTGGAATGACCGAAAATGAATTGGAAAATCATTGGGAACAAATTTTTTCCTGGACCAGGAATATTTTTTGTTAATAGTAGTGGCTGGGAACGAAGGGATTATTGATATTTTTTCTGAGCTAGAAATTGTCTTTCACTTCATATTACAATACCTCATTTTATAGCAACTGATATATTAATAATAGCGATTTTGATGTATATAAACTAACTACAGCGAATTTTGGTAAATATGACAAATAATGTATTTTTATCCAAATTGAATATTCAAATAGTTTCAAAAGATTTTTATCCTTAGTAGAATATTTAAAAATTATGGAAACATGTTTGTTTTGTCCAATTTTTTTTAAAATGACAAAATTAAATGTGCCCAATAACAGCAGAAGATTACTAAGTATTACTACTTCGGCTTTCTAACGTAACAAAGCTTTCATCACCAACGTGCAAAATTTCACTTGACTTGCAATTCTCTGTTTGTTGTTCAATGATAAATCTGAAATAGTAGCGAACAGTAATCGCATACAAAAATTAGAAACTTTCGTTAATACTATTCATGTTTATAAGCGTAAATAGAACCATAATCGTTTACAACGAAGCATTGCAAAAATCGAGGTAGGAGAATTTCAGACGAAACTAAATTCGACTGTTTCTAAATTCGTGTTACAAAAACTCGAATTCTGTCAGCCAAAGCGTTATAAATGTGAAACTCTATGACGAATTTAACAGCAAAATTTATAAATCACTACGTTTCCTTTTGGGACCCTCTGTATGCAACTACATCTGGCGCTTGACCAGTTTTGTATAAAATTATTAAATTTTTTATACAGCTTTTGCTTTTGAGTGACCTTGAAAATTCAATAAAAAATAATAGATAAGCCGATTTTTTCTTAAAATTGTAAACAAATATTTTACTTCTGCAATTTGCAATACACACAACAGAAATAGCGTGAATAGAACTTCTATAAATCGAGTTATGACAATTCGAAGTCACCCCTCCTATAAGTTTTTTTCTTTTTTTAATCAACAAACGTATTTTTAAAGGCATGCATTTATTTGGTTTTATAAATGTTCTAGCGAAAAATTTCAATATTCCTCGATAAATCGAATTTTATTTTCATTAAATAGAAATTAAATTTCCGAATATTGACGCACTTTACTCCTTCTCTCTAAAACTCGACTTACCTAGATTTCATTTTTTTTTTTTCCTTAAGAAACTTGGTTATTAAATTGCATAAAAATTGCAACGGTGATGAATAAGGTTCTCTTAAAAAAGTCCACAAACTCGAACATTGAAAGCCTCTAACTTGAGACGTAGATTGGAAATATCGACGTCCTGAAAGTAATAGAGTATTATTTCCACCTTCAATCTTTGACTACATCTCTCTTACAGCATCACACAATTGGAATCCCATTGGTGTCCTTGATTTCCGTACAAGAGAATCCAAAGTGATTACAGTCAGCAGAATGCTAACTACCATCGGACAAATGATGAGTGTTCCAATCACAACAATTTTTGTCATATTTTCCCTGTTGAAATAGTAATAAATGAAAGTTGGTACCATCACGGTGAATGAAATAAAAAGTTTGAATATCAAGTCAAACTGGAAGAAGTCCTTCGACACCATAGAGACTTTTGTGTTCCATTTGTGGAGTTCAATAATTCGATCGATTTGGTTTTCAAAACCATCGTTTGTACCTTTTAGTCTGCATATGTGATTTTTCGCTGCTTGTTCATGTATGGAATTGTACTGGTGCATGGAAACGGAAAAACAGAGGTAATAGATGTTCGTCATGGTGAAGAGGAAGTGGATGGAGCTCCTTAGAAAAGTGAAAAGAAGTACTTTGTCTAGGGAAGCTCTTCGAAACCGTTTAAAAGACAAAATCGAATGAGTTAATAATTTAAAAATGAATTTTGTTAATAATTTAAAAAATGGATTTTACAGGATTTTGATTCGAAAAAAAGTAACGAAAAATGCTAACAATAATGATTGCACCAAAATGTCTAAATTAGTTAAAGTTTCATTTAAAATTGCTATCAGTTTCTTTCGATTCATTAAAAATTTAAGATTTGCTTGTTAGATTCTTTGATTTGTTAGACTGTTTCTTAGAAGTGGTCTTCCAGTGCATGTGTAAAAGAAGTATTTCGTCAGAAGGAAGAAAAATACAAATGTTCCTAAAGTATGTAAAAGTGTATAAAAGAATGAAAAACAATTTCCACAAAATCCGCCCGATCTTTCTTCCTAACACAAAGAAAATTCTTCCGGAACTTTATAATTGAAATATAATAAAGGATTAAAATTTCGTAATATAAATTAAACTGCTCAGTTCATCAATAATAATATAATTTCTTTCATCTATTAAAAAATGAACTACTAATTTGTTTCCAAAGGTGGCGTGATTTTAATAATCACATATAAGAAAAAATTGGCTACAAGTCCTTGCATCATGAAAAATTGGAAAATAAAATTAATTGTAAAAAGTAAATTTTTAGTTAAGGTGGAAATTGATACAAATACAAAATTAATTTTATAGAAAATAAAAACATGAAACCCAGTTTCTTTAGACTATTTGAGGTGAGGTCTTATCCGGAAAAGTTTACATTTAAATTAAATTAATTAAAAAATAAAATCAAAATACTATTTTTAATTATCGCTTTTGCCACTTTATTATTTTCAGCATGATATTGTAACTTTTCACGAAGGAAATTTCACCTATTGTAGGACTAGTTGTTTTTATTTGATGAATGTGAAAAATGAACAATGCAGCTCCTTCACAAATGCGGAACACGTGGAAAATTTTAGTAAATTATCAACCTCATTACATAAACGTGAACAAGTACATTTTCGATTTTTTTTTTAAATTCTAAAGCGTGAATTTCGTTTTAATTGTTTGTTTTTTTTTCTTTAGCTACCCTAAACAAAAGAAAAGTTTCTATTGAATTGTTAACTAAGTTACTAATTGTCGTGAGAGACAAACAAACAAACAAATACTATAACTTGTGCTTTGTGTTCATTTTTAGGGACTATCTATTAATAGAAGTTGCATACGATTGCTTTGATTTAGTCACATAAATAAACAGAAGGATGCAGACATTTATAACTTATGTTCGTATCTAACAGAATTCTGTTTAAAAAAGTTCACTATTTTTGGACTTTAAAATGCAGCCTACATTGCAGCCAAGCTTTTGGTTCAATGGTTTTTTGTGATAAACTTGTGATAATGCGTTAATACGTAAAAAGATATAAATGAATTTTGCCGTTAAACTCAGGGTACTAAGAAACGAAGAAAAATTATAAAGGCTAAATCTGTTTTAGCAAAAACGCAACATCAAAAAATCAATTAAATCGTTAAAAAGTTATGGTGTCATAAATAAACAAACAGGCAAGTACGTCCGTGGGATCTAAAAGGATTAAAAATAGCACGGACCGAACCATCGTCATCGTGACTAGAAAAAGGGGCGTTGGTGGAGCTTTGCCCTAAAATTTGTTGAATCAATTTGCATCACTTTGGCTACGTTGGTCGGCAGTGGCGGCCGGTGATGCGTTCCTAATGCCGCATCACGACTCGTACAAGGCTGGCGGTCGGCCAGGTGCGATGTCCGTCGACGTGCCCTGTCTGCGTACTCAGGTGATCCATTCAAGTGGGAAAAACGCTAAAGGTGTCAGTTGTCGCTGTGGCTAGATGTGTCGCAATGCGTGACCACTTTACAAACGTCCGACCGGGCGTTAGAGGGCTCACTTCGCGCTGGAATTAATTCGCTCCGGTGGCGACGTTGAGAGGACGACAACCAAGTGGAAGGTCTACCGGTGGTGACCACTTGATGCTAGAAGGTCTCCGTCTGGCCGGCGAGAATATAGACTAAATATTTACACACGTAAATCCGCTCAAGATGTATCGTGCCTCCAGACAATTTAGGGCTCGTCTTCGGTCGTCGTTGCTAGCCACTTTGTGGTAAATTTGAATGTCGCTAAAGGGGATAAATTATGGCCACCAGCAGGGCTGCAGAGCTGCGAACGGTACCCGGTTATTTCGGCGATAGCATGTGAAGATAAAGGCTTCAATTGTTCAAGTGATTACAAGGTAGGGCCAGGTAAGAGACGCGATAATAGCTGGATAACAGGCCAGAAGTAAGTGGCCAATTTGCAAGAATTTGATGGTCATTCTTTCCTGTTCTCGGCTAGTACGACAACAGTTGGCCTAAAAGATGAGACAACGTACAATTAAATATGACAATCTTCATTTTTACACTTCGTCAACCTTTTTAAAACTTTTCTTGTTTCACATTAGTCGTGGAGAAACCATTAACCAACTAATGAAAACAGCTCATCTGAAATTATCATTCATTTAAAACTATCATGCTGAGTTAAATATTAGTAATTTTGTTTTTGAGCGAAGAACTATGAATATTCAAGCAAGTGCTAAGTGGAAGAGAAACAATTTTAATTTTAAAAGTTAGGAAATTCAGCACCATGATACATTAGTGCATATGGGGTTTCCGTTCGAGATGCTTTTTACGAATTCTCTAATTCTTTACAGTGAACGATTTGTTAATAAGAGAAACCTTAACGAATCAAAAAAAATCTCTAATTCGAAGTCTTAATCCATCCCTTTTCGTTTAAAACCAAAAATTTCGATAACTTCATAGAAAAAGTGTTATGTAAATCGAATTCCTTTCAAGTATAGATTTTATAAGCCGATTTTCTAATTGCAATTTCTGTAAATCGAAATTAAGCTAAGCGAATATTAAATTCTACAAATTTATTGTGTGAATTTAATTCACTAGATCGTGTTTAAAATCTAACACATTACACATTTCCTAATAAACGGGATGGATAGTAATTTGGTACTTGGATGCCTCCGTATTTAAATTTTTAATCGTTCAACCAATATTAACATTTTTAGTCTTTTACTGCGCTAGTACCTTTTCTCACTTTTATAGACATTTTATGCAACGTTTTCCCTGCATCTCTCTGACTAATGAATTTTCTTCTTAAAGATTTTCATTCCTTCTATAAAAGAAGATTGCCAGTCCAATGGGAGAACAGATTGTACCATAACAAAATTTCAAACATGTCTGATCCTATGTCGATATAAATTTTTCATAACCACTTTATGTGTGGCGATTTTAGCACTTTAAACCAGGAACCTGTGTAAAATTCGGGACTCCAAACAATTGTTCAAATATCCTACAAATCTGAGGGAACTACTAACCAGCAGAAAGTACTAGCTTCTTTAGATATTGATGTTTTTTAGTATCTTTTTTCTTTTATTCGTAACCAAGACGATGTCCTCGATTGTTTGATGAGTGAACTTCAGTCGCGGAGCTTTTTGTAACAATGAATTTCCAAGTGAAAATGTGGAATAACCACTAAAATCTCTACAGGCCCCAAAATCCATTAATCGCCGCAAGTTATCTTAATCCAGTGAAATGTCTGAAGACGTCTAGCCGGATGCACCCACTTTGGTCCACCTCCTTCCACTCCTCCCACATTCATGACTTGCTCATCTGGAGTTATGCAGCTTCAACATCTTGAAGGGGAACGGAGACTTCTCTTTTTGTTCGTCTTTTTTGAATCTAAACGGCAGCAGCGCGCCAAAACGACAACCACATTTTCTAGATGATAACCGCATGTTTCTCTGATCTGGCTGATGATGATTTCATCGCTAGCACGGCGTCGTCTGTCCGCGGGGAAAGTCTTTCACCGACATCGCTGATAGTTTGATTTATGTTCATCTCAAATTTGATGCTAGAAGGATCGATCAGCGCGGTGATCCCAGCACGGATGGTGCAGCAGCAACAACAATATTTTGGAGACCGAATAAATTGGGACGTCTGGTCGCCGTCTATTACCGGATGCATAAACTATCTCACCTGGCCGAGCGAATCACCTGAATCGATGACACTGTTAAAATCGGTTCTGAGAACGGCGAAGGAGCGCTTTGAAATAGTTGGTCGCTTACTCACCGCAGTCTGTATCATTAGTACCTGCCTCATACCTGAACTCGCTCAGACGGACTGCTGATGTCCTGGAATTCCAGATAACGAAGACTATGAAACCAGAAATTGACCGCAAATACCTACAGGTAGGTATAGATACCTACTCCCGGTTGATGGACTGCGAATGGCAGGGAGCTCGGATCGAAGGGTGTGAGTGTGTGCACACCGAGGTAAAATAAAATCTCCTGAAGTACCTGTGGATGCCAGTTCGAGAACGATAGCATCAAACTTTAATAGATACTTGGAAAGCTGCTGGGAACCGGTTCTCCCCCAAACGGGCGGCGGTGACGGGCGTGGGAAACGGCAGCGGTCAAAGATTAACTTGGGTCGTTAGATTGATTCATCTCCAGGTTTCCGGTGAAAAATGGTTCAGGTGGGATCATTTCAACCGTTCCAGCTAATCAAGGGGCTAATTTGATTCAGGGCCTTGTTCGGGGGCAAATTAAAACTTAAGTGGCTTCCACTTCAAAATTAGTTCCAGCCTCCAGCAAAAGATTGCCTCAAGAGAGCAGTGCTCAACGTCGGATAATGTCACTTATTTATGGCCCCCCTTTCCCGGGAGCCATGCTTGGCAGTGAAGTGCCCCGAATGAGATCGATTCGGCTCAATCAGAGGGTCTTAAGGGCGAGATAACTCAACCCAGGATTTCCTTGACTGCTTTGAAGGAAAAAACACCCCGGCCCACTTAAAAACGTCTGCTTACACAGTAATGAACTAATAACTCATCTGAGAGGGTCATTAGAATCAAAATACGATGTATACTGTTTTCAATCAGACCCGCCGGGTATCTGGAAGTTGTTTGTTACAGCATTAAGTCCTTTCTGTAGTGAAATAAAAATAACCGACGAAAGTCGAGAAAACTCGGGGGCCGCTCACGTCTTTGGATGACTTCAAAGAAAAGAAATTCCATAGAACGATTTTCTGTTTGCGCAGTTCATTAGTTCACGATTTGGAGAATGCCCGAATTTTTGCGGGATGAGATGCTTTGATTTTGGCGCGGGATGGTATCGTGGCTGTGTGATTACAAAAGTGCCGAAGTGTCTGAGTGAGAGCAATTTGATTTCATTAGCTATGGGTAGAAATTCATGTTTATAAAATTATGTTTTCTTATTTTATTATCTACCTTTATTTAGGATAGTTGGGTTTGCAATTCAATTACTGTTAATCAACAAATTCCTACGTGACCACCGAAAGTCTGGTAGGTTTTATGAGGAGTAGAGACATTTTCGGAATGATTAATTACATCGATCACTATAGATAATTTTTCTTTGAGGTGGCGGACGATTTTGTAGTCAAGGCACCAGAGATCAACGTGAGCATATGAATTCACGGAGGTTGATAATTTGTAAGCCACACACGTGTTACCTTTGCATTCATAGGGTTTTGATATCCTCATTGTCCCTTAGTTTTGTTGCCTTGCCCCTTTTCGTGGAAATACTGAGGTAAAAATAAAAGCATATAAAATAATAAAAAAAGATGTAATTATACATGTTATGTTATTACTCCTTTAATAAAAATAGTCAGAAACATGACGGCTCTCTTTGGATTTAAAAATATCGAGTGCTTTGAATGTTTAACGATTTTTATGAAAAACCGAATTCCACTCAAGTATAACAATTCTAAATTAAATATTATTTTTGAGAGATTTAATTTATATAATTTCTTGTTTCAGGTATGATGGTGATCAACTTCGACATAAAGAATCTTTTAATAGCCGTAAGTTACAATACCGTCTTTAGTAACAAGGAAAAATAATAATATCGGTCCGTAAAATGATACACAAGTCTGTCTAATATCAACAAAAATGTAATTTAAAAAAAAATGTTATTTTGGCATCCTTCGAAAAACTCCTTGAAGTCATACCCCATTTGACCTAGGACTAGAAAAAACTCTTCGGGCTACCAAATTTACTTATCTTATCTATTAAATAGAATTAATAACCTATAATAAGTGCGAGTTAGTGAGATTTACGTCTATGACAAATTTCAGTTTGATATCTTTATCTATGCAGAGGAATTCCACAAACCAAAGGGAAAAGCAAACGTACGAACGAATGATCCTATAAGGTTTCCATAATTCACTTTGTGGTATATAATTCTAACATGGAATTTTCATAGGATTAAGAACTTATCACTGCGCTCTTGAAGTTATAGTATGAAAAACGAACATTAAGGGATCATGTAGATTTAAGAAAGAAGATTTAATGACATTTTGCATGTAATTAGTAAATTTTATAAATATAAATTGGCACAATATTCATAAAAACGTATATGAACTCATTTTCTTTCCCGGCATGATAGTGTTGATTCAAGCGGGATGGCAGCGTAGAAAAAGACATCGGTCTTAATTTGAAAATACGTCTTTTAATCGTTAAAAGAATTTCAAAAACAATTATAATAATCATCTTGGACTGGCCAACAGCATTTTCAGCCAGCAAGCATTTTTAAATTAATTATTCTTCTTCGATTAAAAACTTTTGTTTAAATTTAAGTTCTTCATTATATCTCTTCCCCGCAAATTTCTAGTAGTAAATTGGCCTAGATCCGTGTTCGTGCTTTTATCATTTTGATCCACTTTATGGCGCATGTCGTACCTTAATTAACTCATTACAATCACATTTAAGTTCGGTTAGTCAAAGACCGTTTGAATTAGTTCCTAGGATTGACTGAAATTACACTAGTAGAGGATAAAATCTATTTCGGCTTCTAACCCAAAACATTTAGTTAATTCTAGTATCACTCAAATGTTCCGCAAAGCGATTGCATTTGAACTTTTGGTCACAAAGTATGCAACAATCTTCTATAATATTATTTACGGAACCTTCAAATTTGGTTATAATACAGTTGCTAAGTTAGCCCTAATCTCTCTAGATCCTTAAATTATACTTTAATAGATTACTGGGAAATGTATTTTACTTATATTTTCAATATAGCACAGTCAATCTTTTATTACATTTTATATCTCTCATTTTAAATTATTACTACTTTCCTGAAATGTAGGTGTCTTCCTAAAATGATAACCTTGCTTTTAAGGTCGGATAGGTAAGGAAGAAACATTTTTACATATTTTTATTCCATTCACTTTAACTCCTTAAAGGAAAAGAAAGTAAAGGTTTACACCTCAAATTTTAAAGGGGAAATCTAGCGAGGAATACTTCGTTTCTAAAAGGAAATGTATCAAGTAGAAACACATTTTGAACCCTTTTCAACTCCACCTTATCTTTTAGAAGTTCATTTTTTAGAGGCTCATTAAGAAATCGCATTTCAAACTTAACTAAAAGTTTTAGTTTAGAAATTTACAAAATAAGGTAGAGTTTAAGAGAAAACTTAATAGACTTTTAAATGAGACGTTGTTCTATACCGTTTGTATTAATAAAATCCTAGGAATAAATCTTGTCCTTGCTGAGCGTTAAAGCGGAAAAATGTTTCCCTCTCTAAAACAAAACTTACCTGTTCGTGTGATTTGCTAAAAAAATTGTGATAAATAAGAAAACACTAGCTTGTTTCGTTTCGATAAAAAATCTAAGCCATGCGCTTCAAATGCATGAAGCTGACTATCGACTATACATAGGTACTAAATGTACAAATACCTCTCTTAATCTAAACTGACGTTCTTTATATACACTAACTGAAGACGTCCTGCGAGACCCACTAATTCTTTCTGACGGTATAAATTTCCAACAAATTCAACTTTGTCCTGCGATTGCTAACAGTCAGACGTCGCGAGAGCAACAAGAAGAAAACAGGGAGTTTTTCGCATTTCCAGGAAAGTTCAATCTGGCAATTAATTAAATCGGATTTGGAGGAAACTTCTCCTGGTTTTATTTGCTCGATTCGAGTACTCGCCAGGAGGAAAAAAGGAAACGACGACCGTCGCCAGGCTGTTGCACGTCAACCGCGCGGCCGTCGCAGTCGGTAAACTTGTAATTTACTTAAGCCATTTCTGGGAAGTTTAAAAAGTTAATTTCGACCTAAACACGGCACGGGCAAACTGCGTGGATATGAATATGTATCCTGCGGGACGAAGAGCCCTGTGCCCTTTAGCTGTCGTAGTGTCGTTATCACGTCGATTCAGTCTGGCCGCCCGACCCCTGGTGCAATTGTGGATTATTTTACAAATTTCCGCCCAGCCAATTGCTGGGGGCTGTGTGACAAAGGAAAGTGCTCTGGATCGCGGCTAAAGGTGGGAGCGAATGGTTGCGAAAAGCGCAGCTCAGGTCCGACACCGCCAACAAAGCGAATTTCAAGCACTTCAAGAACCTTTGTCGCATTGAGTCTGAGCCTTGGTTTTCTATGTTAAGTGCTCCTGGATGGCCCTCGGAGTGGCGGGAGTAAGTGCGCAGCCACATAATGAGGAGTGGACCTGCGGCACGTGGGGACGAGGAGGCTAAAATCAGACGGCAGAATTAAAATTAAGTACGCGTGCCCTTCTCTCCACCGCAGCAAAGTGGAGCTCTTCAGTGTAGTGGAGAAGTGGTTTGTGCAGGCGTGTGGCCTTCCGCAATCATCCCGGGAAATCACGCAACGAGTGTGTCCACTGAGAACACGAGAAAACTCGGGCGGCAGCTAATTGGATAATTCTAGCCGAAATTGCGCTTAAAATAGATCGCCGCATCCGGAGTCGTGAATTCCTTTGGAGTGACCGCTACTTCGCGTTAGCCATGCTTGAGAGCACATGTGCCACACACGTCCCGCCGGCGCTTCAACTAAATAAGCCAGCGTCACATACGCGAATGGAATAGGCAACTTTCTTTCAGTGCTGGGAGGCTGTGAAAATTCTCCCCTATCGTGGGAAAATTGTTCTATAAAAATTGAATAAAGTGGCTGTCGAAAAACAAAAGGCTGCATATTTCGTTTGGGTATTAAACAGACGAGGTTGGCTTACTCAAAAATAGCGCTAATACATTCACTGGAACCCATTGAGAACTGAGCATTCTAGAAACATTGCACTAGTATGTTAACGATAATAAAGTATTTAGGTCTGATATTTAAAAAATCTGTACGTTGGAATTGTCTGATTGTTAAAGGATAGTACTAACATAATATGCTATTTTTAAGAAAGTCGATTAATTTAATCCCTGCCGTCAGTACAAATTGGAAGTATTTATTATTGTTGAAAGTATTGCAGAAAAATTCAATTTAAAACCCTCTTTTCTTGGAATATTTATTTAAATATTTTTTTTTTTTAACTTTATAAAGTAAGAAATTGAAAAATGCCGACTTTAAATTAAAATTGAGTAGACATAAGAAGGAATAATTGTTTATACGTACTTAAAGAGTACTTTTCATGCTTTTAGATTTGATTATAATAAATATAATTATTCTTCTTCGATTCTTTATATGTCAGGTGAACCACAGGGCTCTATTCTGAGCTCTTTTCTGTTTATAATTTATATTTTTATGTCGATGTTCTCTCTGATTCACAACAAAAAGGAGTTGATTTAAAACATGTTTTTAAAGTACATGATTTTAATATAAGAATTTCCTTGATTTTTGGATGATGTAATAGTCCCAAAAAAGGCAAATCTTTGTACGGACGGTAGCTTAAAAATTGGTGTTATTTGTCATCTGTATGGTCCCTACATGTGGAATTTCCAATTCAGTGTTTGAAATTTGACTGTTTAGGGAGAAAAAAACTCTGTGTACAGAGTTTTCCAAATTTCAGGGAAATTTTAGCCGCGAAATCCCTTTAGCACTGACGATACTGGCCAGCTTTCTTCTAGCCATAGTGCGCTCGGCTAGTCAGCACTAAGGCGAAGCACTTACGTGCTCGCGCTGCGCCAAGAATTTGACGTTGCCAGAGCGAGAAATAATGCAACTAACGCGGACCGCTGCAATCCGATGCATTCCTCGTAATGACCTTACGTCAGGCACTCTTTGGTGCGATGAACTCTCTGTGGGCTACGTTCCGCCCCGACTCCGCGCCGGGTCTACCCAGAAGATCCGAGTGAACTTGACGGATAAGCTGGAAGCACTGTTGGCGGATATTTTCCCAATGGACCAGTGACGACCAACAAAGGTGGTTCTGGGATCGCGGCATTTCACTGCCAGAAAAACTTGTTCCCGAGCATTCGACTTTCTAGCCAGTTACCTTCTTACCTAATCGTTCCTTGGAGCGGTGGACGCCCGGAACCCGGAGTTGCGGAGATTGGGTGCGCTCGTGATCAGGCCGGGCTCCTTTGTCTTTAGAGGAGATGATGCCTCCTCGGCAACACCACCAGTGTCGACAAACTCGACGTAGCCAGTGACCTTTTTAGTTTTACAACCTGAGGACAGAGGATTTTATGGCCGTTTTATGGATTCCTGCCTAACGACAGTCCATATTATAACGGAGGTATTCTGGAAATGTAAGTGAGGATCGGTGTTCTTAACAACATTTTTTGCTTTTCTAATAAAATCCTCCTTGATGGTAAAAGAATATAGAATGACTTATTGATACTATCGTGAATTCCCTACCAGGTCAATCGAAGTGTTTGGAAGAACCATTCTTTACCAAACAATAGCCCTTAGTTTGTCCCGAATATTCAATAAATTTTTTAATGAATAGTTCTGTGTAAATACTTAAAACCACGTAGGTGTAAGGGTGTAAATACTTAAAACCACGTAGATATTGTTTAATTTCTGTTCTTGGTACATATTTGTCACGCTATCAAGTAGGACCCTCGTCAGGTGACGAATGTGTTGTAGCTGCATAAATTTTCATGAAACCATTAAAGCAAATTAGTTCATATGTAATTTAGGAGCTTTAGCGGAGAGACGTCTGTTTCAATATGAATTTAATAAGCAGACATGCACTATATTAGATTGGATTAATCCTGTCTACGTTTGTATTTAATATTTATGTGAATTTTGAACGTTGAAATACGTTCAAAGAAAAACAACAATTCAACTTGAGAAGAGGAAAGATATGAAAATTTTGTAATATTGTTTTTTAGTACGTTAATTTTAATAATACTTTCGATATTGAGAACCAACTTGCACCTCGTAATTAATTAGTAACAAAAAAAATGTCTCCGAATAATACCAACACAACTAAACTACAATTTTAATTCTCTTTAAGTTTAAATTTTGTATGCTCTAAATGTAACAACTTGGGTACTTCTCAAACCCAAAAGCAGTAATAACGTATTATGTATGTAGTTTTTGTTATCAATACTTGTTTTTAACATTCCATGCTATTTTTTACTTGAATTGGACACTTTTTAACACATAAAAGTTACATACACAACATGAAATATATGCATGTAAAAAAAAAATTAACTAAGTTAAAATGTTTTCTAAATAGGTCTTTTATTCTATTTAGTGTATAACTTCATCCTTTTACAAAGTTCTCATAATTTATAACCTCGCTCGGTGTTTGGATTCTCCCCCCAATTACTTTTTTAAAAATCGGTACGAAACACTGAAGGTGAAAATATTTATTTCTCGGAATATTCCTAAACTACAGATTTGAGCTACTTTTTAATTATGAAATTTCATTTTTTAAGCGTAAACAAAGGTCAATTTTGTATACTCATATCACCCGAATTGTCTCTTGGGTGTGAGAGGTTCTTTTCGCGAATGGGGGGTATGCAATGCCACTATAAGGGTGTGAAGTGCCCCCTGTTCTACCACATATCCAAAGGTATCTATTTTCAGAAGTAGTTTTTCCAAAGTTATAAGAAAATTTACCTTTCTTCTAAACGAAATGTGCGCGTTGCGTGGGGTCAAAAAAAGCCTTGCCTTTTCCTTGAAATTTCAGTGAGGGATTTACCTACAGCATAAAAAACTTTGTCAGACCTCACGTGACTGACGATACTTACAAAATAGGCGCGATCGATGACTAGTTAAACAATTTATTACAAAAATGATGTCTAATTAAACTCATTTCTGAACATTAAATTATTAGACTGCTTTTCTAGAAACTACGGCGTTAAGATCGTACAAACAGTCGTGCATTAACTTTCTTTCCCGATTAAATTAAATAGGCTGAAACTTTAATTTAAAATTAAAATCAATATCTACATCGTAATTCAGTTTTTTATTCATATTTTTCCACTTAGGAAATAGAAATTATGTATAGCATTTTTTCGTATGATTTATGCAATAAATTTTTTATATTTGTATGGAACCCTTTTGAAAGAATTTTGTGGCTTGCTTGCTTTTTTAAGTAAACAATAAAATATGCAACGATTTTTTGAACCCTTCGCAGTACAACTTAAGGTCCCTCCTTTTTATAGCCCATAATTGGAAAGGGGACTTTTTTATTCAAAACTCGTTCAAAAAAAGAGCGCTCTTCTCGCAGCATATGATCGAAAAGTTCTAATTACCCAGTTCATCGTTGTCGAAAGGGTGGTCCCTCTGAAGGAGCTGCACGTGTGGGACAAAAATAAGCCCTAGAAATTTGCATTTACTCTGCAACATGTGGTGAGTATTGACTTTTTTTTTTTATAATGTCCCATCTAGTGACCAGCTGCATCACAAAAGTTGGAACAACCTCTTCACTTGAAGATGCGGATGAAGAGGATTCGCTTGCGCTGCGTGCTCAGCGCGTTTTTCATTGCACCGCGAGCCGCCTCGATTACTCATCTCGGAAAACCGCAGCACAGCGACGCGGAGGGATGTTGTAATCCGAGCGGGCTTTTTGTGTGATCACGGCTTTTCCGCGAATCCGACCATGCGCCGAGCCATTTTCATGGTGATGCCTATGGACAAGGCGTCCGGGACGCTAGAGCAGGCATAACAAGGAAAATACGTCCACCAGATGAAAATCTGACACCGAGCGCCAGATGTGCTCTATTTCAAATTATCCACCGAAAATGCCGGTGGCATCAGGTTATCGCCAGACTGTTTTTTTCAATCCACGTCAGCCGCGCAAGAAATGGATGAGGGGAGTGATCAAAGTTTTTATCGTTCTACGGCCGACGTTGCGGTAATGTGCCGTGAAGGCGAGAATTGACGAACGATGATAGAAAGGCATCAAAGGGTCAATGGACTGAGGTCGGTTCAAAAGCCATAAAATTTGGCCGGCCACGTATTAATGTCGTTTTGAGTCGGTTGCAAAACAAAAATCAATTAGTTCCTGACAATTCCAGCATCTGTTAACAAATTTCGAAACTGTAGAGCGTAAAACTATACTAGAGAATGTGGACGGATTGCGTGAGATGGGAATTACTTAGATACACATTTTCGAAACATTGCGTTACGTTTCTTTTTTAACCGATTTCAAAGGAATAAGATTCTTAATTCAATGCACCTGTATATATGAACGTTACATATTTGCATATCGTTTTATCTCTGTAGGCCCACTGAACCGTATTTAGCAGATATCTGCATGTACATATATGGGTACTTTAATATGTACTTTTGTATGCTGGTTTCTCTAGAAATGCTTTACCTGTTTTCATGAAATTTTTTTCATCTAAACAAGTATTGTTACACTCATCAGATAAGTAGTTTCAGAGTAACGTCCATTAGGCTCATCACTCGCTTTTTCTAAATCTTGTACGCATAACTTTTTACGAGATTCGCCATCTTTAAGAAATCTTGTTTTGTTTAAAAAAAAAAAAAACATCTCACACATGATCACATATAAACTTTTAGAAAGTTATTCTTGTATTGTTTTAGTAATATTAAAAAATTGTCTTAATTTTCAAGATTTATCGCTTAAGTTTTCGCGATTTTTTTAAGAATCACTAGGTTTATCGAAGTTTATGGAACTTTCACAATTAGGTAGGCTACATTCCTTGGTAATTCAAAACCTATTGAATGAATCCCAATTAGCCTTTCGATAGATTCTTAACACCAATGTTAAAATACGCTTTTTAGGTAGTATTTTGATTGTGCCTGTTTGTCAGCACTTAATAATGACTAAACAAATTTCGTTTGGATTTTTATGCTATTATATCTGTGCTAATTGTAGCATTGATTTCAATCCTTAAATGCACCATAAAGGAAAAATACATACTTTTGTCTTTTGTTTTTTATATTTTATACACTTGTAGTCTAATAAACCCATATTTGTTTCTCTTCATTTATTAGAAGAGTTATAAAACTTCAAAATCTTAAGATGTCCGAAAAATTATATTTCTGAAAACCTAAATCAAAAAGGATGTTACAATCAGCAAAATCGATGTTGAAAAAGTCGATCAAATTGTCCTCTTACTTATTTTTCGAATTATATGAATAAATAAATAGTGAACCGCTTTCGACTAAGACTCGCAAAAGTCAATTAAGATAGGCAAAAATCGAACCTATAACCTCTGGAATGGCAAACAAGTTGCACTACTTTTAATCTCGCTTGGTTCTAAAAAATAAAAATACTAATCTAAACCTGCATTCAAGTTTAAATGTAATTAAAGTCGATCCAGAAACGAATAAGTGTCCCCGTCGCTATCGAGGTTACAAGAATATTTATGCATATGCTTTCCAAGAAGGAAATGGAAATTACTTTTTATTATTTTTATCTAAAGATTTTCTGTTATAACTAAATATATTTTGCTTTTTCTTGCAACTGTAAACCAATCGAAGTAATTTTACTAAACAAGGTGCAAAAAATGCACTAACACTAAATTTTTTGAAAAGCAAAATTCCTAAAGCAGCGCTTTTTACTGTCTAAAATAAAAGAACGTTAAGTGGTCCGTAAATAATTTTTATTCGAGTCTTAATTTGACTTTATTACTTACTATTACTTCGGAAATAGAAAGCATTAATAGACATCAAGTGGATTCCATTAGTGTTCTTATTTTAAAGAACATTAAATCGATGCGGACACTTATCTAAGTCCAATTAAAAGAACGAACATTTTATTCAATTAAGATTTAGTTAGTATTTCTAAAAAAGGCAGGGGAAGAGCTACAATCGTGAAAATCCAAGTCCGATACGGAAAGCTAGCAAAATCAATTTCATGAAAATAATTCAAGTCATGGAAGCAAGACTACGTGCTGAAACACTGACGATGACCTAAATGTCCAATTTTTTTAAAAATAAAACATACTTTTAGTAATTACAGTTCTTTTACTATTTCGTTTTTTAGAATTTTTGGATTCCGTCTATACGAAAAACGAATTGAAACAAAGATACAGCGGTAATATTTGGAGAAACGAGCTTGTTCTCGTCTCTATGGAGAGGCAAAATGTAACCAGCAATTAGAAATTGCTAGTGTCTGGCCTTCCAAATGTTTCCACATCTCGAGTTCGACATCTGGCGAACAGTGGCCGCCATTATCCGTCCGGTCCGGGCATTGGCGGTGTTTTTTCCGCGATACCGCGCGACTATTTCACAAAGCAAAGAAGCAGTAATTGCTCTGATTCAAATCTGGCGCGTGATTTATGGAGTAGTTAGCCGCACAGCCACTGAGGGGCGATATCATCTGGTGTGCCTTTTGCCCTTCATTGGCCAGCTCGAAATTCTAATGGAGTTGAAATAAGAAGAAGAAGAGGTGACGGGACGACCTCGAACGGTCACTTCAGTTAATTTGCGTGCAATTAGAACAGGACGCTGGTGCTTTCAGCGAGCGCACGAATCGATTTATTAGGGAAATATTCATAAATTCCGTAATTACACCCACAGGAGCTCTGTTCCCCCCTCCACCGCGAGTATTGGGGATAGTTGCGCTGAGTGCCCCCTCTTGGCCGCGCGTCGCTTCAATTGATTACCGACGGCCGCCACAGGCTTGCGTGTGCACTTCAATTTGTAGATGGCAGGAATTATGTTGCTTTGGCCCAAATACAATTTATTTATGGAAAACAATTTGATCGCGGTCCTGTTCCCGGTTCACCGCGTACCGCAGCCCCACCCGCGGCACCTATGCGACAACTTGCTCTATGCTGACTGTAGCGGCCGCCGCTTTCTGCATTTGATGCGATGGCGGTCCGCCGCTGCCTCGCCCCCGCGAATGAGCTGGTCGTGCTTAATTATGCGAATGCAGTGAGTACGCGGCGAGTGACGGCGGAATGGCATTTAGCCACAAAAACAGGTTTTGGCCCTTACGGCCTGAAATTAGAAAGACGGCCCAAGGATGGCGCTCACATCTGGGCTTCCAGTGCCTCGTCCACAGAGGGCACTGTGCTCCAGATGTGGGTCCTTGTCAGCCCTTGCACTGGGGCTGTAAACAGCTCGCTGTTGTTTGCACGACTTTTTGGGGTCATATTAGATAAGAGCAGGACCGGAACAGTGGGACCTGCAAGTGCCTTTTGGAGGTAAGTTGTTGCCTGCAGCGTTCGCGTTTCTAGAGCCGACCCGGGTAAATAATTAAAAGCAAACAAAAATATTTACGAAGGCAATCGCTTAAATCAAAAATTCCTTGGCTGCCCTGATTTATAGAGCTCTTTCGCCTACAATCTCTGTCCCTTTGAAGCAGGCACGATTCCAGGTCGAAATTAATTAACAGGGCCTGAGTACCGGGCACTTAAAAAATTCGAAACCTGTTTGGATTACTTTAGCCACACCTGGGCTGTTGTCTTTACATAATTAAAATCAGTGGTCCACACGGCCGATTTGCGACGGTGCGTGTATTTGCCCACCTTCTAGGTGCATTTGCGGCAAACGCGAGGAAGTAAATGATAACCAGAATGCAGCCGAGCTAACCGCATTATCAGCTACCTCCATTATGACTGGCACCAATGGCATGAATTAATTTATGACCCTCCTGCATCCGCTGCCGCCGTCCTCATTAATCATTCCCCAAATAACTCGACACCGATTTATTCAAATATTTTATTCCCCCGGTTTTCGTATTGTATTGTGTTGTTCCCAGTTCACCTTGTGAATCACGTACGGTCCCGAAATGTAAATTCATGCTATGAAATCCAAGAATAGACAATTAATTGCAGATTAATTTATTTAAGCGGTTAATGCACCACTGCTGCATGGCACGGGTCACCAAAATATACTTTGAAGTGCATAACACTTTTATCGGTGACCACTTTTGTCTCGATGTTTGCACAAAAGTCACGGTTTTCTCATAGCTGTGGTCATATGGAATCATGCGCGACTCCGCACGTACTCCACTAATCAAATATAGTAAATACTAGCACCTACTAAGTAATAACCACCATATTATCCGAGTGCAAGGATCTTCAACTGAGTAAAAGTATACGTAGGTCAGGTATGCTACTTTTGAGAAAAGGTTTGACTAATGTTGGGTAGAAGATCGATACGTATCAGTTAAAGTGTGGTATAATGTTGGCCGAAGGTTGGCAGACCACTAGATAAAGGTTGGCAAGTATAGAGCTAATGTTGGGGAAAATATTAGCAATGTTGCGTGAAATTTGAGTCAGTACTGGACTGATGTTACGCAAATATTAAACAAATGCTTTATACACGTCGAATATTGCCTGATTTTTTTAAAACATTTATTTAGCTCAATGTTGATAGATATAGTCTTAATTTCTACACTTTTTTTAAACTAGAAAGGCTAACATTGATATGAATAAAATAAAAATATATGTAATAGCGTAGGGTTTAAATTTCTATTTATTTCTCATATTCGTGAAAATTAGCTTTTTCAGTTTAGTTTTTGTTCAAAATCTAAACTTACTAGTTCTTTTGTTTTCGTATTCCAACACTACGAAAAACATCAATTGAAATTAGTAAAGAACTTTTCGGATACATTTGTTGCATATTTTTAACTTTTTATCGTGCTTCTTTTATTTTACAGTCATTTCAATTTCAATGAAATACTACGTACAATCGAAGACTACAGGCAAAAGCAGGCAAAACTATTGGGTGAAACCGAGAAATTCGTCTTATTCTTATTGACCTGTTCTTTGCTGTACTCTTCAATTAGATTGATATACTAGAACTACCAGTTCTACTTGAGCTAGAAACCTTAGAAGATATTTGTATACACCCATTAAACATTATCATTTTTTTTTTTTAATGTAATTCAAATCTTATCAAAATTTGAAATAAAAGTGATAAATGTTATCTGTTATATCTTTTGCAAGTTGAATTTAATAATATTACTTCTTATCTGATATGACTTCGAAGACAAAATTAAGTTTGAGATAGGAATCGAACCTACCACTTTTAAAATTGTGGACAGGTTGTTATACCATTGATCAGCCGAAATCCCAAGTTGCCGATGTATTTCGAATATTCTGCTATTGATGAACATATTCTTTTTTCTTCATATTTCATTTCAAATTTTATTGGCGACTAATTGTCGCCACAATGAACCAATACCAATTTTACATAAATTAAAGCTGTCTGGATTAATTTCATAAATTTAATTTGAGCTGTACTTACAGAATTTTGACAACTTAATCTCGCTTGACTTAATAAACTTTTAATAGGTGTTTTAATTGACAAGGAACTATAAGAAGAATAGGGCAAAAATAACTACTCTGAGGAACGCTAGACATGGCGCTCTTGTTAATTGAATGTTATATCTTTTTATGATCGTTCCCACGACCGAAATTATTAGTGAATCATCTTCGCAGCTGCAGACGGTAAAATAAATATCCCGAAAGCCTTTGATTGCCAGTTGTTTCGAAGTATGAATAAATAGCTCAAGGAGGAACTAAACGTCGTACTGAATTTTAACGGACATTTTTAGTATCTGAGTTCCTCCCAGCCGAAAACTGTTGACGGCATCCTTATTAGCTTGAAAAGACATCTGTTAAATGGGGAGAAGATGCAACAAATCATCCGGCCCCTAAGCCAGAGCTGTACATCTTATTTACATTCGTCCCGGAAGAATTTAGCCCAAAGACAACGAGCCAGACGATTTAGTCTAAAAATGAACTCATCATTGACCATAAATTAGAGGGAACGTTATGCTAGCTACGCGATCTGGAGCAGAGAGTCTGTAGAGGGCGGACTACTAGAGGCTATCACAAGAAACAGACGTGGAACACGAACAGGAGGACTATGTATACAGGAGGAGTTGAAAACACGGGTGTTTACCAACGAGTTCATAGCCGGACTGGATGAAGTTTCTTGCCTGGACAAATAAAGCACCGGGCACACATTGCACACAAAAATAGTTGGAAATCGTCCGGTACATGAAGTCCTCCGTTCTGCGGCAACCTCCGAGCCAAGTCTAATTCTTAAACAACAGCAAATTACGTATTCTTAGCTTGCATTGATTAGGCGGACGTAATTTAGAGCTTCGTTGTGGCATTAAATTTTTACCATGCCCAAAATCCCATAGATTTCTTGTACGGAACAAGTTGCCCAAGATCCTGGTGTTTTTTGCGGAAAATGTATGATGCTTTCCACCCGGGTTGCTCAACTCCAGACTATCGGAGGTACCTAGTGAGCTAGTGGGCGCCATCTATGTGGCAAGCGATCAATAAACTGGGAATTTTCGAAACTACCATCCCGTATTTCTTCCACTGAGATACCTGCGGTGTTTATGGCTGCGTCAACAAGTAATTGTTGTTTCTACAGAATTATGACAACTTCATTCCTATGCCCGAACAGAATTCCAGCACGGGGTGGCTGTTGGAATCCCACTGTATTTAGAAACCACGGATCGGTCCCATCCCCCGCCCTAGGAAGAATACTGTCCGCACAATGTTCATGGGTCTGAAAGCAAATAAAGGAAAGTTCGGCAGGAATTTTGAGCGGTGCAAGTGGCATTTTAGCGGAAGTTAAATTACATTTTCTGGGGATGCCCTGGATAAACAAACGCACACACGAACAGACCTCCACCCAAATGAGGATTTAATTAATTATGGTCTCGGTACACCGCCGGACTGACCATTGCCGGAGTGAAGTGAGCTGCGATTAAAAGTTTCAACGATTAATTTCGTCAGGGGCCAGTTGCTGGTCATTGGGAAATTGGCAAACTTTTCGGGGTATTCCCCCATTTTGGGATAAGCATAGATAAGGTTACTCGAGCTCAAGGTAGACCTGCATTCGGGGATCGGAGCTTTCCTATTAAAACAAGTTAATTGCTAGATTTATGGCAACCATGAGAAGGGTTCTGTAGTATGTTCCTGGTAAAATTGTTACTAGCAACTAGATACAATATGATTACTACATCTTTTGCATTTTGCTGTTAACATATCTGTTTTATTTTTTTATGTTTGTTCAAGTATACTTATTCTCTAGATCCACCGATTTTCATAATCCTTCTTTGTCCGTGAGAACATACTTCAAGCTTTCAATAATTTTTTAAAAAATTGTACAAATTTTATCATATTCGTCGCTTAAATAATCTTAATACTCGTGACTCTTTCAGTAATCATTGAACTGATATCTGAATAAAACCTTTTCTTCTATAACTTGGGTACATCTCCAGCAGATTTTTATTATATTACTGGAATTTTGTCTGTCTTTATGTCAGTTATAAACCTTAAAACCTTAAACTATTTCTGAGACAAATTTATTTAAACTATAAATCTTAACGTTTTCGTTTGTTATTTATTTATATGCATCTCCTTGTTCTTTTCTCGGTAATTATGAGACTACTTATATCAGTGTCTGTACTACATAACGAAATCTAGAGGAGATTTGAGTACACTACTATAATTTCGTCTGTACTGCCTGTTTCCAGACTCTGCTTTATACTATCGAACCCTGACTAGAAAATCTCTGAAGGTAAATTTAAATTTATCATTTGGGTTTAAAGGAAAACAATTTAAAGATATATTAATTTTATTACCATGAAATTCGGAACAGTTCGGCGAAATCAAGAAACCGGTATTATTTCACTATAAAAAAACGATTTCCTTAATTCCTTTATCTATTTGTTTAGACGCTCTTTTTTTAAGGTATATATTTTTGCCTACATATATTTAAATTTAAAGCACAACTACTCATAAAATAACACATTGGTTTATTTTTGTATTATATTTCTTCTGCTGATGAGGCTTGGTCCACTTTATATTCTGTTGAATCCATGAAAGATAAATTTGTACCCTCGTTAAAAATAAACTGGGTCTTCAGGATTGTAAGAAATGCTTACTCTTCTCCCGCCTTGGCAGGCCGCACCTTTAGAATTTCCAAGTGACATAATGCCTTTCACAATATCATCAACGATATACGGTCCTTCACTTACACAAGACGTGACCTAGTAGTTGTCCGCTGAAATACGCTTTGTTTGTAAAGTAATATTTGTGCGTTTTGAGGTAAAGACTGTTCAAAACCACCCTCATTGTGCCTTCCTTTAACAATTTGGGATGTTCTCCGGATTCGGTTATCCGGATTATCCCGCCGCTGTACCTAACTTGTTAAAGGCATCAGTCTTCAATTGAGGATGTTTGGGCAATCGAACAAAATTGTTCAATTGCAAAGGAGTATGCATCCACAGCAGCGCTATGTCATCTTCTGGATACACTTGGCCACGTTTTAAACTCTGTTCTCAGCACGTACTTCATGTACTTCGTACCCCTTTACAGTGCGAATTTGAGCTCCTGCCTCTAAATGTAATATTGCAGCTGTAACCGTGATCTTTGGTTTATGACTAGATTTAATGCATGATAATAACCAATGACCTCTGTCTTTTGTGATCAAAACTCAACAGCAAGTTTGAGTTAAATCTCTGCCTCCAATCCTCCCGTATTTTCCTAGATTATGAACGATTTTCGTATGGCCTTGGTTTTCTGCACTGCCTAAATATACGCCATTTGTCACAGGGGAACCTTCGGCGTGGAAGGTCAAAAACAGTAGAAATAACACTTTTCGTAGCAACAAAATTTCAAACTAGAGCACGATTTTGACTGTCGCCCTTTTAAGTAGGTATAGGGAACTAGACCAGGAATGTCATTGGCACATCTGTTCAAATATTGGTCCATATTAACAATGGCTGTTGCCAGACAATCCGCTGGAGTTTGCAAAGCATGTGCTATCTTAAGCAGATAGCAATCGTTCAAAAATCGGGCAATTGAAAGTATGTATATGATTTTAATGAGATGCTCTCCATAGAATTCCAAACTTTTAATAATCCATTGACTGACTGAGAGTAAGTCTAGTAATGAACCTACTATTAAAATTATTATATCTCTTATTTCTTCTCTTTCAAATTTTATTAGAAAATTTAAGCGGTATTAAGGTCATAAGTTAAATTTCTAAGGCATTTGTCTAATTTTCTAATTTCGGCATTTTTAAAATCTTTTCATAACTCCGAAGAAGTTATTAAAAGTTTAATTTTCGAGCAACAGTTTTTTAAAAAGTTAAAACAATAATTTCTAGTATTTTTGGAGATCGAGAATTGAATAACATAAAAGTATTTTGAAATAAAGTTGATAACAGATGTAACTAAAATTAAAATAAATAGTTTAAATTTTCACACTCGGAAAAGAGATATTTAAATTTTTAAAGATTGTTGTTTACAAATTAAACTGCAGTCAAAAATCTCAATTTAATTAATTTTGAATCTATGGGGAAAAGGTGAATTTCTTACTTACTGACTGAATTTTTCAGAATCTAAAAGAGGGCTTTTATTAAAATCATTTGTTACTTGCCCAAGAAAATAACTAAGGAGGACATTTTTTTTTACGTTTTAACCAAGACGTAGCGTAATCTTTGCAGAGGATTTTTCATTTTAACAATAAAAAAAGCGGGTAAGACCTATAAAATTAGTTTTGTTATTTCGCTTCGTTCAAAGAAATATAAAACAATAGCACGATTAAATTCAAGGTGTGTTTTTTAAAGATTTTTAATATCCCTGTAGAATTTGTACTTAGTGCAACAGGAATCGGTTGAGAGCATTGTTCGTGATAACACTTATCTTGAATGCAGCGTTAATTACGGAGCCCTTTCCTCGGCCGGAGTTACGCTTGAAATATTATCCCAATCAAAAGTGCCATACATAACACGCTGTCAGCACAGTACATGGGGCTGCAATCCTCCCCAGGGATAGAAATTCATTTTCAGATCTCATTTTTAAGGAAACTTCCTGGGAGCCATAATTCTTCGATGGTTCTCCTTTCCCCACATTGCGCCCGGGAATATCCCAGGCGTTGCAACGAAGTAAGTCCAAATTAACTTTTCAATCCATACAAGAGGTCGAAAGTCCAGAGGGGTTGGTGGCAATGACGGCGCACTGCCGGAATTCCGGAACGGGAACGGTGGTGCATCACCTCGTCCAGATTAACAAATCACGCCTCATAAGCCGGCCGGCTTTGCGTTGATTAATAGGATGAGTTTCCCCGGCACTCCATCCGAGGGCATAATGTCAGCAGATTACCGACTCAGCCCTTAAGCCAGACAGACAAATAGGAAGTTGAAATGGATTCATCAGCCCGGCAGACGGCACTGAAGGCACGTGAGCCTGTGAATCTGCAGACAAAATATTTCACAACCGTCAAAGTTCCGTACATTCTGTTTCCACTTTCGGGACGGGCGGCACAGCGGTAGGTTTTACGTATCTAGATCTAGCAGGGTGCTAGAACAGTGTAGGGTGCCCGAGGGTGACTCAATAGCAGGATATATTTAAAGACACCAAGGGACGAGAGGTGTTCGAGCGTTTACTTAAGAAGAATACATCGGTGGCTCGACATGTCTAGACGACGAGGGCTGTGAGAAAGATTGTAACATTGTTTTTCCGCTAAATTACCTCAAATTACATGTCCGACGGTTTCCCGCCGCAGCACAGACATCTGACGACGCGAAGAATTTCTGATTCCAGGCTCAAGTTGGATCAATCTCGACGGTTGCCTAAAGCGGCTGCCAGCACAGGAATGGAGAATCCTTTTGCAGAACACCCTGGACATTTTCCACTTGTATTTCTTTTCCCCCAAGGAGAGATGGCATAAAGCAAACAGACGGACGAAATTTCACTACGCGGCGAAAATTACAAGCTCCCGAGTGGCAGGTGGTCCCTCTCTATGTCGGTTTACGTAACGACAGGAGGAAACCGGCCAGATGCAATTTGCGGCCACAGCCCCGTGGGACAGCGGTTTTTGCGCTGAGTTGTTTATGGAAACAGCCAGGTCTGCTCGTTATTGTCCAAATTCAATCATTTGCAATAATTGCCGTGAGCGGAGTATACAAGTCACGCGAACTGGAAAATACCTACCTGGCGTCCCAATAAAAGGAGTCGGCCAGTGGGCCTCTGACCTGCGGGAACCTTCAAAAGCAGCTATCCAGAGATGTGTTTTTTTTCTTTATTTCCCTCCACGTCCCTAATTTCTTATGGTTTTTCGTTTCTCTCCGATCGATCAATAAACTAGGATGAGAAAAGGTACGTTTGTGGCCGGAAGCGTCCCATGGCTGAGGTTGGTCGAAGTTGCCGCCATCGGCAAGCCTCATAAATTTCATGGCCCATGACACATTTTACTCTGATCCTTCTTTGCAGTAGGAAGACTTTGTGGAAATCTTGGCCTTATTAACGGTAAATTATTACCTGTATGCGTGTGCTGTTGCCCTCCTGAGCGTGGACGGAACAATCCGTCCTGAGGACATTCCAAAATCCGATTGAACATAATCGTCCAGGAGGGATTTACACTTGAATAGTTCTTGCAGATAGAAGGCTTTTGCACGGGTGTATGACCACCAAAGCGGCGTAGAGTCGTCAAACGGAGGAAGGTAAATTGATCCGGCAAGAAGGCAAACAAATGAGCGATAAAAGTGAAATAGTTGGCCAATTTTATTTGGGTTTCAAACTGAGTCGAAAGTTTTATGCGTGCTACTAAAGTAGTCTAGAAAATTCTGCAAAGAATTTGGGGAATTCCTTTCAGTCTAGTATTTTTATATAATCTTGGTTTAATAGCTTAAACGAAATTATAATATTACGGTAGATAATAGCGGTGTTATTGCACCATAAAATTTTATTAGGAAATCATTATTTGTAGTCCCTGGATGCTAGAAAGTATTTTTTAGACTTTTTGTATGTTTCTCTATCCATTTTGAGATAACGGGAAAGAAGTGGATAAATGTTCGGTCGCGTTCGGATGATCGTATTACGTTATGACCTAAAAGTAAAGTAGGTAGTAGTAGGTCTCGACACAGCATCTAAAAGAGTATAGGTCGTAGATTGCGCCACATTTAATAAAAGGGCCAAAAGGCAAATGTGCGTGGCTTAAAAAGTGAGGTAATCTTATCAATGTTAAGCCAATAAATAGATGAAAAACGATGCTCAATATATTCAAGGGAAGAAGGAACATGCGAAAGGTAATTATGAGGGAATGGACAGGAAAAGAGAGGAGTGCTGGGCACAAAATTGTTGGTCGTCGTATTGTAGAACATAGTGCATAGAATCTTTAAAACCAAAGCCAGGAGTAAGAGCACACTAAATCTCAGCGGATATCTATTTGTCTGTCTGTTTGCTTGTTACTTACGTTACGTCAAAAATATCACAACATTTTCATGGCTAGATCAACTTGAAGTATATAAAAATTATTATTGCCTGTTTTTCTGTCCATTCAACTAGTTCTTATTCCATCACGGAATCAAGTGCAATTAGTTTTATAAAAAGAAATAGTATCAAAGCGCTTGGATAGTTTTACGATAGTGTATTGGATTTTTATGTGAGAATTCCGCGTTAAAACCTACGCGCTAAGTTTTAATAATTCCGACGAATAGATTTTTTTTTTAATCAGGAACTCTGAAAAATATCAGTCAGGATTGTAAAAAAAAACAAAAAATCCCATAAAAGCGATAGATGTTTCCCTTCAGAATCATATATAAAAAAATATATAAGGACCACCTATCTTTTTCTCTTCTCGTTTACAAATTTGTGACGGACGGTTCACAGTAATGGACGTGAAAGAAATTTCAGAGCAAATCAGTTTCTTACAATTGACTACCTTTGTTGCAGTCGCCTACAGATTAGAGCCGCTGACGACTAAATCTAAGATGGAAGATTGCTTTTTATGTAACCCCCTTTCAATCTCAATTTAGCCGCATCTCCAAAAGTACAAATTGGCCGGTCCCGCGGAGACGTGGACTGTAAAGCTTCAGTTCGTCTTCATTCTTTGTTTGTTAGACTAAATTGACGTGAAGAAAGTCCCCTGACGCCTAAAGACTTCTTCGTAATTTTGCAGTCAGCCAAACGGAAAATGATTTTAATGGAGAAAAATGTGGCTTCCTTCATTCCCAGTACATTTGAACCTCCTCGTTCCGGTAGGGTACCCCGGCCCGTCGACTTTGCGGCCTCGTCTATACTTAGCTAGTGTCAATGGAAAAACAAACAAAACATTCGTCACCCAGCCCGTTTAGGATTGTCATCGGTGTAGCAGGTATCACCTGATACTCTGTGGAAATTAAATCCAGCCGGTTAGATAAACAGGTAAGCGTGAATTTCTGTGAAGGCGGCCTTCTTTACGTAAATTGCCTGATGACACCAGTAAGCGTCTCGAAGAAATAGGCTGCTGTTGTTTTGGCTGTTATCCGGTTGTGCCGGAAAATCGATTTAAGGACTTGGAAAATAACTCTTGGAAAATAATTGAACCGAAAAGGACACCGATAAATCCCTTATCAGTTTTAAATTGAGCCAAGGAATCAGGTCAGTGGACGCTCCGAGGATGAATCTGAGGGTCCTTATCTGTAAACTTAATCTAATTTCAAAAGGAGCATAGTACGTTTTACTTATTGATTCCTAGGTGGGTTACAAGCCTTCCCTTGTATATAAAATTTTTATCTTGGTGAAAACTCATTAACGATACCGGATCCGGGGGAGCACCTTTTTATTTACATGATGACCCTCTTCACTCGATTAGGTCCATCTAAGATATTTGTGCTTGGGTGGTCTAATTAAATCAAACTTAGTCCCTTGTCATCCTCTGTCTTTAGAGCAACGTCTTCTTAAATAGGCATAGCTCAGCTACGTCCAGTTTTAGAACGTCCAAGTACTATGACATCTTGAACTAGTAACACTTTTCCCGTCCCAAGAGATTTTAATGTCGATTATTGCGATAAGCTTCTGATTCGGGCCATTTCAAACGATGATAGATGACCACGGGAAAGGAAAATAATTAATAGTTCTTGGCGAGTTATAATTAGATGAACAACATTTTTTTAAATGCTCAAAAACTCCTTCGTATAATACAATTCTGATGCCTTGTAGATTTGGGCGTAAGAAATCTATCGACTAATAAAAACCATAAAAAATCAATGCGGTTAATATTTCTAGTTCAGAAGTTTCTAAACAAATTTTTCATGAAACGAACGCTATTTTTCAACTGATGCAAAGGGATGAATGACTTCTTTCTCTATATTTATTTAAATTTTCCTTAACTAACACCTTTAAAAAAATCAAACTAATTCCGTTAGAGTTACTTGGAGAAAACCCTCAAGAAACCAATCGGCAAAACAAAATTAAAATATAACACCCCCAAGGAGCAGATTCAATTACATAGGCAAAAAAAACATCAGGGCAAGTCCACCTGACGTAATCGGACTTGACACCATTTCCTTATCCCTTATTCATGTACCTCTCAGCTTGCGAAAGGTGTAGGGGACACAGGAAGCGTTCTTGATTCCATCCAAATTGGATTAACAAGAAAGGGTTGATTTCTCCCTCAATATTGTCGGAATATCCACCAAGTGCACTTGGGGGCGGGACTACAAGGTCCTTCGGTGGAACAAGCACTTCTCTCAGCTTCTTTGAATTATTGATGTTGGCAAGTCAACGTTTCACGCTAAACAAGACCCGGCGAAGAAGTCAATCACACCGGGCCTTTTTGACCCATCCCGGAGCTCCACCAGGGATTGCGAAACTTCGACGGAATATGGTGACTATACTACTGGTAGGAAGGGTTCATAAATAATGGAGGTCGTAATTAGGCCAATGACGATTTGGTCGCCCACAACTAGCACAGCTTTGGGCAAGGTGCAGACGATATTTATGAATTTTTAAAATATTCGACGTCAAATGACTATAGGCGATTGATGCCAATGCGACTAATATTTACGTTCATTAGTTTTCACGTATAACCTCCATTATATTTTTTTTATCGAATAATTCGCAAATTGTTGAAAACAAAATTTAGATACAAAAAATGACTAAATTAGCATAAAAATTTTCCTGTTTCAGGAACGCATGAATATTGCATCTATTTACACTCAGTGGGTAGAGTATAAATGTTTGTTTAGTTTATTCGAAGATAATCGTCAACAGTTTAAAGAAAACAACACCTTTTCATGACATCCTTTAAAGTCCATTTTAACTGGAATTTCTTACAATTAACAAAATTAAAAATATGTGTCACAAGAAATTCGGTCCTCGTAGTTTCCAGATCGTCCTTCGTAATGCTGCCGTGTGCCATTCACCGAAAATTGTGCACTATTGCGTCGTGCGACTCTAGGACTACGAAGGCTTCCGTGCCACTTAAGAAAATCGTTCCAGGAAGTGCATTACTGCGCGGCATTGTGTGTCCATTACACGTGTTCCTTACATCCTGATGAGTCCTGACGGCGCACCGGTGTGCCAGTGCCAGATGCAATTACGGGATCAGGTGGCAGTTTCGGAACCCACTCCAGTTGAAAGCGGGAACGTAATATCCGGGAATAGTGTACATGCGGGCGTAAGCAATTTATTACCCTCGAGGAAGACCTCTTTCGTAACGGCCGGGGGAGCGGCATAGTGCTGTAGTGCATCAGGAGCAACGGCGGCGGTCTGGAAATGCTTTAATTACATAACTCAGTTAGCTGTAACCACTTTGCTTAATAATTCTAAACATGAGTCACCGAAAGGCAATTGCCGGGCCTAGCAGGCAGGAGAGCAGAACGTCACAAGATTAATCCCAGAAGTCGCATAAGCTACTTTCCTTTCCTGCCTGGCCGTCGCCTTGGGGCACCTAAAGCGACACTTTGTTGGCTCTGCCTGCACGGTCACGTGGCTATGTTGCTTCTTCATATTTGCATGCCCACATTCCTTGCTTCTGTCCCTCGACAACTGAAGGAATCGTCCTGTGCAGCCTTTTAAAGGCGTGTGGTTGAATCCCACCTGTGTGCTGGCTTGTGCTATATGCAGTGCCTCGATAGACAAGCATCCTTAGCTGTTGGAGCATCGATTGTTCAAAGTCTATTCCTGAGATTTCCCAGGGATGACTTTGTTCCTTGTTACTCACGTATTTATGCACAGTGAGCATCAGAAGTTGCATTCCCCACTGTCCTTCTAGGACTCCACACCTCTCTTTCGGATATTTACACTTTGTGGAGCCACTTTTATGGAAGTCAAGGGAAGCGACACTTAATTAAAGCTGCATAAGTCCTGACGATGACGAAAGTCTGCCCGGGTGAAGTGATTGTGCCACGCCGCAAATGCTTTTGAATTTGGCGCCACTCTGCTTCCCGGCCCACAGTCGTCGTAGTTGGAACTATCGGCAGGAACAGGGCGCCCTTCCTTAATCGGATTAAAAGGAGTTATTTCAGCATATCGTCTGTAATTTCACAGTTTTAATCCACTATGAGCCTGTGTCCCATTCCTGAGAGTTTTAGCGGTCATACATACGCTGAGCCCTGCGTCCCGCCTGCAACTCCTGCAGGATGTGACGGAACGCGTTGCACATTCGAAGAAACCTCATAAATTTCTAATCAGGGAAGCGAACCTCCCTCGGTACATGGCCGGAATTAGGTTAAAGACGGATGAGCGGAAACGTGTTCTTGTCACATCTCCTCCAGCAGTTCTTCACACTCGGCGTGCAAGTAATTTCGGACGCCTCATATGTTTGCCATGTGCGGAATAATTTATTGATCCGTTCGCCCCGTCTCAACAAGAAGAAAAAGAGGAAATCCTTCAGCCGACTGTTCTGTTCTAACTCTCCTTAAAAATGAATTTCAATCGCCCTGACGAGCACCCTCTGACTGAAACTGAAGAAGTGATTGCTCCGGCGGGGGCTACAAAGAACCTGTCACCACCACCATGCCCTACAGTGCTGACACGGTAGACATGGTCCCACATTGCTGCACTATCGCCGCCGATCGGGCGATGGGCAATTAATGAAATGACCTCCCAGCAACGCCACTCGAGAGCCCTTCCCGTCGCATGAAATATGACATCCGCTCCATTACAGGCGGCTTTGTGCAATACAACCCTTAAATATTTGCCTTGCTGTCGGTTCTCCGGACGGGACTCCATTGAGGAGTGACCGCCACCGCCGACCGGACGGACAGGCAAACAGTCGTAGTTCAAACTAACCTAACTCTCAGCCACTTGATAAACTCCGGGGCGGAGGGCAAACAAAGGTACATCATAAATTCCATGCGAAATGCACTAAGCACGTGCTAATCTAATTGCCGCAGTCGTGTTGAAGAGGGGCTCTGCGGAGCACCCGTTTTTCAGGAGTTCGCACTTGGTTCATTTGGTGCTCTTCAACCCACATCAATTCTGGGTCTACGCTGGAACCACCACCCGGTCGTAATGAAACTACTGTTTCGAGTCCCTATGTTCTCAATTCTGTAATTACAACACTAGCTGGCTGGCCAAGCCAGCGCAGCCCCGACTTCTGTTGATTTTTAACACTGGTGGTCGGATCGTCTAAAAAAGCTCAGCACGCCGTATTCTTTTAATCTTCAAGCTTTGAGTTGGGCCCCGTTTCCTGCAGGGCACATGCATGTCATCCATGTGAATCTGGATTGAACTTTTTCTTGCTCTTTCGGAGCCCCCGAATGGGGACCACTCTGCCATGTGGCTGAGATATGTTGTTTAAAAAAAAAAGCTGCTATGGCATCTGACACAGATTGCCATCGTTGCGGATGTGCTGCGCCTCGAGAATAGTGTTTGCTCGTCTTCTGGAGGTTTATTAACTCTCTTTAATGTGTCTTGCTGTTTATAAAAGTTTCATAACCTCCTCCTGGCACTGTGTTGTAGACTGTTTACGACTCCCTTCATTCAGCTTAAATAGCCCAGCTCTGCGAACACCCCGTATCGTCCCTTTGTAGTTTAGCCGCTGGATAAAGTGCTCAGAAGGGAAGCACTTGCTGTGGGATATTCCGTTTGTGCTAACTTCAAAGATGGGATTTTCTGCAAATTGATTCCGGGCAGTTACATGGTTTCCTAAGTTTTATATTCTCTTCGCAAAAAATAAAGGAGAAGAAAAATTTGCATTTGAATCGTTTGAGGGAGCTAGGAGCGATGGCGCATAGGTGGAAATTTGCAACAACTGCTGTGGAAATAACAAAAGAGGTAAGTGCATCTCTGCGGTTTTATTTCGATATAAAACCACTACTTTTTTTAACTTCAGTAATATACAAGAAAATATAGTTAAATCTTTGAAGATTTTAAATGTAAGCATTTAGTTGGAAAGAGCTTCAATTTATCATAAGACGTAAAGTGGATCTTTTAAGGGTTTCATGACCAAAGATATCCAACCAAATCCACATTAATCTCACTGTAGTGCTCATCTGCTGGTCTTTCTAATAGAGGACTAGAGTCTCCCTGAGTAAATGTGCTATAGGCTAACATTTTCGAGTATATACTTATTATTGTCACCCACAAAAAGAAAAACCGGCCAGGTGTGAATTAAACTCGCGTTTTGGAGGTTCCGTTTCTAGATTCAAAAATCATATATACGTTTTAATTTGTATATAGACCTATAACAAATAGCTATTCAACTTAAATATATGATTTTAGTTGCCCAATTTATTTAAATAGCTTTAAAACAGATCAGGTGCCTGAGTACTTGCATTTTAAATTGAAATTATAGTGGATCTTGGTAGCTAAGAATATAACACAGCATATGCAAAAAAATGTACAGACATAAAACCAAAAGGGTTGGAGTCTAATGAATCAAAATTATTTTTAATCTTTGCTCCCATATCTTCAGACACTAAAAAGTGTCGGAATGCAAGGGGTTAAGCTTGCTTTAATAAAATATTTGAGATACTATGATGGAAATAATTTTCCCATATGATGTTTGTGTATGATAAATATATTTTCTTTTGCTCCGAAATTCGTTGTAGTCGTAATATTTGTGCATTTCGACATGTAAGAGGATTTTTCAGGTCTTTCGGACATTTTGAAATCAAATTTGTAAATAACTTTTCTAAATATAAAAGAATATATGAGGAGTGTTTAATAAAATGCGGCTATTTACATTTTTCAAAACTTTTAATATTCTTTTCTATCTTGTTGAAATCTTTTAAATTTTATCCATTTCCGATTTCACAATTCACAAAAAGTGGCTATTTATCTACGAAAAATGGTCCTGTAATTTTTAGTTCTTATTAAAACTAGCTTTTTAAAATAAATTCTTGGCCAATTATGAAAAACAGTTGTCATGTAAGTAGTAATGTTTTTACTTTTCTCTTTTTTTGGGACGCAAACTAAAAACCATATTAATCACTGAGATTTATTTTAATATGCAATTTTTTGAAGAGTAGTCTATATTTTGAAATTGTTTGAAATTAAATATTAGATCTACTTTTTGATCCCCCAAATTTTAATTTTCATCAGTCCTCTAAAGAATTAATCGCGAATAAAAATTCCAGGCAATTGTAATTATAATTATAATGAAGCTGAGTTAACTCAACTCAGTTTTGAGATGCATCTTTAAGAGCCCGACACCTTTAATAGGATTACCTTTTATCTTTTGTTCCCTTCGTCTGTTAACTGAAGTTTATCTGATTGTTGGTGACGTAATTTAAACATTATGACACTAAACCTCCATGTCTGAAATTTGTCACGTTTTATCTCTAAATAAGCGATAACGACATGTGGTTCTATGAAGGCACTCCTCCAATTCGTTATTTACTCAAGTCGACCGTCTGTTTTTTACGGAAGCGCATCTGGTCATAGAACAGAATTTGGCTTTAGCTGATAATCGACACGTGCACGGCGGCACTTTCCCGCCGTCTTCCCTACCGAGCATCCTCCCGAGGGATTAATGCGTTCCGGGTGGGTTGCTAGCTCGGTGGCGTCGGCATTGTATGCGCGAATATAAACGATCTGTGTGTGAAGCCGTGAAGCAGCCGCTGAAAAAGAAATAGATTGTTCATCGCTTTTGAAGAAGAAACCCCCTCGGATGCCTCTGCGGCGGGCGGCAGCCACCCGCTTAAGCCTTATCGGCCGGGCCCTGCATTCCAATAAATCTTCCCTTATGAAATGAATGGGATGCAAATCCCTTGCTTATAACTCCGGCTAGGAATGTGCATTGTGTGCATGCAGTTTACATTTTGTGCTCTGTGGCAGAGCAGCGTGGCAGCATACGGGCCATCCTGTGGCAGGCCAGCTCCAACACCACCGCCGGCCAGCAGCACTGCAGTAATTTTAAGTAATTGATGAGTATTCGGGCGCAATCGATACTTCTTAGGTCTGGTAGTCTGGACTCCGGACTCCATTCCCCTTCCGGATATAAAAACAAAAGCCGACCGGCTGGCCGCGTGCGAAGAGGCCCTAAATTAAGCGGCCATGCGGCCAATACGACTGGACTTATTCTTCGTGACAGACAGACAGCGTAAACGCCGGAAAAATATCTCTTCAGTCCTCTTAATCCCCGGGACTGTAGATCCATCCGGTTCCCGGCTATGATGCTGCCGGGGGACTGCTGCCCTGCAGTCTAATAAATTTGAGACGTCTGAGCTTTTCGCAATTTTGGCCCCCCGACCCCGACACGGTTTAAACAAAATGTTTATGGCAAATTGTCTCGTGTTTAAAGTTGCGAACTCGTTTACAGAGTTTAGCTGAGTTGATGGGGGAAGGAGGGTAGGGGGACTGATGGTGCGGATCTGCTAGTCGAACTAGATCATAGCAAAGAGCAAAGAGTTTTGGTTTTGTTACTTGCCAGAGCGGGGACTGGGGCCTTGTAGCAGGGACTGAAAATTAGGACGCACTTAATAAATTAGGGGTGTTAGAAAAACTTCGGATTCTCAGAGGTTTACCTGATACCAGTAGAGTTATGTAATGACTAGCGGGTATGTTCCTCCAGCTGAAAAAAGAAATAATTATTCTAGTCTGTACTTAGTTAAGATAAATTTCAAACAAATCTCTTAAGTTTAAGCCGTCTTATAAGTCTCGCTGGGGAATGTATGAAAGGTTTTGTTTAAATCCTACCTAAACCTTCCTAAATTTTTTCGTCTGTTTAAAATGAAATCCCTTAACCGACTGGATAAAATATGCTCGTTTTGCTTTCCCTATTACCTTTTCCTCCTATGCTGGAATTTCAGTAGAACATATATCACTAGAATTTGATTTTTTAAACAACAACTTTTCACACATGCATATGTACTTACAATTTTTTATATTGTAGTTGAATATTTACAGCTAAAAGGTGTTAGTTATTACCTTTCATTTCCATAGCATTAAATTTGCAAAAATCATCAATTTTTAGTAGATTAATCTTTTTATTCAGAATTAAATTTGAATTTTTATGATCGCCTTAATTTTCACATATGTACACATCTACGCATTTGTATGGATGCCATTTCAAGGCAGGTATTGTCTTAACTGGAGCAAATTTTCTAATGATTAAATCAAATTGACACCAATATTTGGTCATATGTGTAGTCTCGGAATATTCCGCATGAGTTTTAATCAAATTAGGCTAATAGAACCAGAAAGTGAAACAGTGATGATAGATGAAATTTTTATGAGACACAAAAGATTCGCTCTGATTATTTGATTTGTATGGGATGATATTTTCGTTCGTAATCTGATTTAGTGCTCTGCCTGGGGAACTTAATTTATCTCTTTGTCTTAAATTTACTTTCAAATATATTTAAAACTAGAACTAGTCCATTAAATTGACGGGTAAAGTATTTTTCCTTGTAATTAAAAGTCATATATATTTTTAATATTAATGAATACTTTAGTATATGAAGAAAATTTCGTAATTAAAAATAAATTATTTTATAAATAAAATTCAAAAGAATTCCCTTAGAACTTGTGTAATTTACATACGATAGCGCTTTTTATGTTCATCGTGTTAGCTTTTCATTGTTATTATTATTATTATTTTTTTGCATTGCATTTTATTAGTTATTTTAAAGTATTTACGCGAAAAAATGCATAAACCAATAAAAATAATAAAAATGTACCGACAAATTATGAATCCGAAAATAAGATTATAGTTACGATTTTCAAGAAAATGAGTTTAAAATATTAAAAATTCAGGTATAAAGGAATTGAGACATGGTCATAAAATCTTGTAAAAGGATGAGTTATGATTTAAGTAAAAGTTTAAACTCTTATCATAAAATACGACACCGTTCTAAACACTTTAACTTTTTGATTAAGAAATACATAAAAATGTCAGTCTTTTTAAAAAGTCATGAAGAGATATTTCGAAAGTGTTTTATGTTTTCGGAAGTTAGTACAATTTTTAAAGCTTAAATTTTCATTTGTCATAAATCAAATTCCTTGGGAAATAGCGATATTTTACGAATTATTTTTGGTTTTTAGGGTTCCGTACCTAGAACGAGAAAAAACTTATAAGGTCAATCCGTCTGTCTGTCTGTCACAGCCGTTTTTCTCAGAAATGGTGTGACGTAGAAACTTGAAATTTGGCACAGGGCGTGATGTGCAGGTATTTCGATAGTCTAACTTAATGAAACATTTTTATTTTATTTTTAAAAGGGGCAAATCGTGCTTCCTATAAAAAAAAATTTTCCTTAGGTCATGTGGGGTATCGTTTGAAAGGGCTACTTTTAAGAACCTCTAAAATATTTTTAATTTTATTAATGGTTTTAAAGTTGTAGCTTAAAATTTGTACAAAAAGGAGTTTCCCCCCGTATCTTCTAGGTTTCTAAATTAGAAATATTGATAATATTATTATTATTATTTTTTTAATAACTGTAAAGCATCAGGTACGTACATAACTACTTTAAATTGTTAAAATTGTACAGAACTCTCGTCGCGCGAGACTAACTCGCACTTAACCGGTTTTTTTATTTAGAAAAGAATTTAACGAAATAAGACAAAATGTACAAGATATGGTGTAAATTTTTGAGCCAATGTACACTAATATTAGATCTATACAAAATATCGCATTCACATTTTTTTAACCTTGTGAACTTAATTAATAAAACAGTTTAGTAAATATAAGCAGTTTTATTCTTTACTGCCTTTGTGATACCTTTTCTTAAATAAATGTTGTCCAGGACATTACACAAATTCGTGTAATATTGTTGGAACACGGTCTGATATAAAACCCTGTATTATACATAGTTATTATCCAACAATGCCAATGACACCTCCTTGTAAAGATCTCCTCATAATAAATTCGATATTAAGTCCAAAATGTATATTATAAAACTGACTTCAAAAGATAATTTAAACCAATGCGGATTGTGTGAATAAAAACCTAATAAATCTATAAACATCAGACTGAAATGGTTTACAACTCACACCTTTAATCAAATTAATCGAGTAGAGAAAGATTCCCTTTTCTGTTTCGGGCAGTTCCTTCAGAATAGGGTCAAGAACCTTTCGGATTGACGGCAGTTGGCGTGAAGAAACTACCACTTCTATTCTTAGCCATGTGTCGTATCGGTCACGAAGTTAGCACATTTCAATTGGCAATGAATTCAAAGTTTTCTTTGTGCGGTGAGAGGAAAGTTATTGGCGTCGTGTGTTCTACGTCTACCAGGTATAATATACTTGGAAATGGTATTCTGTCTAGCAGGTATAATATCAGTCTAAAATAAGGGAGATCCCACCAAAAGTGTTCTTTAAAGAAACAAGCCACGACACGACTTAGGTCAAATATCCAAGAGGCCCTTATCTTCGGCGGGATTAAGTCGTCCGGTCGAGTGCATTCATTACAGGTGAATCGATAGCGATTAGTGCAACTGTGTAAACGAGGGGAGTGCCAGAAGTCAAAAGTCAAGGGCAGGAACGAAAAGGAAAGGGCTGTCTTCCTAAATCCAATTATCACCCAACCTAGTGAGTGACTGGTGGTGCCTCCGACCCAACTGAGCTCCATTGAAGGGAACGAGCGCAAGGCAAAGGAGGGAAATAGACCGGACTTTTCTGGAACGTGAAAAGCGTCGCATTTTCTTATGGACGAACTTTATCTTAAATTACCCCCGGCTGACGCTAATTGTTGAAAAAGTCTTCGCATATTTCAAATTAATTGTTTTATTCTCTCCCGCCCACTCAATTAAACTCAGGAAGTGAATGGGAATAGAAGCAATGGCTCAGAAGGGTTTTTCGATTGGTGCTCCTGGAAGCGGCTTCTACCTGCCGCATCAATTACGATGGACTTAGGATTGCAAAAAATATTTCAATACCAGCAAAAATGTCGAAATATCGATAACTAAAAAACCAGTCTCAGTCCAACCGGATTCAATAGCTTAAATCGTTAGAAAAAACAGGGGATGAATTGTGATTGGTATTTTTAATAGACCATTAAAATTATATCTTTTTTTAAATTCTTGTAACACTGGTTGACACGCATTCAAACCTACTGATAGATGATTTCCTTAGATTCTAAATATGGAAAGCACACTTTCTGTGGAAAAGCGGATTTCCTAAAAATGACTGATTTTTTGATATGTTGTTGCCTTCATGATACTGAACAAGTTTATACGGATCAACCTCCGGAAATTCTTCCTTTAAGTGTCTGAAAATGTCAGAGTCGAGAAATTGAATGAATATTTTATAGAAACATTTATATAAGATTTTCATTGCGTCTGTGTATATTTGTGTTCGTCTATCACGCAATAGAGATAAAAATTGTTTGGCAAAAAATAAAAGGAAAACCTCCTTCAAAAGTAAGGCTCTAAAACTAAAAGGCATAAAATTAGATTATTATTTTGCAAATATATATTTTAGTATGTATTTAAAGAGGTAATTAAAATCTGTGTCAGCTTTTCGTCTTCTTAAACACGTGTTCGAGAGCTAGTTATATAAGAAAAAGTAATTTCACGAGCAGTTTTCGAAAATATCAGGAACACACCTCAAGATAGATAAACGAACAATTTCAATATCCGAGCAGACCTGACAGATAACATTCTGGTAATAAAAATGCTGAAGACATTTCCAAATTATGTAATAAAAGTTCCATTTAGGTCAGTCCAGTCGTTTCAGGAGAAATTGCCGAAAATTCTTATAGTCAGAAGTTAATTACCAGACAAAATGTGGATATATATTTCTTTTGTAATTTGAAAAATATTATTAAAACGATTTTTTAAGTCTTTAATTGAGACAAATAAAAAATAAACAAAAGTTATGCAAAAACAGACATGGAAAATATTCAGCTTTTAAATATTTGCTTTTTTTTAATAATAAAATTTTATTATCAAAAAATTAGCTAGAAACGATTTTTCGACAATTTGAAATTGAGTACTCAATAGATTTAAGTTGTACCTAAGTTGTAAGTACGATTATTTTTGAATTTTTGTCTCAAATTTCTTTACAAACAAAATTTGATTAATATCGCACGAAAAAAAACTAGCAAAAATATAAAATATGAAGTTTAATTGTTTTAATTTAAACAGAGCTTCCCTTATCAAATTTGAATCTGACTTCCTTTACGCCCTTTTGCCACTTTGAACGGATATGGACTTCGGTTATGTGGTAGGGCTTTGTTCCTTTATGACGCGGATTTTTACATGGTTCCATTTTCCATTTTCCTGCGTAGAAATGAAACAAATGAAAATTGTTCTGGAAGATATTTTCGCTTAAATAGTCTAGATTACAAATCTAGCCTCCATAGGTCGACGTCCACCTAGATGTCGACTTCGCACGTGCCCACGTTTAGTTTATGGCGGAAAAAATGTAAATGTTGTGCAAAATAGCGCAGCACAAACTTTTCCACCATCGCGACTTATCGGTGAGCCAGACCAAGGAGAAACAGAAGCACTTCCAATGTTCGGGGGGTGAGGAACCATGTGGACTTGGAATCAAACTTTGTAGTGATTCCATAGAGTCGAGGCCGTGTAAGCACTCCTTAAAGTTGTTCACCCTCTGTCGTGTACGGTTTCGTCGCTTTACGCCTTTACTACCCTCGAGGAAAGTACCCGTACGGGATACCCCTCAGAGTTCTATTAAGTAGTTGCGTAGCTGCTGTTCTATGGTTTTCGGGGACCATCCCAAAATGTTCGAAGAGTAGAATTACCTGTTATGAGGTTACATTAATTTGCCACCCTTTATAGCCCTCCAGGCCCGACTAGACAAAGTCCGTGCATTAAGCAGTCCCATTCCACCCTCAGAAACAGGCGGCTCACGTAGTAATCACTTTTAGTTATGTAGAATGCGCCTCGTCTACGTCGTCCTCGCTCTGCAGACTTTTCGGGTGCGTTCCGAACCGTGAACTCTACTGCAAGCCGCATTCACTAAAGGGCTCTTGAATAATTCAGGAGCCCGCGAAGGCCGCCACTTCTCGCAGAAAGGAAACGAATTTAAAACTTTAGCTGTTGAGAGTTTCGTGGGTTTCGTGTGCACGCATGTCCCACTTACCTGGAAAAGCGAAAGAAAAAATCAATTAGCGCTAAAATGTCCGATTAGTGGGCTAGCTGCATGTCTTACTCAGAGCCCCGAATTGCATACACTCAATACTGCCGCTTTGCACGATTGTTTGCTTTAAAGAGGTCTTGAGTTCCGCGAGGGCTCCACTTAGACTCCACTCGGGCTCCGAATGAGCTTCACACGGGCGCTCTTCAGGTGAGTTATGAGGAAGTATCGTGCCGAGGGTATGCCCGCTTGCGACCCGTACTTAAGTATCTCTATTCGCTGATAAGCCAAAAAGCAGCAAAAGGTTCCCTGTTGATAGCAAACCATTAAGACCAAAGGAGTCGCAATTTGTCTTCGACTCAGCAGCATGTGTCAGCGAGAAACCTCATTAAGACAAAGGCGGCTCACACCATTTGTGATGGCGATGGCAGCGTTTCTCTGTTAGGTTGTTTTGTTAGCCCATCTAGTGATCTCCCACCACATTGCTGAGACGCGCCATGTATAACTCATTTTTGTGTTGCGTTATATTTCAGATTTTATGCCGCATCACGTGGCTGCTGTTCAGAATTAAATTGCCTTGGTCTACCGACCGGATCGTCCTCACCATATATTTTACTTTCTTGAAAGTCTTCAGGACACTTCAAATTAAAGTACCACAGACCTTTAAGGGGTCACAATTGACATTCACATCCAAAGAAAACGATATTCTTTTTCATTACTAGTAAGGTTATGGTGATACTTAGCTCAAAGCCTCTATTAAAATTATCAAAAATTGTGTACTAGGAACAGCCTGGGGTTGTTGACCGCATAACCCTTTTTGTTGCCTCTTAACTACAAGATAAAACTAAATTAAACTTAATAAAATAATGAATATGGAAATTTATTCAAGAAGTACACATCATTTGTGTTTATAGCACATACAACAGCTTTCATAAAAAGGTTTTAAAAAGTGTCCATTAACCTGAAGAATTATTTCTATTGTTTGTAGAAGTTATGTACTAGGAAACTATTTTAATTCATACTGTCCTTGTTTTATCAAAATATACTATTAATAGAATTTAACCTAAAAAAATTAACTCTAGTAAATTAGAAAAAGCTACGGGTTTACAAACAAAGCAAGAACTTAAATGTGTTTATATCAGACTGTGTCAAATCCCAAAGTAGATAAAATTTTTAGTTGCCAATTTTTTTTCGAATGCCATGAAAGTGGATATCATGATTTAGTTTAGAAAAAGGCGCTAATATTTCTAAAAGAAAGAACTGATGCCTAACGACAAGAATCCAGGACGTACTAGAAAGACAGAACAAATTCTCGTGAATATAATCTCGAACTGGAATGAAAATCTAAAATAATTTAAAAAGTTTAATCATAAATCTAAAAAAGTCACTTCTGCAATTTACGAATAAAGCAAATTGATTTTATTTTAAAAGTTTTATTTTAAAAAAATATTTCTAGTAAAGAGAAATTTCAAATATTTCTTCCCATTTTGTATTTATTAAATATATATAAAGTTAATCCATAAATTTGATATTACTATTTCATCTGCGTACAGGGCAGGGCTCATATCTAGCATTTGTTATTATAGATTTTCAATTTCCATCTCTAAAATCAGCCGTTTTATTTATTCAATCGATTTCTTTTAATTACAATTTCGGTCTCCTTTGAATTACTCTGGAAAACTAGCATCAATAAGAAAATTAAAATTAAAATTACTGTAGGCTATTGTACCATTAAAAAATAAAAATTGTGTGCGTGTGGAAAAATAGACTTTGCTGAGAGTTTCTGTTGTGAGAATCAGAACTAGCACATCTCTCATCATTGGATTTCTGGTAAAAGTAATCCGCAGCCTACTCTAGTTATCAGTCTAGTTAGTAATGCTCCGGGAAATCCTATAATAATTAGAGGGATTTTGCTGTGTGAATAAGACACTCAAACCAGTTCCCGGTTTGTACTAGTCTTCACTTTTAACGATTTGCGAAGAAAAAACGCCCCTCAAGGAATGAACACGTGAATTGCTCCTGGCTGGAAGGATGATGATTCGCGCTAATAAAATAAAAGAGAATAAATGAATTTTTAATCGAAACTCTCGGCATCCCTCATCCGTGAAGATGGTGGAAGGGAGATGATGATGCTGGCGTGTTGCACCCACCCACCTCAAATGTTGGCGGTGGCGCTGCTTGCATTTAAACAGCTCCGTAATCTGTTTCTCGTCACGTCGCCGACTATTGCCAGCGGCAGTGAATTTATTTCTAATTATGGGGAAAATGACTTAATCAGGCGCAATTAATAGCTAATTATCAAGAGCAAGTTGTGCGGAAAATGAACGCCAGGGAAATTGCCAAGTTTTCTCAGCTGAGGGTGTACGCTCGGTGTGCCACCAAAGTTGGTGTAGCAGAAATTGGTGATAAAGATGAGTACCGACGTCTATCTGCGGATGCGTCGCGCTTATTCCGCTTTTCGCGGTGTCCTCAGGAATTTCGTCTTATTAACGCTGTTTCAATATTTTCAGATGTCCCACAGTTGCAGGCGCCCAGATTTACAACGCAGCCCTCGTCGTCGGGATCGATCGTCAGCGAGGGAAGGACCAAGATTCTGCAGTGCCACGCTTTAGGTAAGTGAAAGGAATTTTCATCTCCTTTTTTTCTCCAGGTGGATAATGGTGGGGATGTTGCGACGGGTGGTTCGGTATAATCAGGGCTCATTCACAGTTTTGAATTGAAGCGCTCTGGTTGCGTTGAAAATTAAACTATTCTGCTGACGGGGTTTTATCCCAAAAAAGGCAGCCCAATCTCGTCCGGAACAAAAGTCGGATTGCCGGAGACACTCGAACTGAACCACTTTATAGGCAATAGGAGCAATGCCAGGGAATTACAAGAATTCTTGCAAGAATTTTCAACGTTTTAATGGAAATTGCTGGCTGCTGCCTCTGTCAAGTGTTTTCCGACACCGCTCCAATAAGTGCCACCTTTAACCCTTTTCACGGTACGTATATCACGTACCTTTCCATTTTACACATATCCATCCACTCATCTTCTAGGAAGTAACGTTTTGTGACGCTGCTGAAAAGGGTCTCCGCCCATTTTTTACTTACCTTGGTGCACCTTTGTGTCTGAATCCCCTCGCCCGGTGTTCAGAGGGCTCAGGTTGAGGTCTCTGTTGAAGTTCGTGGGAACACGGGAGGAGCCCATCGACCTACCCCTCGGAGGATCCAGCACTAAGAGTGGTATTGCCACTCCACGGCCTTTGTGCGCCAATAAGTAGTTGCTTCACTTAGTTGAGACTATTGAAGGCTCTTAATGAAGATATGCATAAAATATGACTCCAACCCCTTTTCAAACGGGTTCATTTTTCGCTCTGAAAAGTTTTAATGCGGCGGGCGCTGGTGCTGCGAGTGCGACTCCGCGCTGCCGCTAGTGCGTCCTTAACTGACATGCTTCGGGTCCCAGTCACGGAGACATACGGGATCCGGGGATCAAGCTCCGCATTGGTGGCACACAGTGTAGGTGCGGAGTGACGCCCCTTGCAGGGCGAAAATGTACCAGCTAGGTCATGATAATTTGCCTTTTGATGGATGATACTGCACACAGCATTCGTGCCCAGTGCATTCATCTCAATTTTGTTGCGCCTCTGACACTTTTGCAGCAGTACATGCTACAAAGTAGCAGCAAACAGGGGCACCAACAATGCAATCCAGGACCTGGAGACCGTACCTCCAGCCGACAGGTACTGGATCAATTACACCTCACCGTCATGTAATTACAGGTGAATGCCGAAGTGGCCACATCGGATCCGACCGTGTTTCACAGTAAACACACTTAATCCCAACGTTAATGGAGCTGCCAGAATATCTGGGCATTAGCCGGCTACATGGCAGTATGTTGGTATGGCACGCCAATGCGCGACATCTGCCAGTCCGCGAAAATGAATTACTAGAGATCCATGAGACACGGCAAATTCGTTCAGTGGCCGTTCTAATTTTAGCAGCGACGGTGTGGATGACATAAGAACTCATTTTCAAATGGCCATTCATCCTTTTAATTCCTTCGGTATTCGTTTTACCTTAAATTTCAAGTCTTCTAAATTCATTGCTATGTTTTCAAAAACGTAGATAATGTACGCGAAAATATCACCCTAGTGCTAACTCCGTAATAATTCAACAAATCTCCCTCTGAATAAATTTGGCTAAGGAATTATTCTACCGAAAAATTTTCAGAAAATTGATTTTCATTTAGTGTATAAAATAGTCCCGAATAAAAAAAAAAAAAAAAGAGAAGAATTTCTGGATGATATCTCACTATGAATAAATACGCTCATCCGTGTAACGCGTTTTTATTAAAATTAGTAATTAAAAACAATATGTACAGCTTCTTGGTAATCAATTATTTGCAATTTTACATACGTTTTGCGAGTAATAGTAGTTTACAGCTGATCAACATCTTTCTCATTACTTTCATGAGATGTTGATATTAATGATATTTTTAAGTCTAAAATAAAAAATAAAAAAAAAGTTAATTTCTGCCCACGGCTTTTTCCATATCTAGTGCTAAAATTCCCACCCAAATTTGTGTTTTTTTGCGTAAACAGACGGAAATCAAACAGACAGATACATAAAAATTTATAGTCTGCATTTCAAACTGATTTATGAGCTATTTAATGGTGAAATTTCTATAAAAATCCTTCTAGTAATGTTGTCGTAACAAAGTAACAAACATTCACAGGCGAGATTACGTGACCTGTATTGTAATTTAACTTAAAGATTATTTAAATCCACTAACAAATATACTCGGATATATACAAAAGCCTATTTCTTCCAAGCATAACTTCTACCTGCCACAATAAAACCTGGTTGCTAGTTTCTTAAATTACTACTTCTTGGATACAATTCAATTTAATCAAACTGTAAAATTCGATATGATTGGCAATCAGCAAAATTTGCAAGTCCGAAATTTGAAGGGCTTATGTTTATACCAAACATAAATCTAGATCTCGTTGTATACTGCAGGCGATTAACAATTCTATTACTCATTTCGATGTTTCAGGCAATTGAATCGTTCTGTTTACTTTTCATCAAAAATGCTAGCCTAGTGAACTGATGGAGGTTGACAAAGGTCCGAAACGTCTCTCTTCTGTAACTACTAGTGTTATATTTTTACTAATTAATTAAGTTGTACCATTTCGTATTCGAGCTCATTACATCGAGCGACATTGTAAAGCTATCAGGGTCAAGAAACACAGTAGTAACTACTTATGTTACCAAATAGGGTATTACTCCGGTCCTGTATGTTAATATCTAGTATCTACGCAAATATTTAAGAATAAGTTTTTAAGTTTTCCTTCTCTGTTGCTTTAACTTGGTACCTTACTGGAAAAAGATCTTAAACGGTCAGCGCATACAGCTCGATCCAAAGACTGGTCCCAATCTATCAATGTCCGAGTCCGGCTCCGTCCAGACCAACAGAATGCAAGCCCTGTTCAGACCGACAGAATGCAAGCTGCTATAAGCCCCCGATACAACCACGCCAATCGCCCAAATCTCGTCTTCTGCAGTGACTTGGAGTAATTGGCATCTAAAGTTCATCTCGAAGGGTTATCTGGACCACATAACTGAATCTGGGCCTCCTTCCTCCCGACTGGCGCGCTCCCCGGTATCGGGAATTCGTCGAGCACTGGCGGCGTGAGCACTTTCGCATTTGCATTGTACCGACGCGGAACCCCTCGGATCCCGAGGACCCCGGGACAGGCGTTCTATGGCCTCTAGAGATAGCGAACAAGGGACGCATTCACGAGATGAAAGTGCTCACAATTGGCCATTTGTGAAAGCACTTAATTCGCCACGGGCCAAAGGCGCTGAGGAACTGATCCGAACAGCTTCGTCATTGTTGGCCGAGTGATTTCTTTTCTTGCAATTTCTTAAGGTTGGCGCAATCGCCAAGGTGATTAGTTTATTCTCATTGTAAATACGGCTTTATGTCGTCATGCTTCAAATATCCGAATGGGATTTTCATAATTTTATCGGTGCTGTTCTTGCTTCTTTTTAGGGTTCCGCAGAATAAATGGAAAAAATGGCACCCTGATGAAGAGGAGCCCATGATGGAGCCATTAAAGCAGCGATTTAAACGATTTCATTTAGGAAACTAAAATGAGTGGATGACTCAATTCTAAAATTTACTAATGTGACTAATCACATACGAACGGCAATCACAGCCACAATATTACTCCTTCTGAATCGGCAAAATTTTGGGGTACCTTCAATTCATTGTGTATGAACTGAGTTATTGGAACCCACATTAAATTTACTAGTACTTAAAATATTTCAACTAAAAAATATTATGTAACCTTCCTATGAATAGCCCACCACACTAACGCTCGAATCTCGTTAGTGCAATTCTAGAGCTAGATAAAATTAATCTATAGATAGCACTGTCCCATTGCGTACACATTGTTGTATTACCCATAAAATCAAAATAAATTTGTAATTAAATAGCAAAGAACAATTTTTTGCAATTGTTAAATTTACCTTTTATAATGGTTACAACAAAATTTTTCTCTTCTATTTTCCGATGACTAAATCATGATATGTTTGTGAATTGTTATAATAGTGCTATTTTTATCTTAACTCTTCTGCCCTGCTAGTGGCTATAGCCATCTCTCTATCTTCTTCTTAAGAATTGTTATAATTTCTTTGTTTTAATTTTGGTACATTTTTATTTTGGAATCCTGATGGTGGCAATTGCTATGTCCTCCTGGTTTCAGACTCTATGGCGGAAACTTGTTTAAATCTCGTAATCGAGCTCTTATAGGAATTATAAAAAATATTTAGTGCTAAAAGATTTTTTCACGAACATCAAAATTAAGAGAAAAATTTCGATCCATTCGGCAAATAAAATTTATCAACTGTAATTATTTTCTGTTACAAAAATACGCGTTTTATCGATTTTTTCCTTTTGACTATCTCCTTTTAATTACTTTCCTATAATTTTTAATTTTTTTGTTTGCCGAAGCATTCTTATTCTATATCATTCAATGTATTAATTTAAAAAAAAATTAATTAATTAATTAAAAGAAAAAGAAAGTAAGATTGGGTAATTACACACAGAAATTAAACAACCCAACTGAAAAAGATTGCAGGCATTTAAAATAAATTCCAATTATTCAAGGAATACTAGATAATAATTTTATTATAGTTAAAAGAAAAACTTATTACAAGAATTTTGCAGAGCTTAACTTCCCTCTCTAAAAAGTTAATAAATTTTTCAATTGGTTGATATTTTGATCTAAAAGTTTAACACCATAATTTTGAACGGATATATTTGAAGACAAGAATGCCTACAGTGAACATTCCAAAAAGAGGAATTTATTCTATAATCCAAAAGTCTGATTTTAGCGATAAAAAGACTTTTCATAACTAGTCTATGGATTTTGCGAAAATTACAAAACACAATTGATCAATAAAAATGTTTTTCCAAGCTAATGATCTTCAATGTCAAAGCTTTCTCTACTAAACTGTTCAACATTACATTGTTAATGATCATCATTGTTAAGTATAGTCCGAGATCGTAAATTATCTAAATTCCTAGTAATACTTAGACTTATTTTAATGGAATATAACACAACATTGACGAAAAACATATTCCAAAAGTGAACACTTCAACTTTCACTGCTTACATGCGAGGTCGATCTGATCTCAATGTTTTTTGATCGTCCAAAGTTGTCGAAAACTTACCAATACTTTAGAATTCACTATTATTATTTGAACACACATGCAATGGGAAAGCTCCTATTTAGGTGAAAGAATAGTTTTCTATGGACTATGGAGCCCTCTGGGTCGACGGTTTAGTTCAGTTCGATTCGCGATTTATCTCAAAACACAGCCTGTTTTTGAAATCGTATTATCATCGAAGATGAGAAATTTGAAACATTTTAAATATTCCGGAACGAGTTCTAAGATTTTCTTATACACAAGTTAAATAAAAGGATGTAAAAATAAATTTCCTACTTTTTCATAGCCGCATAAGCTAAAGGGTGTTTCAATAAGGATGTCATATTTTTTTTATTTTTTTGCAATTAATGTCTGAGGTCTGGCGTGGCGTTTTGACGTTTAATCAATAAAGTTCGAAAAATGAATAATGGATCCGCATACAGCAATATGTAGAAATTCCCCTTAGAGGTCAACACCACCTTATTTCCCATTATTTTGCTATTTCTTATATAATTCGTGAAATCATCCAGCAGAAAAAGTTCGCGAAAAGGACAGCACAGCACTGAGACATTTTCATAACTGATTACAGTTTTCGATTTAATTTCCATAACGACGAAATCCGGCATTTTCCGGAGCAATAACCAACGCCACCGGTCCTTTCCTTCTAAGAAGTTAGCGCAGTGACAGGAGAGTCCTTTTTCTGCTTGTAACGGCGGCGAGATATTCAGCGTACTATTCCCTGCCTGATTTATGGCTAGCGTTCTGCCAAACTTTGTTTTGAGTGTCTTAAAAAGAGTTGGGCAGAGCCGGTTCCTTATGATTTGGCACGAAAATGTGATTTCCCGGCAAGTAGAGATACTTAGGGAGTCGCGTTCTCTCTTTTAAGTTTCCTCGAGTGCCATGCCATGACGAGGCAAACTGGCGGACGTTCATCCCGTCCTCTGACTCCTTGCACTTTTATATAAATTGCAATCCTCATAAATTACTCCTGTCGCACTGGCGGGCGGGTGGAACTACTTCGCTCCATGAAGATGAACTCGTGGACGGGGTTTAATTCGCTTCGTGCGTCCTCACGGACTAGCCAGTCAAGATGCCACTTAGAGGTGTTCTAGTTCTTCTTCTTCTGGGTGATGAACCTCCTCTTTAGCACTCATTTCTTATGCCAATCTTTCAGGAGGCACTTCCAACCAGTCGTCCTTCATTAAGTTCCCTGTAAAGGCAACTATGTCACATGCAAAGTAGTCTTCTTTTCCATTTAGTCAATTTATTCGATTCAGCCTTCAAAAGGAAGAGATCTTTTCCTTGAAGTATTATGGATGGTGTTTCCCATTTCTATCGAGATAGCACCTGGTGGGAATTCTCTGTATACAGCGATGGCCAGAAACATCAGACAACATTATTTTTAATGCTATTTACACATTAAATTATTTGCGATTCATTCAAGGAAGGATCAGATTATCCGGAATGCTGCTATAAAAATAGGTGCGACGAAAATTTAGTTCTAAGTGCAAAACTATAAAGTTTTTATAATAAAATCCTGTTTACATTTCTATTCGAACTCGATGTTATTGGAACTTTAAAAATTACAATTGTTAATTTTTAATCATTGAATAGTAAGATTGTCCCAAGAAAGGCTTCAACTAGGATTACTAGAAGTGGCTAGAATGAGAAGATCATGATCTTAAAATAAAAAATGGGAAATTTAAAACAATTATGGAATTAATTAAATAACGAATAATATTTTATATAAAACCCATAAAGAGTCTCCTTTATCATTTTAGCTAAAACTGGGCCTAATTAACCCTTAACTGGTATCGTGGGGGCTGGAACGCCTCCAGACGTCAGTATTTAATAGTTTGCTAGGAATCTAAGCGTCGTACGCACACGCCATTTTGATAATTAAATAAAAGTATAGTCATAAATCCTAGTTGATTTCTTGTATTTGTAGTGTATTATTTCCTATTCACATAGTACTATCTAGCCTCATTATCAAAAGAGGCCAAAACAACACCAGTTACGGTGATAGAATTAACGATACCAGTTAAGGGTTGAAACTCATATTCTCTACTATTGTTTATAAGAGAACATAATTTTACAACTCCAGTACGTTTCTTGAAAAATTAGAGTTATAGTCTTAAATATTCATTAATTATTAAATTCTGACATCAGCATCTGACTTACAGGATAAAACCTCTTCTAAGACTTCTACTAGATGTGATTTCGCTTTTTGAAACTTTTCTATGATATTTGGAGGAAACGTGTCACAGTAGCAATTATTTCATAGTTTAAAACAAACAAATTGGAAAATAACTGACGTGAAAAGTAAAGTAAGATCTCTTAGTCCTCCTTGCCTAAAGCTTGAATATTTAAGAATATAGTTGACAAAATTTAAACAAATGCACTCAGTTGTACCATTTTAAATAATCATATGATTGCAAAATAAGTCAATTGCAGTAGAATGTCTGATGCAGCAAAGAATCCATCATAGTTTTGGATTTTAAAACACCGAGAAGAAATAAACGGAAACATTAAAGGCGTTAACGTCTGCCAGGTGTCAGTAGCAATGTGCAAGATGCTCCCCGAGTGTCCATTATAATGAACTCTTGGCAAACTGAGGAGCGGCACCGATGCTACTTTATAAAAAAGATTCCTCCAGAACCTTCCTCCACTCACAGTTACTCTACTTTTCCCTCAGCAGGCCTATTCAAAAGAATTGCTTAAGTTTGTTGAAAGGCAAATTTTTGTTTGGCGGCTGAACCCGAATTGCTGATTCCCTTAATGTGCGGCAACGGCATAAATCGACCATAAAAATCTTTAGGATCGATGTGCCAGCAGGAGCGAAAACTCAGCTGTGAAATGGTAACACAGAGTCTCCTCCAGAAAGCCCAAACCTCATCTATTTTTTTTCGAAATCGATTTTGCTCCAAAGAGCGCGCCGCATTGAACTCCTGCCAAAAGTGTTAGAGTCGAGCGAGGCACGGGATCCCAGATCCGATGGAGTGTTGATACAGTCCTCAAAGGAAGTAATTGCTCAATTGTTTGTCATATAGAACGAAGAAAGTTCATAAAGCCGGCATAGAGGGAATTTAGCTAAATTGAACTTCAACTCTGCAGCGGATTTCTTTTGTTCTACTCATTAAGACTCTCTGGCTGCGGGGGATGACTGCGCTAAGTAGGGACTTTCAAGTATAATACAAAACTGTCGCGGAACATTTGGCCAAAATACTTTTCCTTAAGTCCCCTTGTTAGGAACGGGAACAGCGCGAAGGCATCTCATAACCATCGCCCTTGCAGTGCGTTAAATATCTAAGAAGAAACAGTTTTCCCATTATAGAAAATTATTTTTGGGCAAATGTTCCGCGTCAGTTTTGTACTTGAAATTCCCTACTTCGTCATTCTTCACGCTCCCCCTGTTTTGTTCTGAAAAAATGCCCTACGGATTAAGGGGGTATTATAGTCTTCAAATTAAAAGAAAAAAAATAAATTGTTTAAGATTCTTTCAGTGGCTCTTCACACTGCTAAGTACTATGTACATTCTTAAGGCGATCTTATGAAGAAGTTTAAATTAATTGTTATTAAAAACAGACACCCTTAAAAAATGAAAAAAATTAACCATCGATTTAGAAATAATTCAGACTGGATTTCTTTTCACCAAAGTATTCTATACTATTGGAATATCTTAATTTTTCTATAAGAATGCTTTTCCTTAGGAAGTTCTGTTCTTGATTTAAGTTCTTCTAATTACGCAAAATAGTTCTATTAAAGAAAAATGAATAAAAATAAGGATTTGTTATTTGTCATATTTGTTAATATTTTTAGTTAGGAAAATAAGAAGATAAAAAATACTAAAAAACTCCTCTAAAAGATAATTTTAAAAGAAATAAAACTTGCATAATTATCACAACCTTCGCATGACTTAAGGACTTCAATCATTTGATAAGGAGTTAATGAAGTGCGATATTATTAAAAATGAACGAAATACTGCAATACAACTTTTTTATCTACAGTTGATTAAAATCTTTTAAAAAAATTGAAAATTTCCTTACCAAGCAAATGCATTTAAGACTTTTACATAAAACTATCGATTAGGGTTTAAATCAATAGTATTAGTTAATAATACAATTTTCAGAATATAGACGGTTTTTCTTTGCTTTTTTTTTTTAAAAACAGATCTCAGACTTCCTTTTGGATTTAACCCGTTGCGGTCACACCTTCCTAAGAAAGTGGAACTGCACTGTTTATCAATTACTTGCGATTTCACCTCATAAAAATTTATAGAGATATAAGAAGGCCTTCTTTATAAGATCCAATTGTTTACTTATCGAAAAGTAACGTTTCACCTGAAAAAAAAATTGAACAAAATTTCTATTGAAAAAATTGGTGGAGTCTTTTGGACCCCCACTGACCGCAACGGGTTAAATTTCTTAATACAGGGAATTATTTTGGTTTATATACGTTAATAGCAATAACCCACCGATTGTATGGACTAGAGGTCATGACCTCCCGATCCACCTTCCGGATCCGCTCTTAGAGACAAGTAGAAACTGGTTAATTTACCAACAGGTTAGTCACATAAATTTCCACTTATCTACAAGCAATCAGTCCCGAAAATGCCGCATTGCTATACTTTTATATATAGCAATAGATTTCTACCTGTAGCGTGCAACAAAATGCCCACTTCAACGGTATTAGAAACAGAAAAGGTTGAAGGGCTTCAGAAACGTCTGAAACAGCTTCCTCGACAAAAGAGTACAGCGGGGTGCTAAATCCGAGGGTTCATGACAACTTACAATTGACTTCCTCCATAAACACGACGGGAGTCATCGCCCCAGGCAGGAATTCAACAAGTCGACCATGTCGCTATGGTGGTGTCCTCTCGTGACGGGGACGGGGATAGGCACTGTGGAACCGCCTGAATCCTAACCAGCGGCTATGCATGTAGTCACAGTTCGTTGTTTCCGCCTGCTCAATTAGGACATCCCCTATTGAACCCGTCAATCCTAACTGGAGAGTACCACAAAGGGCACCCACCCTTCCTTGAGCTCTTATCGTTTTATCATGCCCCTCATGGGGAAATTCCCGCTGTAGCAGATCTAGACGTCTGGCAAGAAGCAGATTGAAACGATATCCGAGCGGATGACGAGACAATTTCACCAACGTCTTCTGCTCCCCGACAGAACATCAATAGACGCGACAAACGCGCTCTCAAGTTCGGTCCCCTGGCCGCTCCCTACGGCGGCGTGTAATTTGTTTGCTGGAAATGATTTCCGTTTACAAAAGGGAATTCGATTGGAAACCGAAATATTTGCGAAACTCGTTAAAACTTTTGCAATTGAGCCGCAACGCAAAAAGTGTGCTGCTGCTGGGGCTCTTGTGGGAGCAGATGCTCCCCTGACTGCCCGCTTTTGTCTCTTCTTAAGTGGACACAATAAAGCAGTTTTCCTTCCCTTTCTGTGGGAGCGCCTTAACAAGGAAGTGCTCTAGGCCGGCACTACTCGGATGAAGCTAAAGAAGTAACAAAAGTAAAGCAACAGCACAGCACACAATTGCCACATTCAATATAGGAATTTTGTGGGCTCCCCCTGGCGGAACTCCCCGAGTTCCTCAGACAGACGTCTCTAGAACTTCAAAGACACCACGATGGGAAAAGAAGCGGCTGAATGGCACTGGAGCGAATTGTTCGCTGCACACGGGAAACTCTAATTGAAATTCTAGACAAACTCTACGTCTTCTGTGCAAACTCAATGACTGCATTCCCGAATTCCTGCTTCTGGGACGCCACGCGCAGAGGACTTTTATGAATGAATTAGATTTGGCGCTGGCAGTTTGCCTGGGCTTTCAGGACGTGGCACTAGGAGCATTTGTCTTAAGCGAGTGGAGGAGCCCGTCTTTGGCGCCAAACGCCAAAATTCGTGTGAATTCCCGGGAACACAAGGTGATAAGAAGACTTCAATCATTTCTTTAATATGGGGTGGGATCGGACGAAGTCAATATTTTACACAATTCTAAAGTTATAGATACTTTAGAAAAAAACTTTAACTCTAAGATATTGTGAAATCTTCATCATTATGGGCTTTCTGTAAATTTCAAATCATCGTCAGAAACTGTAATTTGTAAAAAATAATTTAATTAATTACGATAAAATTTTAAAAGTGGAAGAAATTTAATAAAAAAAACTAAAATAAGCGAATCAGAAAGGTTTCGTTGTCGAAGATAAGTGGGAATAATTTCTACTTTTTTAGAAATGTCGTTTAAAATTTAATAATACTATCTGCTTATTACGAACCCGCTAAAGGAAACTTCCAGTTAAGACGAACAAGACAAATAAATGGATAGTTATTGTCACTAATATACTGGTTTTGTCTTATAACGATGAACTGCTTTTGTTAATCCCTTGGACATCGGTATAAATAGGCTTCAATTATAATGAAAATTGGAGTTTTAAAGTCCTTTAAACAGCAAAATGTAATTTTAGTAAATTATGAGGAAATTCTAAGTATTTTTAATTTAACAAAAAAAATGAATACAGTGAAAATTTTGTTTTACAGAAAGTGAAAGAAATTGTGTGTCTAAAATACTTAAGAAAAGTTGCGAATCTTGAATCATGAAATTTGTTTAAGATTTCGTCATTTTTTAAAATAATATCCACTCTTTTCCTCTTATAGAGTTAGTCAAGCTCGTAGTCAAAAAATTTTTGTGATTTTTACGTGTATTTTTTAAGAAATTTTCTCCAAGCAGTTGTAAGAATTTTTTGAACAGCCTTTTGGAGTAGCCTCTTAACCTAACAATGTTTTTAGTTTATTCAATGATTCACATTTGCGCAGCAAATTTTTAATTTTCTTACTGATGAAGTAAAAACTGCCAGCTGTCCGTGAGAATATATTTTTTTAAAAGAAATACATTCAATGTTTTCAGTTGCTATGTCCAAACATGTGGTGTGATTACTCCATATCTTCCATAATCCTCGTCAGGCCAACTTGCAATTTTCAAAGAATTCTTTTTTTAATTTTAAATATTTTATAAAAATACATAAAAGCAAAAATGTTTGCTTTTATCAAAATTTGTGATTATCCCTAATCCTTTACTTCCTCATTTATTCAAATAAGAAATAAAATAATGGTTAGTAAAAAATATAATTAACACATAATTCCTCTATTCCGCCATTACGCACGGTGTTTTCAACTTATTTTTCTTTTTTTTTTTTTGTTATTTTATCTGCTTACAGCAAATTTTAATTAACTTAGAATAAACGATCTTTTTTAAATTGACACTAAAACAATTAGTTAATTTGGAAATGCAATAGTTTTTCTTTTAATATGATTATTAAGATCTATGACTAAGAAACTAAAAGTAAACAATATAAAAGTTGCAATTGTTTATTTTATTTATTTGCTGGTACTGATTCAGTTGCTGTGAATTATGATTTAGTAAGTTAACACGTGCAAAATAAAACTTGTCAAATCCAGTCCTTCGTCGAGACCCTGATCGAAATGGATAGAATTGTCTCCAGATTCCGGAAACCCCATAACATAGTTTTTGCACCCAGTGCGTCCGACTCGGGTGAATGACAACAGTCCTGTTTTCCAACCTGCTACGTGGGCGAGTTTTATAAATGAACGGAACTCCTTTCTGGCAGTCTGCCGGTAGTGTCAGGACGCAGCACCCGCAATATTTGTCTCAAGTGAGTAATATAAAGCGTCAAAGTTTCGGAATTTGGGACTGTTCCTCGAAGAGGATCTCAGTCATTCCCTTAATATGGATGAAAAAGTGTAGACAGAGACTAGACGATGTAAGCCCTACCTGCACTCTCCTATGCCTACTAATTGCCTTGATGGGCATTATCCAGGACGTTCTTCGTGTCATCGTCTTACTTTTTGCAAAGCAGGAAGCTCATTGGAAAACAGACGTAGTCAGTCAATTACTTCCGTGATGGAGCCATAACTTTCGCATTTCTTGTGAGTGCCGTCGCCGTTTGGCAGATAGAATCAATCAATAGCACGCTCCAGTTCCTCCTCCGGTTTGCAGACCGATGATGCCTAGATCCGAACTGCGGTCGGATTGAGGGACATTCCGGCCGGCTGGGAGTAGGGAATCGTTACCCACAACCGATGCATTTCATCCGCAACTCGGCCCTGGGGGCATATAATGAATTTCACTCCGGAGCTCCCGTGGAAGTAATTCACCTCGTGAACTCCACTAGCCGAATGACACTGTCACGGCTTGTTGACTCAGTGGCTGGCATGCGGTTGCATCCGATGGTTAATTTTCTTCGATTGCCCCAAGGCCGTCGTGGCGAACGGAAATGAAAAGAGCTGAAACCCTGGAAACCCTTCAGGATCCCATTCCCCTGCACCCATTCTCGCATGCCGATTTGAACTCTGATTGCGCTACTGTCGCTGTCTTCCAGGTCCAAGAATAGAATTGCCAGTTCTTTTGTTTAGCTCGTCCCGGCAGGGGGACCGATTGTAGACGCATCCAAATTGCCCCCATTATTGGTTCCATGCGCCCTTTGACCCTTCTCAAAAGAAAAATGCATTGTGTCCACAGCTAACAGCAGCCCTTTATCGTTCGTCTTCCCATAGGTTACCCGCAGCCCATGTATCGATGGCTCAAGGACGGCATCCCCGTCGGAGACTACTCGAACAGCCAGTACTACCGGATCCACAACACGAGGCGGGAGGACGCCGGGAGCTACCAGTGCATCGCAAAAAACGACGCTGGATCAATTTTTAGCGAGAAAATAGACGTGGTCGTTGCATGTAAGTATTTTTTTGTCTTTTTTCTGTGGATACTTCCTACTTAAAGGAGGGATAATAAATTGCAGAGGATTCATGCTGCCCTGAAGTGGAGTCCTTGTTGTTGTTCGTCTCCATTGTTGTTTTTGTCCCGCTACAATATTCACTGCGATCCAAAACCTTTTGGCGGTTGATCAAACATTTCTTTTTGAAACTGTTAGTTTTGTTCAAAACAAAATTAAATACACCGCGCGCCAATAGTTTTATTGTTCGACAAAAGTGTCCGCCGGTTTGACATCAACACGACCTTATTTCTAAAATTTCCGAGGTTTTCAATCGTAAAGAGATTTTTTTTAAATTTGTAGAGGTAAAATTATATTTCAAAATAACTTTTTCTTTAGTAAATAACGAGCATTACAATAAAGGCAACAACATGCTGTTGAAATTTATAAAAATACCTTTTATTTTTTCACAAAAATAACTACTGATTTTTTTCCGAAATTATTGACCAAGAAGATTTATGCACTTTGGTTTAAAAAGTCCAGAAAATGTCCTTGCTAGGATTGAAGAGGACTCGAAACATTGGTTCAGTTTTGCAAGAAAACAGTGAGATTCCTTGAAAGTTTAACAGGACTTGAAAATAATAATACTAATCAATTTAAAGTTCTAGTGTACGTAAAAGGATTATGTTCAGTCAAATTTTTGAATAGCACTTTTAATTTAATAATTAAATTTAAAATCTACAATCACGACTTCTTTTTTGTTGGATATTTAATTTATAGTCTAAACAAAATTTTAAATTTAAATTTTCGACCAAAAGAAATGCCAGGATTTTGTCAACTCATTAAAAGGATGATCCTTTCACGTATTGTATCATATCAAAAGTACATCATAAACTTTTCTAAAACAAATAATTCTCGTATTATAATTTTACCTTACTACTCGCTGCAGCATTAAAATTAACACTTTTTGTACGGGCAAATTCGATTGCAGATTGCACATAAATCGGGTCGGTTTTGCTTATCGCAAGAATTTGTGTCCTTTACAACTATTAAAGATAAATATAAAAAAAGCACTTGTACTGCATGAAGAGGCTGTTATGAAATAATTATAAGGAGTATAAATGAAAGCAAAAATATAAAATTATTTTCGAAGTTAATTTATTAAGTGAAAACTTAGTATTTTGTAAGAGTATGATAGCGCTCGTAGCAGTTACTTTTATGCAATGGAACATTACAAAATTTGCAAATGTAGCATGTTCGGCTTCTTATATTTTTTTTTGATGCGCACACCTTGCATTGCCTTTGAGGCATTTTGATTTTACCACTGACCTCAATCCTTTTAAGTAAAATGTGTTACAAACCGTGTAACAGTAAGTAAAACGTGTAAAAGAATTCCGCGTAAAAGTAAGTAAAACGGGTAGAAAAAATCGCGTAAAAGTGAAACGTGTAAAAAAGATCGCGTAAAAAAAGACTTAGGTGTAATTGTAACTGAAAAACTTTTTAATAAGCTTCCTAAATAATAGGCTTTTCGTCTATAAGCGTTAATGTAGAAAAGCCTCTTAATAGGCTTCCCGTGCATAAAGTGTTAATTATAAATTGTGTTCTTGATCAACAAATTTCTTTTACATTTCTTCTTTTACTCAACGTAAAAATAATGTAATAATAAATTAATCATCACAATGATAAACATGAAACTTTTACGTTCGAAATCATTTCTTTTAATTCCTATGATTTGTTTGAAATAGATCAAGGGTTAAATATGCCACTTGTAAATCTTTCAATTTCTAGACTCTAACTTGTCGCGTAATTTCATTCACTACCAGTTATGAAAAATTCAATTCAATTTTCTTATTATGAAAATCGGTCTATTGAAAGATTTGAAAATAAAATTAAGCTAAGTTAATTTTCGAAAGACTCGCCACTGTCATCGCATACTACAGAAAGCGAGCAGTGAGGGTGAGAATCTCCCCCTACAGACATTGAATTTTTGATCTCACACCATCAATAGCTCCCAATTGCTAAGCCTGTAAATTTGCATATTGTAATTTAGCCAGACTGCGTCATCCCGGGTGACCAGATCATAGTCGTGCGCTAACCCAGCGTACCCAAGAGAGAAAAATTGTAAAATGCAAATTAAATGTCCGATTAATTCGAAAGCAGTTAATGGGCAATTGAGGGCCTATTAGCTGGAATTTAGCCTACACTCGCAGTTCCCAGTCGTCCGTGAGGATGGTGTCTTTATTCAAAGGTCAGACGGATCAAAAGCTCATGGGTTTGACTGGAACTTTGCAAGGTTTCATCACATTGAGCTTAATTAGCGTAGTAGCGACCAGTTGACTCATCCGCGTTTTTGATTTGCTCGCAGACATGGGCATCTTTGAGGATCAAACCGAGCGGCGGATATCTGTGACTTCTGGACATCCGGCTGTATTTAATTTACCTCCGATTGAATCGGTGCCACCGCCCTCTGTGATATGGCAGACTGAGGAAGGACCTCTTAACTACGACATCAAGTACGCGAATACGAAGAGCAATCAGTTAATCATCCTCAGTGTGGATGAAACCGACCGAAAGGCGTACCGAGCAAGAGCTATCAACACCCAGCTGGGCAAAGAGGAGAACAGCGCATTCATCCACTTGAACGTTACAGGCGATCCCTACATTGAGGTAGCTCCCGAAATCATTATCCACCCCGAGAACGTGACACTAAAGCGTGGAGCACCATTGGCTGAATTACAATGCATAGCAAACGCTAGACCTCTACATGAAGTAGAAACATTATGGATAAAAGACGGGATCCTGATCGAGAATTCAGGTGTGGAACATACCTTACATGATCCTTGGAACAGAACATTAGCCCTGCTGTCTGTGAATTTGACCCATTCTGGGGTATATACTTGTCAAGTTCGACTGAGAAGTGGGGGATTTCCCACAGTCACTTCTAGTGCCACAGTTGTGGTCCAAGAACCGCCTACATTCTTTACCCCACTGCGGGTAGAAACTCTTTCAGAATATGGATCACAGGTGATCCTCCCGTGCGATGTAATTGGAGAACCCCAACCCCATGTAACCTGGTTTCGAAATGCAGAAGCAATTGATTTATCAACAGACAGGTGGAAATTCGAATATTTAAATTATTATTATATTAGTGGAATAAATGTTTCTTTGGATTCACAGGTACGCAGTTCAGGAAGACAATTCGTTAGTAGTAAAGAAGTTAACTATAAATGACTCGGCCATGTTCCAGTGCTTAGCTTCAAACGAAGCTGGTGAAAGGTCGTCTTACACATGGCTCAAAGTGAAAAGTAAGTACCCGTCAGGCGGCATCATTCTCATTTTTGTCTAGTTAAACATCCAATCTAACAACTTTTCTCGTCTCTTGTACCGTGGTAATGACACATAAACTAGAAAAAGTAACTGACACCAGTTGGCTTGCATCCTCCGCTACTAACAAACCATTTAGAGACTCGCTATCTAGTCGGGTTAGAAGGTTCGCCCAACCAAGAATTATCCGGGTAAGAGCATCCTCATCGGCATCTGGTAGAAGGAAGGAGCTGCGCTTTAATGCGGCCAGTACGAACAACTTTTACAGGATTTGTATTTCACTAGCGTTTTCGTTAATTGTTTTTCTGCACGTAGTAGCTCACTTTGTTCCGAAGCTGTTCTTTTTTTTTGTTTTTTAGTTTTTTTTTCTTCTCAACGTTCAACACTTCCGCCACACGTTTTTCATTGAGATCTTTTTTTTTTGTTTTTTTTTTGAGACGCATTCTCACGTCCAGAGGGACGTGAATTGCAAGCGATTCCATTTCTACTCTGGGGATACAAGGGTTTTTCATAATCACTCTGAAAACGAGGATTATCCCCTTGAAGACCCCACTTTTGTGGGGATTTTTGTAATTGAGCAATTTTAATAACACCGATGCTGCACCCCATTCCCTTTGTGAAATTCATCTTTGCCATTCTTCTGTTAGTCTGGCGATGAATGTGCTGCAAATAAAAATGAAATTCAGGGAATTCGGTAACAGTTTCCCTACTATTCTGTAACTGACGAATTCCGATACACAATTTGAAATATCTGAAATGCGCAATCAAGAGGAATATCAGGCCCAAAAAATTTTGTTTTGTGTCAGATTCCATTGGACTAGAGTCATCAAATTTTATCAAGCAAAATATGTCCAATTGTAAGACTCTTCAGAAAGGACCGTGTACCACTTTGGGCCATATCGCACCCAATATTGAAACATTTGGTCAAGCATAAGGTCTTATTTGCTATTGGATAGAACAGTGAAATCAAAAATTACGAATTAATTTCATCGAAGATGCTCGAGTTAGTAGTCCTTCTCTGTTTATTCCGTGCCAGTGACTAATCTGTCTTATCTCATTCATATCCTCATATCTCTTCATTTCCAGGATCAAAGTCTCGTAGAATACCTGATCTCCTTGCTATTGTACCATATCATGCGTTCAAGAGTTTAGCGAATAAAAATAGATATAGATGCTTATTACCGCTGTTGATACAGATAGGTTCCCGGGATACAGAACCACTATCCGAACATACAAGTACAAGTCACAGACACATTTGGAATTATGTATTTTTTGAAACGCTATTAACAACCGAAAAAACACCATTTGACAAACTAGGGTTGAATTCTAAATATTTCTTTTGACTTCACATAGCGAATGTCATGTACAAGATAAATATTTAAAGCTGCTTTATATCTTATCTTAATCGAGCTTCTTTATCAATTAACTAGGCATTAATGGCAGTCAAATTTTAAATGTGAGCATTGAAAGAGTTTTCGAAAAATGAAGGGACAAATTAATCGAAATTGACTGTCTTACATATGCCAGTAGGTGGGTGAATTAACAAACCTTTATATTAGCTTACCTGGTATTTTTAATTTACACTATTCTAAAAATATTACAAAATACCATACATTTTTCTATTTTATTAAAGTATAGTATCAATTTTGATAGCCAAACTTTTCATTTATAATCACAAATGTGTATTTACCCTAATCTAATTCATGTTTTATATTTATAATAACACTACCTATTATTCCCATTACCATTCTTTCGGTAGTGTTTTGGTAGTACTAACAATATTTTTTTGACTATCACTTCGATTTAAATACTGCTCTTTGCACAATTCTGAGAAATTTGCTCTCTATGCTTAATTGCGTTTTTACCGATTTGAACTGCGAGTCTTTGATTATTCTATTATCATAAGTAGAAATATAAGATTTATATAAAAACAAAAAATATTTAAAAAAAGAAAACAAAAAGGAAAAATTCTATAAAGGCAAAGTATAAAAAGACGAAAAAATGTAGACTGAAAAAAATTCAAATTCAGTATCAGTCGTTGAATTTTTGAATTATATTTTTGCATTTATATATATTTATAATATATTATATTTTTTATAATGCATGAATATATTTATTTGAATTGTTATTAAAAAAACCAACGTTTTACTAGATGTTGAACTTATATCGATTATATTTGTAAATTAGTCACTATTCTTAACTTGGGAATACCAGGAAATTTTATATAACGAAGGTTCGTCAAAACACATGATACGTGAGTCAGTCTGCACCGCTTTGTCCCTTCGCATTTCCGAAATAGTTTTTATACATAACTCGAAATGGTCAGTGATTAATATTTTACCAATTAAATGCAAATACACATTTTAAATAAGAAGTTAGGATCGAAAAGACCCCCTTTTGAGTCGTATTTTGTAAATAAACCTCCCAGTGGACGTTTAAGCAATGAATCCGTTGAGAAGCTCGCAAGCCATTCAAAAAATCAAAAGATTGTAGGATAAGAACCTGAAATTCCCATCGGGACCATTAGCAAGCAAGTCTACAAAAGAATTTTCCGATGAAGGCGAAGAACCAAACAATGACGATTGAGGTAGAGGAGAAGAAGAATTATGCAAATGACGGGTTACCGGGAAATGCATTGCCCAACCTCCTACAGAAATAAATAGTCCCGATCCGGCATTAATAGCGTTCCTCGGGGATTGCACCGAGTCGTCGGTAGGTGGTGGTGTGGCGGCAGTAGCAGATGTAAGTTTAAAAATGCACGCACACGCACCTCGGTCATCCGCTGGCCGCAAATTAAACGAACTGGACGACCACTTTGTGAGAGTTAATTACTCACAATGACCCTAATCATGAGGTTATCTGCCCGTGGGGTAGCCATTGAGTTCATTTACAATTAATAGACCAAAATACAGGCAGGAAAGCACAAAAGGTGATTCGTGTCGAAGTATATTAAGGCGTACAAGCGACTCCTTCTGCAAGTTAACTTTATGAAAAAACTGTGAAACGTATGTCCTCCTTGGTGGCTATTTTGAGAAACTAGTGTTGCATTTTAAATAACATAGACTTTTTCAACTTTAATGAACGTATCGACAACAAATTTTATAAAAGAGTATAAAACAAAGGGCTATTTTAATTATGTAATAGAACATTGATGAATTAATTCGTACAGGGAAATTAAAACTTTTCGATTTATAAAGTTTTCGAATTATCGAGGTTTTCGTATATTGAGGTTTTACACGAACTTGAATTGGTAACAGAGAAGAGGAGGAAGATGTGATATTATAGGAATTGATTGGATTTGTAGAGGTCGGAATTATAAAAGTTCGAATTATAAAATATAAATTTATATTATAAATTATATTATATAAAAATCAATCAACTGTTTCATTTTATTTATTAAGGTTTTTCATCTAAATTGAAATGTAGTACTTGGAAGCTTCGAATTACAGAGGTTTTTATTTCTAAACAAGTATTTTCGTACAGCAAATACACATTCATTCTCATGCCTAGCTTTTCGCATTAAGTACCCCTGCACAGTACAAAACAGAAAAAATAAACATGCATTGCAATATTATTGTGTTATTGTTAGTTATCGAAGGTTCATTAATATTAGACAGGTATAATTCCTTAACGAGGCCTCCTAAGGCAGGATACGTGAAACGATTTCTTGATAAACTCACCTTAAGGAATGACGTGATATACCTTAATGTAACGTGGTCCGAATTATTCTTATAAAGCTCCTACCACAACCCGTTCAATGCTCCCTAGTAAACTATCTCAGGAGAGACTTCCACTGCTGCCCTGCTAAGAAGCTTCAAGTCATACTAGCGTAAAAACTAGATCGGATCAGGGAAAAAGCCCAAAAAGTCGAGATAAAGGACAAGTTTCCGGCTAATAGAATCATCTTACCCAGCAGACGTATTGTTCCCATACGCAAAGAGGATTACAATGGGGCCTGGCGTCGATTGTGGGGATGGGAGGGGACACTTTGTTTCTCGACCGACGGAGCCGAGGAAGTCACGTTCATGCACTCGAAAAGGATAGCGCTCCTCTGTGACCACTGACCTATGTAATTTCCTTCTGAGGGTTCAGTCGACAGGATAATGGATTTCAGTGCATTTAGTGTTATTCGAAGTGTGTCAGTACAAAATGAAACTCCTTGATTGGATTTATCATGGCCATAGATTATGCCAGGAGAGGAGACAAAAATGGCCCAAGGTCGGGGATATGAATCTGACTAGGAAACCGGCAAGAATGAGCATAAATCAAGGAAATGTATGGTTTTGCATGCATATTGACTGCACACCCTGTTTAATTATTGCTCAGAATTTCTTGTAGGCCTATTTAGTGGGAGCTGCATGTGCAGAACGACCAGTATAACTGAAAACAAAAAAGTTTTATCATATTGTCTGAATATAAGAATGCATGGACAAGTTATTATGTTGTCCCTTGGAAACACTAAACACACCTGTCACCTCAGGTGACAAATACACCGCCTTGCACACTAGTACAAATGCTTTACAATACACCGCCTTGCACACTAGTACTAAACGCATTATAGAGAAGCAAAGCAAGCAAAAACAGCTAACACACATCTAGTGATTGCTAGTCCCATGGGGGGCCATTTGTATCCCGACTGCTTCTATGGAGCCCTAATTAACAGGACGCCTCTAACGCACTCAATTAACCCCAGCACAGCCTGCACTCCTTTTCAATCGCACGATTTGCCACATCGCTCGAGAATTTTTTTACATTTCACATTCACTCTATCACCATTTTGTTTCGCAACCCGATTTCCCATAGAACCCGACGTTCTAACGAATTGAATTCTCCCGATAGCCTCGACACCCATAATGGAGCAGCCCCCGCAGAATGTAACAGCCTTGGACGGCAAGGATGCCACCATCACCTGTAGAGCGGTCGGTGCACCTTCACCTAACGTTACCTGGATATATAACGGTAAGTGGGTAACTATTCCCTGTGGACATTTTTTTTTGCGACTCATACAATTGCTGTCCCGCAGGAACCCAACCTGTTGAAGTATCCAGCCGAATTCAGATTCTCGAATCCGGCGATTTACTGGTCTCAAACGTACGGGAAGCGGATGCGGGCTGGTACTCGTGTATTCGGTCCAATGAGGCTGGCACTGTGTCTGGAAAAGGGTACCTGTCGGTGCTAGGTAGGTCTGGCCTCATGGGGTTTTATCCCGTAAGAGTAGTACACTCATGGAAATTGTTTTGGTAATTTTAAACAATACCAACGTTTATTTTTTCGATATTCATTCTTTAGAATAGGAAGGTTCCTACGTTGTCTACTGATTAAATAGTCTATAACTTAAACAATATACAAAAGGCGGTTTTTATTTATTGTATTGTAATTTCTTTTTACTTTCGGTTAATTACTTAAGTTCGAATAATTTTTTCATCACTTAGAAATGGTGTTTGAGCCCAAGTAAATTCCACTGGTGAAAGGTTTCATCTAGAAACCTTTTAATTGTGAAAATTATCAATATCATTTTTCGGGAAAACATTGTAAAAGCATTCCATTAATTAAAATGACCAAAAAAATCTTGCAGCATTTTCAGATCGTTATTAAATTTACCACAGTTTTTTTCTGAGAGTATAGGAAACGAAAACGACTGCGAAAAAGCCCCGAAGTGCCCTTAAAATGAAATTTTTATTAAATGAATGTTCCATTTCAGTACGAACGCAAATAATTCAGCCACCTGTTGATACGACAGTCCTCCTCGGCCTCACTGCGTCCCTACAGTGCAAAGTGTCAAGTGACCAATCGGTGCCGTACAACATCGATTGGTATCGCGACAGCCAATTTGCGCCTATTATGAATTCGCAGCGGGTCAGTGTCCAGGCAGATGGGACCCTTGAAATCCAGGCCGTGAGAGCTTCAGACGTCGGCACCTATTCCTGTGTTGTCACATCGCCCGGAGGCAATGAGACTCGATCAGCCCGTCTTAGTGTAATTGAGCTGCCGTTCGCTCCGACGAATGTTAAAGCTCGACGCGTTGACGCCGACAACAAACGAGCCATAAACGTGTCCTGGACCCCAGGTTTCGACGGCAACAGTCCCGTACTGAAGTTCATCATCCAGAAGCGGGAAGTTTCTGAACTAGGTAACGCAACTGCCGATAGCTTCTGCATGGTTTTGTTGTGTAATTTTGATTTTTTTCTTTTTCATCGTCCTCGCCTTTTTCCTTGCCACTTTTTCAAATATTAACTGTAGAAGAATTTTTAGGTCCGATTCCAGATCCCCTCCTAAACTGGGTGACCGAACTTAGTAATGTATCAGCCAGCCAACGTTGGATCCTCCTTACAAACTTGAAGGCGGCTACCGTGTACCAGTTCCGGGTCAGTGCTGTGAATAGGGTCGGCGAAGGCTCTCCATCTGAACCAAGTAACGTTATTGAGCTACCGCAGGAAGGTAAGTGAACAGTAATTTATTAGAAATGTAGAATCAATCCAGTAGGGGTAGATGAATAGTTTTTATCCTGTTGCCAGTGGCCTCTTCCTGCACATTTATCACAAAGCTCATAAAATATTATCCATGCTTGAATTTTGTAACCTACACTGTCTGACGACAATATAATTAGAAACTTACGGTATTCTTTCTAAGTAGCATCGGCAACACAATCACCAAGGATTGTTCAATCAGCCGTAACCAAAAGTATTAAGCATTCCTATCTTATCCCAAAAATTGTTCACACGGGTACAGAACTGTTTGTTTAACTCATAGTCGGACGTGCTACATATACGACCCAAAAAGTACCAGTAAAATTTGGACATTTAGAAATTAAATGATTATAAACAGCCGTCTTCATATTAAAAAAGTATACTTTCTTATAATAGCTACTCTCGAAATAGAAAAGAAACAGCCTGTTAAAGCGCAGGAATTTGGAAATATTCCTTTACCAGGATTTTACAGTAGTTTCAGATCTCTGTAGCAATTACAATTTCCGAATATATCGCAATCGAACATATTTTAAATAATAATTTTTTAAATGTAGAGACGAAAAATTATTTATATGCAAAGTTTATTAACATTTAATTAAAACATATATCGCTATCAATAGTGCAATTACATGAGGAGGACATAGCATCCCGTAAATCTAAAGCGACTGGTATGGGTCAACACTCTTGCCCACAAAGCTTTTAAAACAAAAACAATTAAAAAGTGCAGCAATAAACCAATAGAAAACAAATGGTTTGTAATGTGGAATATTTCTCGAACTTTTCATTGTAATCTCTTTAAAGTTTTGAATTATTTTATCATATATTTAACTGAGATAAGCATTATTTTTGCCAGAACATGTTCCTTACACCCTTAGTCGTGTCATTTCCCGATAGCATAAACACTCTTGCATTTATTTTCATATTTTCCTCTATTTACGTTGCAAAGGATTTGCATAAAATTCAAATAAATATTATCATACAATTCTGTGAAAATGTTCTTCACATTGAATTTGTTGTGGAAAAATTATATCACGATTGAAATTTGCATTATTTTATTAAAAGACAAAAAACATTTTCATTAAAGAAAAATATTTATTTTATTTTCGTGCATTGAACGTGATGAATTATATGAACAAAGTTTTATTAATTAATGTTCGCTGCATCAAAATTCGCAGAATAAGTTCGCAGATTTGCCCGAGATTTTTGAAATGACTCGTCCTATTAGAGCACCAAATTGTAAAAGTCTTTTTAGCGGGTAGTTCTCTTTTGTAAGTCTAATCGTACTGAGAGAAAAACCACATAAATAAAATAACGTCTGATTAATTATACACTTTTCTCATTATTTTGAATTTGGTAAAAATACAAAATATCTAATGCGTACATTGAACTGTTAAACATTTTTATACTTTTGGTCCCGACTGAGTCAAAAAAAAATATTAGGATTTGCACAATTCCTTAGATTTTTGGTTCGTTTCCCCCTAAAAGCACGACAGCGTAGTCTGCAATGTAGAAAGAATGCAGGAATTGTTTTCCGCCTGCCAGTCAATCCAAAAATTAGGTAGCTAGTCTCGCCCCTAACTAACCCACGAATACTTCAAAGAGTGTGCTAATCTCTTCGTCTTTTAAACATTCTAATTATTGCCGTGGCTTAAGTAGCATTACCGCTTGAAAGAGGTACATAACTCACGTTTATTTCTGGCCGTCTTCAAATAATCACATCCACTACTTTGCTCCCCAGCTCCGTCGGGACCGCCTGTTGGATTTGTGGGCTCGGCGCGATCTTCATCGGAAATCATAATCCAGTGGCAGCCTCCGCTTGAGGAGCACCGCAATGGACAAATCCTGGGCTACATAATTCGATACCGTCTGTACGGATATAACAACAGTCCCTGGACAACGCAGAATATTACAAACGAAGCGCAACGCAATTATTTAATCCAAGAGCTGATCACATGGAAGGACTACATAGTTCAGATTGCAGCTTACAACAACATGGGCGTGGGAGTGTTTACTGAAGGAGCCAAGATTAAAACCAGGGAAGGTGTTCCGGAAGCCCCACCTACTGAAGTTAAAGTTAAGGCAATAAATTCAACTAGCATCAAGATATCTTGGAAACCACCCAACCCACAGCAGATCAATGGCATTAATCAAGGCTATAAGATACAAGCTTGGAGGTATGAAATGGCGGATGGGAAAAAACGCGAGGTGGAGGCTAAAATGATGACTGTTCCGCCTAGCCTAATCGATCCCCTCGCAGAGCAAACAGCAATCATGTCCGACTTGAAGAAATTCACAGAATACAACGTCACAGTGCTGTGCTTCACAGATCCAGGTGATGGAGTCAGAAGCGAAAAAATTCTCATAAAAACGAAAGAGGACGTGCCAGATGAAATTAGCTCTCTTCAGTTTGACGATGTCTCTGATCGTGCGGTCAAAGTCATTTGGACGCCTCCGAAGAATAAAAATGGTGTTCTATTGGGTTATCAACTGCGTTATCAAGTCAAGGATAAGCCTGATACACTTAAAGTTGTTAATCTTACTGCTGAGGAGACGAGTTTGCATGTAAACCAACTTCAAGCGACCACACACTATTGGTTTGAGATTACTGCTTGGACACGCGTAGGGCCAGGACCCCCTAAAACTGCGACCATACAATCAGGCGTGGAGCCAGTTCTCCCATCACCTCCAACGCAGCTTGCACTCTCAAATATTGAGGCATTTTCAGTAGTTCTACAATTTACACCTGGTTTCGATGGGAATTCATCAATTACGAAGTGGACGGTAGAGGCACAAACCGCCCGTAACCTTACCTGGTTCAAAGTCTATGAAGTGTCTGACCCAGACGCTTCAACGTTGACAGTTACTGGGCTAACGCCTTTTACACAATACCGCCTTAGATTAATAGCCACAAATGTCGTGGGATCATCGGAACCATCCGAACCTACGAAAGACTTCCAAACAATCCAAGCTCGACCTAGACATCCTCCATTTAATGTAACAGTTAGGGCTATGAGTGCTACAGAACTACGAGTTCGATGGATTCCATTGCAACAAACTGAGTGGTTTGGAAATCCGAGGGGATATAATATTACCTACAGGCAAGTGGACAAAAGTCCTGAAACTCCCGTTTTAAGTGTCCTCATCGAAGACCATACAGCAAATTCTCATGTACTAGACAACCTGGAAGAATGGACAGTGTATGAAGTAATCATGAACGCCTGCAATGACGTCGGGTCTTCAAGGTATGGTAGCTTGCAATAATTTACCAACTTTTCTAAAATGACCATTTTTCCTTGCAGAGATAGCCCGAAAGCTGTGGAGAGAACTCGGGAAGCAGTTCCATCTTTTGGACCATTGGGCGTACAGGCTAACGCAACTTCCTCCACAACAATTGTAGTTCGGTGGGGCGAGGTACCAAAAGAACATCGCAATGGTCAAATTGAAGGCTATAAGGTGTTCTATGCAGCTGCCAGTCGAGGAGGACAAGTGCTGCACAAAACAATCTCAAATAACGCATCCTTCACAACCACCTTAACTGAACTGAAAAAATACGTAGTCTACCACATTCAAGTCCTAGCCTTTACAAGACTAGGCGATGGAAGCCTGAGTTCTCCCCCAATTAGGGTGCAAACATTTGAGGATACGCCTGGTGCCCCATCGAACGTTTCCTTCCCAGATGTATCATTCTCCACGGCCAGAATTATTTGGGATGTCCCAGAAGAACCTAATGGCGAAATATTGGCTTATCAAGTAACCTACTCCTTAAACGGCAGTGTTAATCTGAATTATAGCAGAGAGTTCCCACCTTCCGATCGTACATTTAGAGCAACGCAGTTACTGTCGGAAAGGTACTATACTTTCACTGTAACTGCTCAGACACGTCTCGGATGGGGTAAAACTGCTACGGCGTTGGTGTACACTACCAACAACCGTGAAAGACCTCAAGCACCATCTGCGCCGCAAATTTCACGAAGTCAAATTCAGGCACATCAGATAACTTTCAGCTGGACACCCGGGCGGGATGGATTCGCTCCGCTGAGGTACTACACGGTGCAATTACGAGAAAATGACGGTCCGTGGACTTCTTTACCAGAGCGTGTGGACCCAAGTGTAACATCGTACACAGCTGCTAATCTTAATCCCCACACTACCTACCAGTTCCGCATTCAAGCTACAAACGACTTGGGACCTTCCGCATTCAGCAGGGAAAGTATCACTGTTAGAACCCTTCCAGCAGCCCCTGCCCAAGGAGTTACCGGCCTTAAAGTTGTTCCTATAACCACGACCAGTGTGAGTGTCCACTGGAATCCCTTAGAGAAGTCCTTATGGAACGGGGACTCAGTTACCGGAGGTTACCGTGTCCTATTCCAACCAATTTCCGACTTCCCGACGGCTTTGCAATCTACTCCCAAAGAGGATGTTATGGGCATTCAATCGAGTTCGGTTGTCTTGTCCGACTTGACCCAAGATCGAAATTACGAAATTGTTGTCCTGCCCTTCAACTCGCAAGGCACGGGACCAGCGACACCTCCAATCGCTGTATACGTCGGCGAGGCTGTCCCTACGGGAGAACCCCGAGCAGTCCATGCGCTGCCAGTTTCCAGCACAGAAGTGCGATTGGATTGGAAACCACCAAAGCCGAGTATGCAAAACGGAGACCTTCTAGGCTACAAAATATTTTATCTAGTAACCCAATCCCCGCAAGAACTCGAAGAAAGAAGAAAAATTGAGGAAGAAATCGAAGTCGTTCCTGCATCCACAACTTTTCATAGTCTCGTATTTCTGGACAAATACACTGAATATCGTATTCAAATACTCGCCTTCAATCCGGCTGGAGATGGCCCTCGGTCTCCGCCCATAACAGTGAAAACTCTTCCGGGAATCCCCGGTCCGCCGGCTGCACTTCGATTTGCTGACATTACCATGCAAAGTCTGAAGGTATCTTGGGATCCGCCGAAGATGAGAAATGGAAAAATTGTCGGATACGTTGTCACCTACGAGACGACGGAGGAGAACGAAAGCAAGTGGTCTCAGTATTTCACAGGGAAGTCAGTCGTCTAAAAGTTTCCCTTTACAGAGTTTAGCAAGCAAGTTAAGCAGAAGGTGAACGGCACCAGCCTCCTCGTTCAGAATCTGGAAGAGGAAGTGACGTACACGTTCACTGTACGTGCGCAGACTATAGACTATGGGCCGGCTATCAGCGGCAACGTAACAACGGGGCCGCAGGAAGGATCTCCAATTGCCCCCAAGGAGCTAATTCTCTCGAAAACTGTTTCGAGTGTGGAAATGCACTGGCTGAACGGACCCTCGGGACGGGGCCCAATTCTTGGGTATTACATCGAGTGCAAGAAACGCGGTAAGTTCGAACATCCTCCATAATTTGCACTTTTACAACTTTCCACTATCCCGCCCCAGAGGTGTACACGGTTTCGATAACTTTTCTTTTGTTTTACATGCCACCCGGACAGAAAGGGAGAATTCTTACATCTGTAAGTAGTCAGTGTCCGTGTATCGAGAATGTCTTCAATATGTCATTTCCAGACAAGTGTGCCTGGCCCGACTAATTCTCTTTTGTCCGTTTTATGTTTGCCCTCTTTGCCTTTTGCGAGTTTGCATGCTTCACGACGAATTCCTGTTCACAAACTAGATTTATTTGTGTCTTCTAGCCAGAAGGGCAACATCATCCCCTAGGCATATTTGGAATTGCTAACATTCTAACAAAATCATTCACTGCATCCTTATCTAATTTTCATTTCATAAGTCATTGTTTCCCATCGTTTTAGGGATTTTCATAATAAATCGTATAAATTTATTTGCTGAAAATTTCATTTAAATCTTTCCTTGCAAGGGATTTTAAATATTTCGTCCATTTTTATTGAGTTAGATACCTAATGAAATTGTCTAATTATTTAATGCTGCAAAATAAGAAATTTACATGTTCTCATTTCTCATTTCAAATTAAATTCGACGAACCTTATCTCTTGTATTAAAGCTATAGCTAACTAACACTACATTTTTGGTCTGAAAAAGAATTTATATAGATGTGTGTATTTATGAAAGCGATTGAGATAGGGCTCAATATTTTTCCACTAACACGAATATTTTTCGTCAACTAAAAATATCTTTTTTGGCGTTTTTTAATAATTCTTTAGAAGATTTTTATGTAAATTGATAAAATATACGTGTACATATATCGTTCTTGTTTGCATGATTGCAAACTGCTGAGAAATATAAAAAATTTAATAATTTAATAAACTTTTCTGAAAATTATAGGTAACTACCTTCATTAAAAGGCTTATCTAAATAAAAAAGATTCTGATTTTATAAATAAAAAAAGTTACTCCTGCATACCGTGCAAAAATTGTAGTTTATTTGCAATGAAAGTAAATTTAACTCGCTATTTTTTTATGTACTACATATCATAAAAAGATTTATGAAAAATAAATTATCAGTGCCGAATTTTTAAAATTGTACTTTAAACAAACAAATTTTGGCAAACAAGTCGCTACAGGTTTAAGTATAAGCAGAAACCAAAAATGCAACTACAACGTAAAACTTGAAACGCTGTTTACATAACCCATATTTTTATATAATTATATTTTTAATTAACGCTCAAATTAATTATTATATGCTATTATCCCGTTTTTGTATTCATAGATATAAGTAGCCCCTTAAATTTGAGTTTTTTCAAGTTTCCACGAAAAGGATTCATAGGCATAAATTTTTCAATTTTTATTTCGTACAACACCTGACCAATTTTTAATAATTTTAATAGTTATTGATTTTAATGATGTAATTAATTTGGGGGTAAATTATTCCTTTTATTAACAGAGGACGTTTTTCTATTCTTTCGTAGTTCTATAAAACGTTAAATTGATATAAATATTTTTTTTTGCTAACAATCGACGCTGAACTCTTTATAATATTGTAAAAGAACTTTTCAGGAAGACAATATTTTTTATTTTATATTATTACTTGGACAATGCTGGCATTTCATAATTGTGTAAAAGGCCATTATATAACAACACTGACATGGCACTTGAACAAATCGCACATTTTCTGTTAAAAATTGCGTCATTTTATGCTTTTTTTGTGTACAAATTATTATATTATATTGTATCAATAAAGTTGCAATAAAAATCTTAATTCCCTTTACAGACAATTCCCGGTGGGAGACCATTGCCAGGACCACAACAGGACCCATACAAGAATTCACAGTCAGTTTCCAGAGCCTGTTACCATCAACCGTCTACACTTTTCGAGTGATTGCCTACAACAAGTTCGGAATTTCTTATCCCGTGTACTCGAAGGACACAATTCTGACGCCGTCAAAATTGTACTTGGAGTACGGCTACCTCCAACACAAGCCTTTCTACCGTCAAACGTGGTTTATGGTGGCCCTTGCCGCAACGTCCATCGTAATCATCATCATGGTGATCGCTGTTCTCTGCGTTAAAAGTAAAAGCTACAAGTACAAACGTATGTGTTCCGTTTGCAGAGTAAAATATAGATTCTGACTGAATATTTGACTTTACAGAAGAAGCACAAAAAACCCTGGAAGAGTCGATGGCCATGTCTATAGATGAGAGGCAGGAGCTAGCTCTCGAGCTGTATAGGTCTCGGCACGGAGCAGGTACTGGTACTTTAAATAGTGCAGGAACTTTGAGTAGGCGTACCCTTGGTACTTTAGGGCGAAAATCCATGCACGGACCGCCACCGGCTGCTGCACTGGGTAAAAGTCCACCAAGGCCGTCTCCTGCTTCCGTGGCGTACCACAGCGACGAGGAGAGTCTCAAGTGCTACGATGAGAACCCGGACGACAGCAGTGTGACCGAAAAACCTTCAGAAGTCAGCTCATCAGATTCCCAAGTAAGACAAGTTTTCTCAATTCGTCTGATAAATGTTTTTACTGGATTTTACAAAATATTTGTTATAGCATTCAGAGAGTGAAAATGAAAGTGTTCGTTCAGATCCACACTCTTTTGTGAATCACTATGCAAACGTGAACGATTCGCTGCGGCAATCCTGGAAGAAACAAAAGCCGGTGCGAAACTACTCAAGCTACACGGACTCGGAGCCAGAAGGAAGCGCCGTGATGAGCCTGAACGGCGGTCAGATCATAGTGAACAACATGGCAAGGTCTCGGGCGCCACTGCCCGGTTTCTCCTCCTTCGTTTGACAATCGACCGAGTTCTAACCAGTTTCTGATCTGGTGAGGCTTTTGTAACGTTTTTACCGACACCATCACAAGCTGCGGCATCCGGCAGCACCCTCGTCTCTTTTATTTGTGATAAAAGATTTTAGCATAAGTTGAGATATTTTATATTGGATAGACGTAGGCCCCACCGCGGAATTGAGTTCCCTTAGCGTTCGGTTCCGCGCAGAATGTCGTCATATCATGGAACCCCCAAGCTTCAGTTAAACTTAAGTTTCGTTCGAGTTATTCAATTGTAAATAGAACTCGGTAACGGGTGCGCTGAAAATGGAGGCACCGCTTCTAGTTAATTTTCGTGTTTTGTACAGAGACCATCGGCGGAGCCAGCCGCCCTTTTCGTCGTGCCCTTTCCGGAGAGACGCTTACTACTTTCTTTCATTGGAGGTAGACTAAGGCTACACGCCATTATTTGTTTTAGGACTGACTGATTACTTTTATGTGGAGACAACTTTAACTTGTTCGTAGTCCGTCTCCTCCGTTCCTTCGACTCTTGCACTCTTTGCACCTTTAACTGACCGAGGGCGATCTATCGCTGCTTAATGCAATTATAACAATGCAGCATTCGCCTGCTATAAATAATAGCAATTAATTTAACATTCCAAGAGAATTCGTGTTTTAGAATAAGTTCGCAGGACTGCCGAAGTTGTGGCCGCTCACTGATGATGCGTGTGGCACTAGGCCAATTGAATCTTGTGAACAGCACAAATAATTCTAGTTAGGAATAAAAAAAACTACCGTGAACGGCGTCATACTGTTTAGTGACTAATTGTAGACTGATTTTATCCGAAAGAAGAACTGGACTGTACTTAAGAAATTCCACTGCCACTCTAACAAACTGACCCGCATTCCCGCCTTTGCTGACGATTAAGAGGATGATGATTATAAACTTTGGAACAACTTTAGACTCCTCGGAGCATATTAAATGCCATTTTTACAAAGGAAAAACATGAAATATAAATTCGTAGTATTAGTAAGCAGAGTGGAGGTAACGGACCGCACCGACCCACAAGGATTGTATATAGCGAAATGTGTAATAAGTTGAAGTTTTCTACTCCTACTAGGATATGTTGTAATTTGTACATACGAACTCGATTTAGTCTATTTTCGTTAGGCAGAGACTTATAAGAACTGTGTAGGCTAAGTTAGACTATTTAAATCAATTACCCTATTTTTACGTTCTGTTTAGCGGCATTCTAAGTTCGAATCTGTTTAAAATGCGATGAATAGAGAGCATTATTTGTCTGATCGATCTAAAATAAAACAATATGATGAAAGTGATTCGTGAATTTTACTGTACAACCTTTCCTTTGTTATTCCCCGAAATATCATAAGAAAAATATTAAAAATGACATGGACACCAAGACTTCTTGAAGTATTTTCAAACAATTTCATCAGGTAAGTAGTTTTTGTGATTTGAATATCATATTAAATTTACACTATTATGCTCTTCCTGACCAAAAAATTGAATTAAGGTTATCCATTCTTAATAATAACAATGTGTGATTACCCACAGAATTATTTTAAAATATTGAGACTATTTACAAAAGTACATATTAAATTACTCAACGTATTTCATTGTGGTTTTGAAATTTTCCCCACAAAATAGTACTTAGGTAACTTAGTTCTTAGTTCTATGTGCATTTGCTATTGTGTTTATGCGGTTGATTTATTTAGATTAGCTACACCATAAGCTATTTACTGATCTGTTTTACAAATAGAAGTTATGAGTGAGAGATAACACCCTTCCACATTATCGAAAAAAGAGTATATTTAAAATATACTGAATCTATCAAACTATACCAACATATTTTTCTGAAAATCTCAAACTTTTATCTTATCCATTCATTATTTAAATCAATTATACCTAGTAATTATACAACCTTTCATTTTTCTTGAATATATCGCGTTATTCTAGTCCACACCAAATTATTATTAAATTGAAATACCACGCACGAATTACACTACTATAAGTACAGTCGGGATTCAAATAAAATTCGTATTATTACTTTCATAATTCTCGAAAGAAAAATTGAGAACTAGACCATAAAAATAATTTTAAAGGTCTAAGGTCTGTAAAGGTATATTTGCCAAAAATACGAAATTTCAATTCCTGAATTTCCATGACTTTTTTAAATATCTACAACATTTTTAATCCAAGATCTGTATATGTATAGAATATATTTACAAATGTGAAAAGGTCCGTACATAAAAGATATTTTCGAAAGATGAATTCTATAAATTATAAATGAACTATAGAAACGATTTACTATTTTTAACATGTTTGGCTGCCTGTATGTAGCTGTTTAGGAAATTTGGCGATCCAGGAAATTTGAGGCATTTCTCTCACGCGAGCATTTTCACCAAACATAGTGCATCAACATGTGGACACAAGTTAGACTGCAATACTAGCCAACGATTGTGGCTTCAGTCATGATAAGTGTATTCTAATCAAATACATAATTACCGCTTTCTACATTTTATTTAGTCTTTTTACCCCGTTGAATATTTTTGCGACGCAACACATTACATTCTTATTATTTTATAATTAAAAGCATGATAGCTCATGAAGCATGGCACGTGACGTGATACGACACGTAACATAAAGAGCAAAGCGAAAGGTGAAATATAATGCAGAAACGGTTAACTATTCAATTAATATCATTTATGGGTGGATAAAGTTACAAACATTAGCTAGCAATTAAATTCGATTTCCTAAAGTGCATCAATATGAATTTTAAACCGAAATGAAAAGAAATTTTTGGAATTATATACAGAAAACCAACATGATAGTATTGTTGTTGATTGCCTGCTGATGATAAACTATCTGCTACAAAACCTACAACCGGGGAGCTTTGTAGTGCCTCATTTCGGCAGCAACAGGTGAAACGACCGCATTTCTCGAAGTCATTGCTTGCTCTGGAGATTAGCTAGCTATCTCTGCGAGTATGCAAAGCAATAAATGAATTCAGCCGAGTCAACTGCACTATCTCTGCTCTTGCCAGAAAACCACAACGGCAATATAAACTGGGTCTTATCAAAAACCGCCTATGATTGTGGCGGGCTATCTTATTAAAATCGCCAACCTACTAGCCACCTCGATAAACTCTAGCCGGAGCAAAAAGTCGTTATAATAGCCACGCCGTCGGTAAACTCCTCAGTGTAAAGTGTAGTGCCGGACTGTGCGGAGGTGAAATCGAAAAATCGTGCCAAGTTTACTAAGAGCAGACAAACTAGGCGGAAAATTAGTCTCAGCTTTTTGACGACGAGATAGACAGCTAGATCTGAGACATGTCGTCGTGGGAAGACAACCCAGAGATTAAAGTATTTCAGGAATACTTGAGAATACCAACGGTCCACCCAGACCCCGATTATGGCAAGTCTATATGATTACCTTAATCTTAATTAACCAATAGAGCTAATTGAGAGAATCAAGCGGGAAGACGACTGTTGGAATATCACTTGACCTTTTTTATCATTGCAGAGCCGGCCGTTGCCTTTCTCAAGAGACAGGCCAAAGAGCTCGATCTCCCTGTACAGGTGTACCGGCCAGGCGGTCCCACCAAGCCAATCGTCGTTATAACTTGGACCGGAACTCAACCAGAGCTGCCCTCGATCATCCTCAACTCCCATATTGATGTCGTCCCCGTTTTCGAAGAGAATTGGACACATCCGCCTTTTGCAGCCGAAATTGACTCCGAGGGTAGAATCTTCGCTCGGGGAGCACAAGATATGAAGTGCGTGGGAATGCAATACTTTGCTGCTGTAAGAGCTCTCAAGAACGCCGGACAGAGATTCAAAAGAACAATCCATCTCACTTACGTGCCAGGTAAATCATATTTATTGATTGAGTGGATGTGTAGCTAACTGGAACAGGGATTGACAACAATAAACATAATCTTGGTTACTTCATAACAAGAATCGATTTTTAAGGGCTTCTAGAAGCAAAGCAGAAATAAAACCATAACCGATTATGAAATTGGTCGGTTATAAGTTATTCCCTCTTTACATCATCACGTAAATTCGTTCTCGGTAGTTACGAATGTTGTTTTTTTTCGAATTTTTTTTAATTTTTCTGAATAGTAAATAGGTCTTCATTACTAAAATGTTTTCAGTCAGGATGGTAATATATTAAAAGTAATTATTCTCAATGAAAAAGAAGATCCTACTTATATCTTTTATTTAAAAAAATCAAAACTGTTATCAATGCAAATTAAATAGGAAATATTCTTATCTTTAAAAAGAGTCAAAAGGAATGTTGAATTTTTTAAATAAACACTTTTTGACTTCATCAATTGGAAAAATAAACATTGGTAATATAATGCAGCAAACATTTTGTTAGTATATGTATTTTATTATTATTTTTATTGGCTTTATGTTTTATTAGAAACTAAAAACAAGCAATAGCTATTTTTTCTTGACAATAGTAATACTCTTTTAAAATATACTAAATCTACAATAAATACGTTACACTTTATAATAAAAAATAAATATTTAGTGGAGTTGATTTTGAAAAGTCTACCAAGTATTTTAAAGAAAACAAGAAAGTTTCTGAAATTTGTTTTTGCTATACCAAACTTAGTCACAATTATGCCCATTTACAAAAGACATTTTATGCTTACAATAATATATAATAAATATCCACACTTTTTGAAAAGCAATAAATATGATAATTTTTAAAACCGTTTAATTTTTACAGAGGAGGAAGTTGGCGGTAAATTAGGAATGGCGAAATTCGTCCCCACTGATGAATTTAAAGCACTCAATGTAGGATTTTCTTTAGATGAAGGCATTGCGGGCCCTGATGAAACATATCCAGTTTTCTACTCTGAGAGAAGCATATGGCGTAAAGAGGATTACATTAATATTTAAGACTCAGTTTAAACTAGAACACTTTGCAGACATCTTTTTCAAAATATCGGGTACTCCTGGTCACGGATCGCTTCTGCACAAAAACACCGCTGGTGAAAAGCTCCGGTACATCGTTGATAAATTGATGGATCTACGAATCCATGAAGAGAAAACATTAGAAAATAATCCTGAGCTGTCCATAGGGGATGTAACGACCGTGAATATTACTCAACTCCGGGGTGGAGTGCAGAGCAACGTTGTTCCACCACTTTTGGTTGTGTGCTTTGATATTCGTCTAGCAAATGATATTGATCACGTCGAATTTGAAAATCAAGTAAGAATAAACTATGCCTTTATCAATAATATAATTAAGCAAGAGCTTGAACCGTAGTTGAAGAAATGGTGCGAAGAAGCAGGTGGTGGCATCAAAATTGAGTTTGAACAGAAAGATCCCTACGTACTACCAACTAAGCTTGATGATTCCAACCCATTCTGGATTGCCTTTAAACATGTTATTGATGACCTGTAAGCAATCTTTGAGTTAAACCAATAATAAGGCGTTAAATTTAATCTCTTTGCAGAAAGCTAAAGATCAAAACACAAATTTTCCCTGGAGGAACTGATAGTCGTTATATCAGAGATGTAGGGGTTAAATAGTTCAGTTGACCCGATAACAATTTTTAGTTCCTTTTTCCTTAAAGGTTGGAATTCCTGCGATTGGATTTTCACCTATGAACCATACTCCGGTTTTGCTGCACGACCATGACGAGTTCATCAAAGCCGAGACTTATCTGCAGGGCATCGAGATCTACAAGAAACTAATTCCAAAGATTGCAAACGTATAGATATTAGCTAAAAAATAAGAGACGAGCATTTCGATATTATCTTTCTTCGTATTTGTTTTTTATTAATGTCATTTAAATAGCAAAATTAGAAAAACAATATACACATATTTGAAACTAGTTTGTATTCTTATTAAGAACAGTTTTGTATAAAACTGTTGCTTACTCTTCCCCTTAAAAGAGAAAAAGTTACAGTGTACTAATTACGTAACAACTTTTGTCAACTACTTTAAATTAACTTAAAAAGAACCATAATTATTAAATAAAAAACTGATCGATTGTTAATTTCCAAATCAGCCATTAACAAATTTCTTTCTGTGTCTTCTTTCTCTATTTTCTGTAATAGTTAGAAAAACAGATAAACTTCAGAAAATACTAAGTCAACATTTTAATCCAATATTAAATATTGCTTGTTTATTTAAAAATAACCAATTCTTTTCTCAATGCCATATGAAATGCAACTTATTCCAGCTAATAAAAGTCAGTTATTAATTGGTACCAATATATTATAAGGAAATTTTTTTTCTCCTATGACTATTTAACAAATTATTTGTAGAAATTATACAAGTCTTCTGTATCGAATAACAAAAATAAGTCTGATTTGTTCAACAGATGGCGCAATTTCACGGAAAGCGTTGATTGTCAATTAAAAGTCGAAATCGAAATTCGAAGTCGAATGTCTCGCCAGACAGTTGTCAATTTGCGCGTTGTTGTGCACGGCTCGGTATTTGTTTCCCAAAAAGTGTAAAATTTTAAAGAATAAACCCAAGGAGGACTTGATTATTTATCACACGGCAATATTAGGAGCGTGCGGCCCTTTCACAAGTGCTTTAATTTGCATTCGATATGTGTTTCTGTTCTTGCCAGCGGACACCAATGGAAAGGAAAATGTTGTGAAACAGCGAAGTTCACCAACAATCTGAATTACATTTTATTTGTGTTGCTTTTTTTGTTTCATTTGTATTTCCACTCTGGGTTATAAGGAGCTGATACATTAAAAGGTAAATGCAATAAATGCTTTTGGGCGACTCACGACTGTGAGCTTTAAAGAATTTGCAATTTGTTCGGGCACGGTGGTGACTGTCATCAGTCCGTGCCGTGCCATTGACCCGCATACTTTGACATTTTGCTTGTGGGATAGCCTCGGCAGTTGCGTCGCAATTTACCCTCAAGAATTTATTTTGATGATAAAATCTCGTTATGAGAAAAGGAACCACCTTGTTGCGGAGGCGCTGCTAGCTCTAACAAAATTTTCCATCTCACGCGAGTTAACAGCTCGCTCATCGGCACAGGTCTTTTTCGATTATTTATAGAATAACTTGGTTCAAAGAAATTTCATTCGCGAAGCTGGGAATTCCTGTGATTGGCACATACAGAGCAGACTGCAGAGATTTCGGAATTATATGCTAAGAACATTTTCTCTAACTTGGGCCTTTCTGTTAAGTGAACGTATTGCTGTCTGCTCGCTGTGAAAAAAATATAAAAAATCTCCCTTAAAAGTAATTCTCGTGACCCCTTCGCATTCGCAAGGAGTTTTCCTTACTCAACATTATCTTTTTTTTTTGGTGTTAGGACTTGTCAGCTACTTATTGAACATAGAAACTTTTAAATGCGATTACTTACGAGAACCTCCACAGTTATGTCATCGACCGCCGCCAAGCGAAAAGAAATATACAAGTACCTGGCGCCATGGCCGTTGTATTCGATGAACTGGAGTGTACGTCCGGACAAGAGATTTCGTCTTGCCCTTGGGAGCTTCATCGAGGAATACAACAACAAAGTACAGATAATCAGCTTAGATGAGGACACGAGCGAGTTCAGTGCTAAAAGGTAAGCCGACCGTAACCACTAGCCCATCGTCTAAAAGTAGATTTTATAATAACTCTTTCTCCACAGCACTTTTGATCACCCCTACCCAACTACAAAGATTATGTGGATTCCAGATTCAAAGGGAATTTACCCAGATTTACTTGCCACAAGCGGTGAGTCCTACAGATGAGATTTTATAACGTTTATAATTAATCACTTTTTCCTCCATCAGGTGATTATCTGAGAGTTTGGCGAGCTGGAGAGCCCGATACAAGACTGGAATGTGTTCTGAACAATAACAAAAACAGCGATTTCTGTGCACCGCTCACGTCTTTCGATTGGAACGAAGTAGATCCAAATTTAGTTGGTACGTCTTCGATCGATACAACCTGCACAATATGGGGTTTAGAAACCGGACAGGTAATTGAATAGACTATCAAAAAAGGTAACTGGGGAGAACGCCTATTTGCAGCCTCACGGCCGAGTATATGTAGCCGGACATGTTAAGACACAACTAATAGCTCACGACAAAGAGGTCTATGATATTGCCTTTTCCCGAGCAGGTGGTGGACGCGATATGTTCGCTTCGGTGGGTGCTGATGGCTCTGTGAGGATGTTTGACCTCAGACATTTGGAGCATTCAACAATTATTTATGAGGTAATAGTACTTTGCGTATTTTATAGCTTTAGTAACCGTCTCCTTTTGATAGGATCCTTCTCACACAGCACTGTTGCGGCTAGCTTGGAATAAACAAGATCCAAACTACTTGGCCACAGTGGCAATGGATTCGTGTGAAGTTATTATTTTGGATGTTCGCGTTCCTTGTACCCCTGTTGCAAGACTGAGCAATCATAGAGCGTGCGTAAACGGAATAGCGTGGGCGCCGCACAGGTAAGTTTCAGTAATTGCGGATTTTTGCTTAAAAGCAGTTTTTAAAAGAAAGTTCAATACAAATTCCAAAGAAAATGTTTGTCAATTGCTGAAGGCTTACTGAGAAAATTAGAAAAGAGTCAACATAATCTCAGCATTTATTATTATTATTATTATTATTATTTTGCAGTTCCTGTCATATTTGCACTGCCGGTGATGATCACCAAGCACTGATCTGGGATATTCAGCAAATGCCTCGAGCAATCGAGGATCCAATACTAGCGTATACTGCTGCTGAAGGAGAGGTGAATCAAATACAGTGGGGCGCCACACAGCCAGACTGGATAGCAATTTGCTACAATAAAGCCTGTGAAATTCTGAGAGTCTAAATTGATAGGGGCGCCATAGGCAAGAGCGCCGCAGTCAAGAAAAGAACACAGATAAATCCAAGCGAAACAAATATCCAAGCGATTTGCATACATTATTGTATAATTTATCATCAGAATATTTTCTAATATTTTTCAGCTGTTGTACAACCTAATTTGCTGCTATCTATGTACTAATCATTTGTGTAAGTGCTTATTTATTTCATATTTATGGCACATATTGTGCCGTTGCATGTTCGCTGTAAAGGCCGTATTCTGTGTGAGCTAAGCTAACTAGTTTACTGTATTTAGTAATTAGTGGTAACAATAAATTTTAGACCATTGTTTTAGTAGTTGTACTTTTGAGACGGCTCTTTGGTTAGTCTTTTGCTGCAAACGTTAGCGTCCTCGTGTTTTCGATTTTATTTCCGCATAACCAGTTTAGAAAATGGCCGGGATATAAATCAAACCTCCACGGAAAACTCGCAATCTACTAAATAAAAAAAACCCAGGCAAACGTTAGATGAGCAAAGACAAGCCAATAATAACAAAATACCGAAAAAAAACAATGAGAGAGAGAATAAGATTGTTGCCAAACACTTAAAAAACACTCAAAAATCCACTAAGGATATTACAAATAGCAAGATTCACTCAACCGAACGTGAAATACTTCTCAAATTATTTTTTCACTACACAACTGCTAAACCATAAACCATACAATAACACAAACACAAAATCGTATATAGCATGTAGACTACCATAGACATAATAATAGTACTAAATGTAAGAGGAACCAGATAACTGAGCGCAAGCGAACCGTTTTGTACGAATTACCGACGCTAATTTATCAATTTTTGTATTTAATTCTGTATATGTGACATGGGGTAGGAGGTACTTTTTACACGCGTCAGCAGAGTAAGAATCACTAAACAGAAAAATATATTTGTTACATAAGACACAGATTTGTACGATTCTAGTTTAAGTCTAAGAGAATACCACAAAAAAATAAAAGAAATTTAAAAAAAAAAAAACCAACCACGATACCAAGGAACGATCTGGAAGGCCACAAAATTCAGAAAAACTGATCACTGTACATTTAAATTACAAAAGCTACAAAATGAGGTGGGTGATGGCGCCTACTAACGTCGCACCATCCTCCGTATTTCCATTAACAGGACTTTCTCAAAGTGAAGAAATTTATTTATGCCAGAGGTTATGTGAAAATTATAAAGCGAATGAGACAAAAATCATTTTTTAGATGTACTCTAAATATACAAACCTTTTTTAAGCATAATCAATGATTTTTACTGAACTCCCAAAATTTTCTCTTGTTCTGTTTTTAATTCCAGCTAATTTCCTTTTTCAACTTACGAGCTACGCAAAATAAAGTAAGCAGGATGAAAGGTGTTTAAACAGTAAAAGGTTAATGTATAAAGACTTTATTACTATAATTACTGCAAGGATATAGAACTGCAACTGCAAATACTTTAACACATTCAATTATATTGTAGAAGATTTCGATATTTCATCCACTCTGCGTAGTCGACAACTTCAAAACCAAGCTTCTTAAGAAGTGCTTGTGATCTTGTGTTTAGACTTGTAGTAAAAGCAGTGACAGGTATTCCATCAGATTTTATTATTTTCTTGCACAACTCCGAAGCCAGGATATTTGCGAACCCTTTTCGTTGCTCCTCAGGCACCGTTTGCAGCACACTGAAATTTTGGAAAAGGAGGCACTCAAACGTCTTTCAATTTGTGCTCAATTTGCCACAAAAAAACAAAAAAAAAGAACTCCTCGCGTAATTTGCTATCGACTAAATCATGTTTCTTCGATGAATTAATGGTCATGTTAAGATAACAATTTTATCAAATTTTTTCAATAGCTTACCCCAAACCGGCAAATTCGTTTTGAATCGCCCACGCGCACAGCTCGTTGCTATCAGTTTTCAATATTCCAAGACCTCCATTGAAGATGATCATTCCCTTAATGAACTCAATTGATCCCTCCTCCTTGTTGGGCCAAAGGCTGTGGATTTTTTTAGCATCCTTTTCATCCAAACACCTCATTTTATATCCTTTGGGTATCCTGGTAGCGTGTTATATAAATGCGATGTTGAAAATAAAATAAAATTCCTACTTAATATTTGGTAGCGCGTCTAGCTTGTTTTTTTTGAGGAGGAAATACAAGCTCAGTCTATGGTGTTCTATAGCAGTATAGTGCTTGCCAAGGATTTCAATGATGTAAGGGGCAAGTCTGACGTGGACACCTTCAAGCAAAGGTCCAGCTTGCCAGTCGATGCGTGCGGTTTTTTGAATGCATTCTTTCAGTTCGGACATTGAAGGCTCTAGAGTGTGTAACGATACGCTTACCACCTACGAAACATTCTCTTTTAATTCCTATGGCTAATTACACTTTTCGCATGGTACAATCTCACGAATGACGCTGACGTAGGTACCATTCGTAGAAAGATCCCCAAACCGATGCGTGTAGAACTCCCGCCGAAACCTGTTCCATTTAGGTAATTCGCTATCCGGCACATTTTTGAGGTGCTGGTTCCACTTGACTTGATTATAGATTAAAAAATAGTGATAACTTGTCTCGTTGGAGGTACGAGCGTACAAATCCAAGAGCTTAAGAACCTCCTCCTCGGACATCGGACGGAGTATATCCTCCTTCATCCAATCCATTTTTGCGACTAACTACACGACGCCAGGCAAGTCAAGTGTTATCAAAAAACGAGCGTTTGATATCACTAAACATCCGCAGGTCGTACAATCATAAACCTTTTCAATTGATTGCACAAAAAGAGTACCATCAATCTGCAGCCAAGGCCAGTTGTTATAATATGCCCAGCTACAAGGAAGCAAGTCACGTGCAGCGAACACACTTCTCAAAGAAAATGCATTTCTATAAATAGCTCAGCATTAAAAGTGAGAAAACATTTAGAACGTTGCAGTTTGGCAAAATGGAAAACTACTCTTCGGATATTTTGCAACCTGCTACAGAAAGGCAATTGGAATCTTTGGTAACCAGGTTAAAAGAATTGCTGCCAAAGTCCATTCGGGGTCATCACTTCATTTATGGTCATTTGAAGAAGATTGCCAAATTTGAAAGCGTTGCATCCGGCCGGTGCCGCAAGGTCATTTACGTACCCCAGAGCGGACGTCCAGACAACTGCACCTTCATCAGTTTGTCTGCTCTTGAGGTAAGTCCAAAAATAGGGAATTTATTACGGGAATAGTTAAATTCACAGCAGGAATGATTCTTAGAAATTTGCTAGAGAAATTCGAGCTATTTGATATTCTGTTTTAGTTCTGACTGTAATTAAAGTACTGGTAAGTTATTTCAACAAGTGGCTGCAAATTAGATTGAAAATCTGGCTATTTAGTCACCATTAAATTTTTGTTATTTTAAAATGTACCTAGAATGAACTTTTGTTCTTTTATTTAAAATCTATTGGATTTTTTAAATAATATAAACTTAAAACTAAGCAAAGACGACTAAAGTTCTTTCTTTAAATTGTGGGTCCCACTATACATTGTTATTAAATTATGCACAAATGGTAAATACTATACATTAATATTTATTTGTGCAATAAACAATTTTCTAGCCGCTAAATTCATATTAATTTGAGAATGGTTTAAATTTAATTAGAAATGATTCTTTTACCGCATTTTAAGAAATCTTAAAATCTTACTTCTAACATAATAAATAACTATAAAATTCGAATAGATTCTTTATTGTTTTAGATTAAACAAATTCGTTTATTTTAAAGTTTAAGTTTTTGAATAAATCCAAAAGTAGAAAACAGAGTTTGAGATCAATACTTTGATATTAACTTTGTTTAAAAAAATAAAGAGATCCGTAAAAAGTTATCTTTTGAAGGATTACTGGATATTTCTTTTCACACTTGAAGAATCTGGGGAGGAGCTCGCGAAATGTCTCCGAGAAACAAAAAGAATTTCTTGGCAAAACACTCGCGTATTTATTTCGGTGGAGGATCCTTTATTTGAAGTAGTCGACAAAGTGGTACACGAAAAGAATCCTCAATGGGAGTACGATTTTTGTGATGAAATTTGCTATCTACCAAAGGAAAATGTCCGGAATTTTACTATAGAGTACGTTATTCAAATTTATAGCCCTCTTATACGATTTCATTGAAGCTTATTTCAGAGTGCCTAAGGATACTTATCTTGCTCCGCTAACCGTGGACCACGCCGAGATAATTAACAATAATTGGCCGCACAAGTATAACTTATCACTCGAGCTCCTACGGTTTCTTATCAAAGTAACTGGAGGTACCGGCTTATTTAAATCGGAGTCCAATAAGCTCATCTCTTGGGCTATAATAAATGACTATTTGGCCCCTGGGTAAATTTTGTAGCATTAACACTACATTTCGACATATGAAGTATTTCAGGTTTTGGCATACTCTAAAGGAGGAACGGGGTCGAGGACGAGGAAATGTTGTGTTTAGACATGAGTGTAAGCGATTTGTAGAAAACTACGACTTAGATGTACTGGCTTTAGTGGTAGAGAACAACACACTTTCAAAGTCGATCTTGGAAAAGTTAGGATTCAAAGTTTTGCAAAAGTTAAGATGGATTGAACGTTTTTCATAGAGTTCTAGCTATCCAAATTTCAGTATTGCAAACTAAAAAAATAAAACTAAATAGAGCTGTGTTTTAACTAAAACAGTTACTTTTATTCGTATTAGCCATTTTTACAGCGATCAAGTAGAGCTTTACAGGGGACATAGGAAATAACCTACGTACATTAATTGAAAATAAATAGTCGTAAAGAAGTCGAAAAATAAATTACAGCCTATGTCAACAAGGATTCAAAAAGAATGTCCGATAGACGATAAACTATCTGGTTCAACGAAAATACTGTAAACGACTTTGAGGCAAGGCTACACAAAAAGTAGTTTGTTATGCTTGCTGTTTGAATTGTTGTAAAGGAGCAGATTTGTTTCCGACGATATGTAGCCATTCGATTGCCTTCCATTTGATAGAAGTTGACTGTTCTCATGGATGAGATTAACTTTCTCAGATGCGGGGGACGTCCATTGTTGTTTGTCTGTGAATGGAAGACCCGATTCTCTGGATAAGTGTTTGGCCTGCAATTTTAAAATAACATTAAGTTTACGCCAATCGATTTTGTTATTACTGATCCGTACTCGGTTGTAGAGGAGCACACCAATTATAGCCAGTACCATTCCTAGTACGTTCAAGAAGGTCACAGGGTTGCCCAGAATGAACAAAGATGCGCCAATTACGAAGATGCGTTTAGAGGCACTTGCAACTGCATACGTCAGCGGGGTAACCAGCGACAGGACACTAAAAGCGATTATGTTCTGGAGCCAGTTGAGAACGCCATCAGCGAATAAGAGAGCTATCACACGGTGATCTGTGTTAACCTGCAACATTTTGCTATTATTTAGCACTTTAATTGTGTACTTTATTATTACTATGACTGGATGTTTTATAATGCTGAAGAGATCCATGTAAATCCAAACTGGCAAGAAAAGAATAAGAGCTAAACGCCCGAGAATGTGTAGCAGCCTGAGATGATGAATCCCTGTATCTTTAAGTACCTAAAAGGCGTGAAATGTAAAATGCATTTACCCACTTCTGTTTCTGTTTATACCTTCTTGGAAAATATATTTTGCAGAGAAAAGCCCATTGTCGAAATAAGAGCACATATTAATCCTATAACGTCGAAGGAAAGCTCTGTCATTGTCGCAATGCCGACGCCAAAAATAATTGGGATTAAACTCAGGTACACAAGCGGCGTCTGCCTCTCTTTTAAGATTATCCGCGACAGAATTACAGTAAAAAGGGGCATTGTAGCCTTAACTGGAAAGAAAATGTGTTTTCAGAATGCTATCAAATAATCTGATGTAATGAATTGTGGACACAGTTGTTGCTTAGAATCTGATCTAATAGAGTCTACTCTCCCTTGGTCAAACGCAGAGTTTCTCTTAAAAGTGACCTCTTACTGCTGCATAGGATGCAACTTAAAGATAAAAGCTACAGCCCAAAGTTACATTATTTCTAGACGAATCCGTCCAGTTCCTAACAAGGAACTGTTATATTTTATAATTTATTATTTTAAATCTGCTGCGGTTGATTAACTTGTAATTTTTTAAAAATTGCACAATAGGCAAAAAACGTTGTCGTGAAATTGTAGTTTCTTAATGATGGTATACAACGGAAAACTGAAAGGTGAATACAAAAAAAAAACGCGCTCATCCAGACTGTTGAGTAACTTTACCTAGAAGTGGAGAGTGAGTTGTAAATGCCAATTGAACAATTCGTGCCCACCAGCGAAAACTTGTTTCACAAGAATCCATTGTAGCTGCAATCTGCTGCTTACCTGTATGAGCATACGACACAGGAACTTTCCAAATTGAAATGTGAGATGTTACTGATGCAAAGAACTTCCCGAGCGCCAACGGGACAATAATTTTCATATAATACTTCCACGACATGTCCGTATATTTCCGTATGCCCCAGAGATTGAAGAATGGTCCACTGTAGACTGTAATACTTGTCAGCTGGACCATGGTCACTGTCACGGGATACGGGAATTCGCTGAGCACCAATTTTCCTATCACATTGTTGCTAGATGATACTATGTACCACAGAATGCACAGAAATAGAACAGCCGCTACGTGTCGTGATCCCCGTCTCGTTTCGCCCATTATATACAAATATTTTAGTTGTAACTACTAATTTAAAAATTGGCTTTATGTTGACATCGTATCCTTTCAGCGAAAACAAGTACTCGGAGTTCCCAAAGCATCCCCGATCGCCAATAGCTCACACGTACGACCTGGCGTTGACGTTAGCAATTCGCGACGTTCGTATGATGTTCCACCCGAAACGTCAAAGCTGTCAACCGCTAAAACGAGGAAAAATTGTGAACTATTTAAACAGCTATCGAAAAGTATTAGGACAATCAGCTGTTCTGACAAACTAGTTAACCTAGTGACCGGTAGTAGTTTTTCTTTTTGTTAATATCTAATTTATTTGAAATTTAATTCCTTCCCTACACGAAAATTACCAAAAATTCTTGTTAATTGATTCTATAAACCAGATCATTCCCTCCAGCAGCTATTGGATTTTTTATAATTATAAATAAATTTACCTGGCAAGAAGAAGAATCAAACTTTGAAGTATTTGACAGTTAATTAGGCAATTTGGGCGCATTCTGTTCGTTGGGAATTCCTCCATTCGGATTTGGAAATCGTTTTTTAAAACTCATATTTATACATTTTAGTGCAATAAGCTTAAAAATGGAACCTATGGCATTGGGTAGTCCAGGTGGGAGTCCCGCTGCAGGCGCTACAAGCCCCTATCTGCCATCGTTTTTGATGGGCGATGCGGCTCCACCATCCACGCCGAGAAGCAACACTCTGTCTCCCACAAAGGCTAGAACTACAACCTTTGGTAAGTTTGTTAAATAATTACCAAACGGGAAGGAATATATCCTATTTACATCTACAGCAAACACAACTACAGGGCTCTCGTCTCCGCCAGATTTTGGTGGCAGACCAGGATTTGAACCTAGACCTATATTCGGACACTCGGATACCCCTAACAGAGGTAATTTGTCGGGAACTCCTATACGAAACCACAATCCGGGCATGTCCGGACCTCCGACCCAGGTATAGACCACCAAATCCAAAGTACAGTTTTCTCATATAAGCAACTTCCTAGGGCTTGTTTGACCTCTTGCGCATAGAACGAAACCAAGTCCAGACGCCCGTTAAACCGTTTTCTTTAAATCAATCTGCTCAAATAGGGACACCGGTGAACGTGCAAAATCAGTCGGTAAACGATTCTTACTTGAACCAGTCCAGTTTTAACGCATCAAGGTAAATATTTGCATGACTTAGGCTGGAATAAAGCCAGCAATTCCTTATATCTGCAGATTAGCGTCGCCAATTCCAAATCTGAGCATGTCGGAGTATCGAAATAACGCGGCAAATTTTAGCAATATGAATTGCCCAGCGGTTAAGCACACAGATTTCTGGGTGACAGTATTTGGATTCCCACAGAGTGCAGCCTCTATGATCCTGTCTCACTTCTCCCAATGTGGGACGGTTATGGACAAGGTGTTCCCACCGCAAAGTGGCAATTGGGTACACATAAAGTTCTCTTCACGTCTGGAATGCGACAAGGCGTTAAACTACAACGAGAAGATTTTGGGTAACAATATCATGATTGGAGTAACATACTGCAAAGATCCAAGCGTAGTTGACAAAGAGAATCTATGTGATAACAGACAGTAAGTTTGTTCTTTTTTATTCAGCACTTCCTGACCGATTGTGTACTTTTAGACCGTCTCGAGTACGACCCCTCTCGCAGAGTGCCTACAACAATGCACAGTGTGAATCAGCTGTTGTCGCTTGCACCACAACGCCCCAACGAAGTTCAGGACTGGTTAACAAGGCAATGGATTTGTTGTTCGGGTGGTAGTTACTCCATTCTTGTTGAGATTTAGTTGCTGCTTTTTGCTTGCCTTCGTTTGAGAATCTTTAGCTCTGATCGTTATTTACGTTGATTGTAGAATACCCAAATTTATAGACAATTTCTTCTAGGGCTTTTTATTTATTGTTTGGATCGTGAAGGATATTGCAAAAGTACCAATAATTTTTTGACAAAAGTGTATTCCCTTATTTTGTACATCTTTGTAATAAATGTCTTAAAGCGATAATTAAACGAGTAAATTTTTTAACACAAATGCAGGCAAGGAGTGATACGTGTATTTTGGATATGATATAGCATTTTTCATCAGTTCTCTTTTTTCCATTTAGAAATAGAATATATCGCGTAAGCAAGAACAGGTGGTCTCGGATTACAGACTAAACTTAAAATATGTGTGCTGTTCTACGTCAGTTCAAATTGCACTTAAGCGCCACTCTCATCGCAAATGTCCTGTAATATACTAACGTGTCTCCTACTTTCTTCTTCTTTGATAACTAAGTCCAAGAAAGCCTCTAAATGGCCCGTAGCTTCAGATAATTGCACATTATCACTATAAGTATCATCGATTATGTCTCTAATCGTTGAAAGCAATTTCTGGAAATTCTCCATTTGAGTATCAGAGCCCTCGCAGATGTGCGCTAGCGGAAGCCTTATTGTATCTTTCTGGACGATTTCTTTTCTCTGATGATAGAAAGTACTCAGGTCGCTTAACGAATAATCCGATTTATTCGCTTCTAAGTAAGTCTTGTTTATGTCAGCTCCATTAACTGCAAAGTAAAACAAAATTATCCGGAGAAGATATAAATTGTGCCAACTCGAGTTACTTGATCTTGACAAATTACAAGCACTCAGATCGGAACATGGCTTTTCGTGGTTTCTATGTGGAGTGCTAGAGGTGGGATATGAGACTAATTTCACAGTTCGCTGAAATGAAAATATTTTAATTAAAAACAAAAAAAATCAAGGAAAATTTCCCTACCGAGATGTTATGCAACTGTTCCAAGATCTTAGAAAGAGTATCCTTGTGAGATCGTAAAAACTGGCAAATGCGCTCGTCTTCTTCCTTCCGTCTCTCATACATCAACCAATGTTTTTCAATTTTGCTAAAATAAAAGTAAATGAAACATTGAAACCGTCTTTAATATCTTCAATTACTCTTTTTCCTCCGTAAGCTTTTTTATAATTGCTTCAAATGAAATGTATTGAGGTGAATTTTCATCTACAGAAAGAGGCTCCGATGGAAATTTGCATTCTGAGGATTTAGACTTATTTATATCTTCTTTAGAATCGTCTTTCTTAAGCATTTCAGCTTCAAGGGGTTTCTCCTCTCCAGATTCTTTCATAATATGGGTACTGTAAAGATTACGTTCGCAAATGAACTTGTTGCAAATCTTAGCAATGAAATGTGTCCACTTTTTAGTCGTTACATCCTTATAAAAGTATTTTGTTAGACTTTAGAATTGGATTTGTAGTAATTTACTTTACCTCGAAAAATACTTCATGCATGACATGACCCAAGGTATGTTTTCCATTTTCAAAGCCTCTGGAAAAACACTTTAGACACAAGGAAAGACTTTTGCATACCTTGCACTTGAAACGAATACCAACGATGTTTGAAGATAGACATGAAGCACACTCGTTATTATGAACCAACTTTTCTGCGCTTTTCATTCTTTTCACCAGGGCGAAAAGATTGCCGTAAATAAGGAATTTTGTTTGGGTCACAGTCCACAAGTTGTTGAAGACAAGCTCACTTATTCCATTGATCCCAGGACACTAAAATAAGGTGATTAACTAAGCATGTACTTTAAAAGTAAGAACGTTACCTGCGCGAAGCACTGATCAATTATCAGAGAGATATTCTGCGCTCCATAAGACTCTGTTTCGCCTACATAACACAGGATCTTGGTGAGGGACACAAGGAGACTTTCTAAGCGAAATCGGGACACGCAACGGTTATAATCTGCTGTTAAAATAAAGAACTCTGAAACCATTCGATCAAAACTGCTCACTTCGCATAGAATTAGCAGTGTTGTCTTGAGATCAAACAAGGATACTGGATTAGTCCTTTCGCTAGAATGAACCGAGTTATATACTGCCGATTGTAACCGAAATGGGAACACGCTTACGGGTCGAAAACATTCCAAATGAAGTTGGACAGTACCTCAACTGCGATGTCCAACTTGTATGACGAGAATTCAGAGAGGTGGCCTAATTTCTCACTGGCGAAAAATGCATCATGCAGCACAGCAGTGAGTTTGGCCGGATAGACGGGCGTACCACAGCTCGTTTGTCCAAGGTTGTGCTTCTTCAAAACAGAAAGCATCAGCGAGTAGGGAATATTGTGGGCTATAAAATGAGTGCTTAAGTTATCTCGAAGTATGTGGAATAAAACTGAAATCTCACTGTAAAACACTTTGCGAAGGGCGACAATTTTTGCAGCGCAACGGTACACCGTGTACTTGTAGTTTGAAAATTCCGCAGACAAGTGAGCAAGAATGGCTGAAAATTTGGGGTGATCGCGTAATTCTCCAGGCATTTTGTCCTTATAAATGTAATATCCTCTTTCATCCTCCATGGTGTTACTATTTCCTGCGTTTTGTTTATGCAGACCGCAACTTTGTACGAACAAAGCAAAAAGCAGAATTATTTGAAATCAAACGTGCACAGCAATGTTATGATGTTGGCTATTCTGAAATGTCGATAAGATATTCAACTTAAAGACGAACGATTTTTACACAACAGCATTCAAAAATATTTTGCTATAAAATATATAGAAAGGTAATTTTTTAGCTATTATTTTAGTTCTTAAAGGAAAAATTTGGTAATTTTTTACTTTGAACTACACTTCGAATTTGTCAGAGACAAAGGGCTATCATATAAACCTGCTTTTCAGACCAAACAAACACAGCCAACTTCGGTATTATTTTATTATTGTCATAATTAAAATCAAGGGGTTGCTGTTTTTCTCTTTAAATCTGTAGCGGGAATCTTGTGAGAATAGCGTTCAACATTGACAAAATGAGCCACAATGATTCAGGAGATTCAATTTCCAAAGAGGAATGGCTGTCGCGTTTGGCGGAATTCCAATTCAAACAGGCCGACATGAATAGGCTCATAATGAATTATCTCGTCACAGGTACAGTCGAGAGCATTGTCCTAGTTTAGAATTTCCACTTACCACATTCCCTTTCAGAGGGATTCAAGGAGGCTGCGGAGAAATTCCAAGTGGAAGCCGGTCTGGAACCTAGTGTTGAGCTGAGTTCACTGGACGAACGAATCTTGATCAGAGAAGCTGTTCAGAACGGCAGAATCCAAGAGGCCACACATCTAGTCAACCAATTGCACCCCGAATTGTTGGATAGCAACAGATATCTGTTTTTCCATCTTCAGCAGCTCCAGCTAATTGAATTAATAAGGTATTGGTAGCAATTTGAACCTAAAAATAAAAGTCGAGTGCTCCCGCTTTCACCCCAAGGGCTGGCAAAATCGATGAGGCACTATCATTTGCACAGACAAAACTTTCAGAAGCTGGCGAGACGATTCCCGAGGCTCTTTCGGAACTGGAACGTACCTTGGCCCTACTGGCTTTCGAGAAACCCCAAAACAGCCCCTTTGCAGATTTATTAGAACAGTCTTATAGGCAAAAGGTGAAGGCGAGACTTATGCACCATTTCAATGAAATCATACCAGCGAATTTCATTTTAGGTCGCGAGCGAACTGAACGCAGCAATTCTAAAGATTGAACACCAGGAAGAGTCCAGCCCTAAGCTAATGTACCTTCTGCAGATGATCCTGTGGGCGCAGAGCAAACTCGACAGCCGGGACATCAACTACCCGAAGATGAAGGACCTTGCCACGGCCCTGATCGAACCAAAAATCTAACCGCTCTGTGTTTTAGCCTTCCGTTTTTTATATTTAAATTTGATGTTAATTTTACGCTCTGAACTTAATTTATAATGTGCAGGTGTAGAGGATGGCCGCGTTTTAAAGAGAAAATGTTTACATGATAGATGTATTAGCCAATTAAGCAAATTGTTCATTTTAAAATAAAAGTTTATATTTCTATCATCTAAATCTTACGAAGCCAAGTCATCGTACACTTCGAAACATAATTTCTGTGCGGTGGGAGTGGGAGGGAGCTATAATTCTCAAGGTAATAGAGAGAGATGCATATAAAACAACAGGCGACACTGTTTCTGAGCAACCCTGCGTGGATTGTTCCGTTTACTTTTGTTGCTGGCGGCGGAAATTGTTTCTGTCATCTTGGGAGCAGCTGTTGTCAGTAATGGACGCGGTTTTGAAATTTCACGAATTTTTGTTGGCTTTCTAAGTCTGAATAACAGTAGGAAGTTTCAAAATTGTAAGACAGAAATTACGTATTGTGTATTGATTTGAAAAGTTGGGGCAGTAGGACAGAGTGCGTGGTCAGGAACAGTTTCTAACGCATGACAAAGTGCCAAACGCGTGTGGGCAGTGCGAAGTGTTTTCAAAATTGAAAAACATTGTGGGAGGCGGCCAGGTAAATCGTTCGTATTTGGAAGGTTGTTTGCGAACGATTCCCTTTTTGGGCCTACAGGCCGAGTATTATTTCCTGAGGCGTCTGACGGCAGTCCCGATTGATTTTTCACAGGCAGAATTTCCGCAGACAGTGATTGAAGGAACGCATTGTGGTCGGAGATTTTGCAGTCTAGTTAAAGCAAACCGGGACGCAGCTATGGTAAGATTTTGTTTCTGTGTCGATTGTTTGAACTTTCTCTCCAGCTAGAGATATGCAGCGTCTCACCCAAAATGCCTTATCTATTGATTGTACTTATCTCTCCCTTGCAAAGAGTTCTTCAGTGCTAACGAGAAGCGGAACGCAAAAGGCAAAAATTCAGACGCGCTCAATGGTCAAAGCGATGGAGAGTCGGAAACCGAATCCAGCACTGGCCGAGGCTAAAAAACGGGCTAAACTAAAGATGCAGTCGAAGAATTCGGAAGAAATTGTCATCAAAGACATTTTTCAAAACGTAAACAGAATTAATCGGCTTAAGTGCATGAATAACCCTATTTTTTTCATTTCAGGCAATGAACTTCATAACGACGATTCGTGGAGACACAGGCGTTATTTATGACGAAGGAATGACTGAGCACCGATGCCTATGGGACTTGAATCATCCTGAACGCCCTGAACGACTTACATCAGTGTTAGACAGGTAACTAGCCGCCCTCGCACTTTGTGTTGCGTGCTATCGACTGTTGAAATTAAAGTCATTTCGATTGTGCCGATGATTCTGCAAACCCACGTACTTGAACTAATTATGTTGCCGGCGGGTACGTTCACCTCTGTTTTTATTACTCCTGTGATTGCTACCTTCTGAGCAGGGCTTATGGACTTTCTTGGCTCCCGGGATAATTCTAATCTTCCCTGTTTGATCAATAGTGGAAAATTCTTTAAATCAGAGGTTTTAATGCCTCGCTATGTGTCTTGAACGTCTTTTGTATACCTTTTCGAATGCGCAGCCCATTAAGTTTCGAATTTGATAAGATTAATTTTTCTAGTGATTATGTTCAATTTTTGATACCTTAAAACTACAAAATTTCTAACTTAAGGTCTATTTTCGTCGCTTATCATAATTTTATCAAATTGCGCATAAAAATCATCAAGGTTATGAAATTCATTCGTTTTGCTTATAGACTGTACCGCTTTTAAATAAATGTGTAAATATAAAACCAGCCGTTTCTGGATACAGAATGATTGTATATATTCTGGTTTTTTAACTCATCAAAATGAAATACTAATTTCAGGTTAAAAAATAAATAGCCGCTTTCATGCTTATGCTTTGTTTGGTCCATGTGAGACTATGCTTACAATACTCGGGTTCAAATAATTCAAATTTTATGTGTTTTTTAAATGTTTTAGATGCTCTGCATTAGAATTGTTGTCGCGTTGCAAACGAATACCTACACGGAAGGCAACCAAACAGGAAATCTTATTGAGGCATACAGAAGAACACTATAATTTACTAGAATCTACATGTAATCAAATGGATGAAGCTCATTTAGAAAATTTAAGTTCTCGTTACGATTCGATTTACCTGCATCCCGTAAGATTACTAAAATCTTGAAAATCATCAATCGATAATGTAATGTATTTGCAGAAAACATTCGATTTAGCATTGCTTGCAGTTGGGAGCACAATAGACCTTATTAATAACATTGTCAGTGGTAAGACACAAAACGGTATGGCGATAATTCGACCGCCAGGGCATCATGCTATGAAATCAGAGTTTAATGGCTATTGTTTTTTTAACAACGTCGCGATTGCTGCTCAACATGCCCTGGATAATTTAAAAATGAAGAGAATTCTTATAGTAGATTGGGATGTTCATCATGGACAGGGTGTACAACGTTTCTTTTATTCTGACCCTAGGTATGAAATTAATCTATCAATGTCGCTGTTGTGCTTTTGTGGGTATAATTGCATCAGTCATTTCCCTTAATTTCAAAATAAGAAAATTAAGATTTAAACCGAATCTTATGTTTTAGGGTATTGTATTTTTCGATTCACCGGTACGAACATGGATCATTCTGGCCAAGCTTGCGGGAATCTGATTTCGATTATATTGGGGAAGGGCCAGGGAAGGGATACAATTTCAATTTACCACTGAACAAAATTGGAATGACTAACTCGGACTATATGGCCATCTTCCAGCAAATATTGATTCCAGTTGCCCTCGAGGTATAATAAACTCTGTGAATTTTTTATAGTTAAAATTTCCCTTTGTCCTTGATACAGTTTCAGCCTGATCTTGTTTTGGTATCAGCAGGATATGATGCTGCTTTAGGATGTTTAGAGGTTAGTGTTTAATTTGCTCTTTTTCTTGATTGTAGTTTGGCCCACAAATGGTTGTAGTAAGCGCCGGGTTTGATTCAGCCGTGGGCGACCGAAAGGTAGTTAACGTAGAAAGCGTTCAACGCTAAAATATATCTATTAGAAGATGATACATTACTATTTTAAAAATTTATGTCATTCAGGGAGAAATGGAGGTTACTCCTGCTTTCTATCCCCATTTGATAAGCCCACTGTTGACTTTAGCTCAAGGACGGGTCGCAGTTATTTTAGAAGGCGGCTACTGTTTAGAATCATTGGCCGAGGGAGCAGCATTAACTCTACGCACGCTTTTGGGGGATCCCTGTCCAATGGTGGAAACACTGCAGTCACCCTGTGACAGTATACAAGACTCAATTTTGAATTGTATATACTCACATCGGCCATATTGGAAGTGCCTCCAAACGCAAAAGACATACACATTAGAGGAGCTAAATAATATAAATCCACAGCCCAATTTACATAAAGTGATTCAATTATTCCAAGGCAACTCGGAATTACCAGAAAGGTTCGAGACAAGGGGTGGGTATCCAGTTCAGCAAGACATTGTGAAAAGGCACCTTGCAGAGAGATTGCGAACATTAAAACTAAGTAAAATTTTTTTGTTATTTTAATTTAAAATATTATTTATAATTTATACTTATAGCTACCAGCCTGAGTTTTCCAGCTATAAGAGTTTGTTACGCTTACGACGATTTAATGTTAGAGCATAGGAATATTTTTGAAGAGTAATTACCGTTTAAAATTTAGTGATTTAATTTCTAATAAAATCCCAATCCAGGGGACATCCTGAGCAACCCGATCGTATTAAGAAAATTCGAGACTTTCACAACGAATTCGGACTTTTCCCTCGTATGCAGAAAGTGAACTGTCGTCACGCTACAACGGACGAGATATGTCTGGCGCACACGAGGACCCATGTTAATTTGATCCGGCGTAGCGTAGAACGGGAGGCCCTTCGAGAAATCGGAGAATCGTATAACTCGGTGTACTTCCACCCAAAGACTTTTGAATGTGCCACTTTCGCAGCCGGGTCAGTCATCCAAGTCGTTGATCACGTGCTCAACGGTAAGGCAAGGAGCGGATTGTGTATAGTACGGCCACCTGGTCATCATGCAGAATCCGATTTACCGCATGGCTTTTGTATTTTCAACAATGTTTCTATTGCTGCTCAGTACGCAATAAGAGATCATGGATTAAAAAGGTTCCTATGGGCATTTGTTTATTTCACGAAATTAATTGTAAATTTTCAGAGTTTTAATTGTGGATTGGGACGTTCATCACGGGAACGGTACTCAGCATATTTTCGAGTCTAGCTCAAAGGTACTGTATGTGAGTATACACAGATACGACAATGGAAACTTCTTCCCGAAGAGCACTGATGGTAATTTTGATACCGTGGGGAAGGGTTCTGGGGAAGGATTCAATGTAAACATTCCTTGGAACAAAGTATGCTGATTTTAATAATAAATAAACAATGATGACAATTTGTCATTTCAGAAAGGTATGGGAGATTTGGAGTATTCGCTCGCTTTCCAGAACATTATAATGCCGATTGCATACGAATTTAATCCTGAATTGGTCCTCATCTCGGCTGGGTTCGATGCTGCAGTAGGGGATCCTTTGGGTGGATGTAAAGTTACGCCAGAAGCGTATGGATACTTCACTCATTGGTTATCTTCTTTGGCAAATGGGAAGGTCATAGTTTGTTTAGAAGGCGGGTACAATGTTAATTCTATTGCCTACGCTATGACCATGTGTAGCAAAGCTCTACTAGGTGACCCTCTTCCGACGCTAAATGCTCAAGCGAAATCTGCGGCTTATTCAAGTTGTGTGGAAACAATTCAAAACGTTCGGGAAGTCCAAGCGAAGTTTTGGAAATCCTTACGTTTTGATAAGAAGCTTCCAGAAAATAGTAGCAATAATTCAAACCTAAATCTCAGCGGCCTTATGGAGAAACTGCAAATTACCAAGTGTGCTGATAAATCAAAGGAGGAAAAAACTCCATCCACCTCCAAAGGAAATGAAGGAGCGGAAGGAGATTCCAGTCAGCCAGGACCAAGCAGACAATCTCCTCCAATTCAAACCTTGGCGGACTTTTTGTCGGAGAACTTTGAGGTAAATATTTTGAAGACACGTCGTCGTTGTGTATATTCGCAATATTTTGTACTTACAGGCTCTATCAAACGAAGAAATGTTCGCGGTGGTTCCATTGAAAACGTGTCCCCACTTGTCAAGATTGAAGCCTGAGGAGGCTCCTGCTCGTAAGTAGGTTGCACTCTGAGGTTGCTCGTAATTAAACTTGCTTGCCTTGCAGAAATAAATACAAAAGCGCCATGCTCTGTGTGCAATTCAACGAGAGAGAACTGGATTTGTTTGCATTGTTTTAAAACTCTATGCGGACGATACATTCAGGAACATATGTTACATCATTTCCTGGAAACCGAGCACCCACTTGCTCTCAGTTATAGCGATCTTTCCGTATGGTGCTATCCATGCGAGGCGTATTTAGATAACGCCATTCTGTTTAAGTATAAAAATTTAGCTCACCTGAATAAATTCAACGAGGAAATGGCTTGGTGTTACGGCAACGAATCTATACAGCTCCACAATCGAATCAACTGATATTTGCTGATTCTTTTTTCTTTTATTTATTTTATATTTTATTCTTTTAAAAATCAATTGCGTCAACGGTAGAACGCCCTTTCGGGTACAAAGTTTTCGGTTTCGGACGAAAAAAAATCTAGCTTTGTTTTGCGATTAACCAAAGAATATTTAACGTTACTAAGATGAGAACAGTTCTATATACATAAACTACTAGTTTAGAGACTAGCGTGAAGCGTCAGCCATTCTTACTGCGCTTCGCGGATTTCTATTTAACAATACCATTTATTTAGGTATCGAATTTAGCATAGCCTCCGAGGGCATCGGTTAGGCCGCTATGCGTTGTATCGATGTTAAGGGACAAGATTTAGTTCGCTGTTTACTTAAGGAGATTTTTTATTTATATTGTTACTCTTGCGATTTACTAATATTAAACGTTTTTTCTATTTTGATTTCTAGACTTTTTCTACTTAAAAATGCCCTGTGAAAAGAACTACAATAGACTACGCTAAAACCACAGAAGATAAATTTTTTTTAAAATGAAGAGTACAGTGTTTTTTTGAAATATTTTATTTTGAAAACTTTTATCTCTAAAACAATACAAACTTAAATTATTTGGCAGTCCTATGAAAAGTAATCTAGTCTTCATCGCTATACTCTCTGTCGTAGCTTCTGTATAGAATCTTCCTCCCTGCGGGACTGTATGATGAATAACTTGATTCTTGACTAAGAACAGTTCCATTCCCCCGTGGTAACGATTTCTGTGCTGAAGAATAACATCTGCTGGATTCAGCCTTCGGCAAAAGTTCATCTTCATCCTCACTAATATCTTCTTGGTCTTGACCGTCGAAATTAAGGTCATTGTCTTCACTAAGTTCTGAGCCTGATTCATCATCAACTCGCGATGTTTCATAATTCAGTACCTCTTCGTCGATTAGATGCGAGGAACCCTCCATAAAAGATGCGAATCTAACTGGATCTTTGAGCTTTGTGACCATCTTCCATTGTTGGCACTCAGGACTGCTGCAGTACTGTCTTAATTCGTCTAGTGCTTTTGTAGTTTCTCTCACTCCTTGTTCGTAATACTCCTCGTTAGTCAACAGTCTTGGTTTGGGAGGGAACTTCTTCAAATATATATTTCTTATTTTTCCAAGTAATTTCTGAGGGAAGTAGTAAATTGATAAGGTCAAAATCACTATCGCTGCGCTAGCTTCTTCAAATTGACTTGAAAAGAATATCATTATGAGCCCACAGAGCTGTAAGCCCCACTTTATTAAGTTCTTGCTGCGCTTGTTCTTAGGCGGTCCTATCCGATAGCAAACTACGAAACTGATGAATCCTGTAAGTAGTATATACCAGAAGACGAACGACTGATAGGTGACTAAGATGACTTGGATGTTCTCCCATATAATTTGGCACAGGTAAAGTGCTATAGTCCATCCCCCCAGCAGTACGCCATACATTAGTGGTTTGCGCGGGAACAGCTTACTTACGAAGTAGACGAGAGCAATGAAGGAAGCGGTTATACCCAGAAGGATGCCGGTGATGTAGTAAAATAATGGGTTGTTGCTGAGTTTTGATGAAAACCAAAATGTTGAAAGTCCAAGGCAAAGTAAAATTACTTTATAAAAGTCTATACGGATCACATTCAGACGGATCGAATAAGGCTGAATGGTCTCGATACCGATACAGGTCTGGTTGAATGGATCTAGCTTTATTCTCGTGCGTTTGTATGATAAAATATTAAAAGAGAAGATGGAATTGTGTTCCTCATAGTTTTCCACTACATCATTTGGAGTGGAACCCTCGTACTGAGTGAAGTCATCGTTGTCTATTTCAAGTTGGATCACGACAGTTTGAAAGATTCGAGGAAGTGACTTGGAAAGTCCTGAATAGCAATATATGTTTAATCCCGCCTCCAATATGCCAAAATGTCCTCTTTTAGCTTCATATTTTAAGATGTCTCCAGGCTCTAAGTATTGAACTAAAGAACGGACGAAAATTACACAATAGCCGAAATTAGGTAGAGGCCGTATAAGTATTAAATTTTATTTAAAGAAAAATTACCTTTATAGTCCGATGAGGAGCCCAGAACGAGAGGAAAAATAATCACAGAAATCACTACTTTGAACATATCCATTTTAACTTTACATTGCTATTATAACGCAGAAAAGAACCCAGCGTTGCACTCCAAATCCCCGCAACCCCAAACAAAAACTCCAAGCAATGCCCGGGCAACAAATGTCATTACTGACAGCAGCTGGAAGAGTTAAGGTCCGGTGCACATGGATGGGGCTTGTTTAAATTTCTAACGACTTTATTAAACACTCTTAAATTATATAAAAGCACCCTATAAGTCCTATACTTTTATTGAAACTTAAAAATGTGTATTTACAAAATAAATAATGTAGCTTCAGAGAAAATCTCGCGACGTGCTTTAACTAGTTCTCACATAGAACATAAAATTGCTATTGTGAACCATTCAGCTTGACAATTCGGTGGAGTGTGTAAGCAAAGCACGTGGGATAGGTGTTAATGCCGACGAATAGCATTGGGAGGATCAGCGAGATTTCTGTTTCCTGATCAATTAAATCGTGCTATAATTGTCACTGGGTTTGCAGTTGAATAAAATCCATGGCAAACAGAGTGGAAGTAATTGTTGGGACGTACGAAGAGTTCTTGTTAGGATATAAAGTTGGCTACTCAAAGGTACTCCCATTTCTTTCTACTATACACATAAAACTAAATTAAACTAACCGATTTCTCTTTTAGAACGGGAAACAATCCCTTTCACAATCGTTCGCTACAAGGTCTCACACAGGTTCCATTAAATGTGTTGCAGTATCAGGGAAATATTTGGCGTCTGGAAGTGCAGATGATAGAATCATTCTTTACGACATGATGACTCGTAGAGAAAGCCAGGTAAGGCTTGAGAGGAAAATGTAGACGACGCTTCGTTAAGCTAAGCATCCAGTGTGCAGTGCTGCACAGGCCTTTGGTCTATTATTGACCATGTAAAGTGGTTTATAAATGGATATAATACACAGGGAACTCATCAGATCTAAATTCCTTTGCAATATTTTTATTTCAGATTCTGATGCATCATGATGGGACTGTAAATGCTCTTGCCTTTACGCCTGATGCAACTCATTTACTTTCCGGTGGTGATGATGGAAAGTTGGTGGCGGTTCGTACAAACACTTGGCAAATTGAAGCAATCTGGAATAAAGCCCATTCCGGTTCCGCTGTAACTTGCATCAGTTGCCATCCTAGTGGAAAACTAGCCCTATCTCTGGGAAATGATTTAACTCTACGAACTTGGAATTTAATAAAGGGCCGCTTAGCATACACTACTAATTTGAAGACTAAGGATTCTCTTGGCAAGATAGCTGATGGCGTCTCCTGGTCTCTCGATGGGAAATTCTTTACTTTGACGGGTGCACGAGTTGTAGAAATTTGGAAGATTCAAGATGCTGCTATCCTCAAGGAACAGGCTTGTAAATCTAGGCCGACATGTGTGTGTTGGATCACTGAAATACATCTTATCGTTGGCCTGGATGATGGGAAAGTTATGATTATGTCTATTGAAGGGAACAAGGAGCCAGTTTTCATTCAGGTCCACAAACAGAGAGTGAAGGCGATCGCTTACGTCAATGAGATACTCGCTACAGCCTCGAGGTAGATTTGCTTTCTTGGATAAATTAGTTACATATATTTTAATACCTATTTGATTTTTCCTTTAAAAGTTCCGGTGAGATTACGTTATGGAATTTGGACTTGAAAGAAAACTCCTTGAGCCAAATTTGTGCGGTGAACATTGGTTGTAGACCTACTTGTCTCGCATTAGTCGATTTGATGCAGTTCGATGAAGATTACGTTTTAAAAAGGGAAGACACACCTCAAGAAACCGAAGTAGTAGAAAAGTCTGTAAATACCAACGAGCAGCCCTTACAAGCTGGTACAGTTGTTTTGGAATACGAGGATGCAGAAGAAGCAGAAAACAAAGGCCATATTGAGGTTAAGCAGAAGTCGTCCGATAGTGGGGAAGTAATTAATGAAAGTAAGGCGGATGAAAATATAGATTTACAACAAGCGTCGGATGGTTGGACAGAGACTGTAGTGGAATTGGAGACAGATCGTAACGTGGAAAATTCGCAAGGCCAACGTGAAAAGAAGAAAAAGAAGAGGCCGAAAGATCCTTATGTACGTCCACGAAAGAAGAAAAAACGCAGCCAGTTATAGAAAGACGACTAAGAGCATGGAGATTTATTTTATTTTGTTATTCCTTGAAGAAGAACTAGAATATGAATAAGTTTTTGATGAAACGTGACTTTTATTTCTGATCCTACTTTCTTTATTTCGATTTTCTTAGTTCTTCTGACCGAATACGCTGTATTTTCAACTTGATCTGGTTGTGTTATAGTACATTTCTACTTGAAGTTAACTCTATGAACTTATGATGACGTATTCATGTTGAAATTGAGTATTATAAATTATTATAAAGCCTACAGTTTCAATGTATATAAATGTACAATCGTATATCTTTTAAATTTCTCATTATAATGAAGAGTACCTTATTCTTTAGAGTCTAAACAATCATTTTAGCAAAAACCAATCGATCTTAAGATCCTTAACTGGTGCTTGCCGTTTAATAATACTTATATCAGATCTTACTTCTTAGCGATGCGAATAGAGTCCTTCTGAAAAATGAAAATGGGTCGGCGAAATAAGAAACAGCGTGGGTCGTTTTAATAATAACTTGTTTATTTTCATGATAACAAATTTACAACCATTTTTAGAACATTTGTAAATGCTTTCGCCTGTCAATTGAATGGTTTACAAGACCTGTAAGCCAGGGAGGGTAATTAAACCACTGGCAAACAACTTTCGCCCCCGTGGTATCGGGTACGCGAAATTATTTAAAAAATCTCAACAAGTGCAGTGTTGAAAAATTTAATTACCCCCTCCGTCGCGTTACAAAGATTTTGAACTTTTTCTGCCTGCCTCGTGAGGTTTCTGCAAAACTTAATTTGAGAATGGTGTATTACATTCATAATTTGTTTACTTCTTTTTTTGCATTATTTTTCTAGCAAAACTATCCTAAAACTCCATGGGATCATCTTTGACCACAAACGCTTTTGGGTGTGATTTTTTAACAGTGCTCTCCTTGCCTCGCTTCACTACACGAAATTTGGTTAACCAGATGAGTTCGGGTACAACTGCTTATTAACGTTTATAAAGGGCAACTACAACTGATCATCGTTAGATAGTAGATTTATGGTAAATACTTCTTGTTAATGCGTAGCTAAGGCGACTGCGAACCGAGGGATGAGGCGAGGGACTGTGGTGACCAGAAACGCCACCCCTTACCTACCTTACTATATCGAGATTGAACGTGTCTAAAAATCGTCTTGGTTTTTTTTTAGTTAATAATGCTTTACGAGTCAACTGGAACTCCTCTATTTGTTTAATCATGTTAAATTTACTTGAAGCGTCTTATTATGCCTGCTTAGCGCGTTCGTTAAAACCTTAATATTAAATTGATTATATCTCATCGATTCGTATTTAGTAAAACTCTTTACAGTTATATGCATAAGTTTATGAAGTTCATTAATTATTTAGATATATTTGCTTTACTCACGCTCTCGCTCTGCAGCGTCCTATTACTACACGACTACTTAAGTAGAAAGTGGAGAGGTGTAAGGAAGGAACTGAATTTATTGAAACTAATTTTTTTATTTTACCTCCTCGGGTAGAATGGAAGAGACGTAGGGTTTGGGGAGTTAGGGCGTCCCACAACTACAGGTGAGGAAGAGACGCCTCTTCTACTATGATACGATAAGATCATGAAGGAAGTGATGCTATAATTTCTGATGAAGGGTCCTTTCTACTCCAGTATATAAATTGCTAAATATTTTCATAAGAAGTGCGTTCTCTCTAAAAGTACTTTGGAGTCCCTCGGGCGGGGGTTCTTTTACTTAGGGGTTTATTAAGATGTCGATGCGTGTATTCCCAGCGGAAACAGTGTCTTCAATGGAAATGAGGGAGAATGTCTCCTGGGGGAAGCCTATTTATTTTGCTTTCGCCCGTTCGACAATTGAAACACTACCTGGATATGACGACAGGATCAACGAATCTGTATGCTGTAAAAATGGGAATGTACTGCCCTAGGCGGTCAAATAAACTAAAAAATTCGCGATTGTCTTACTCGAATTTGAGTTGGAGGAGCTTATGAGGGGAAATCAATGGTACTGACTACTTCCTCCTACAAATTTTTACCTTAGACTTAGAGATAATTTATGTTGCCTTTTATATGTCCTTATAAAAATTCATCGTTTTAAAAGTAATCTTAAGTTTTTTTGTTTTTCAAAAATTGAAACCATTTTCAATTTTACCCTTTTTATGTTTTCAGTTTTGTCTTCGACTTGATTCACTGTTGCTACTGTGCTGGAGTGTCTTCTTCCGTACGGCAGTTTGTGTATGTTTTTAAATATTTTATTTTAATTTTTTGCTTCTAATCACGCTTGAATTCGGTAAGGTAAAAATTTTAGCAAGTTCTCGCGACGCGTAATCAAGCTGGGAACGGAAAAATATAGGTATAAACGCACTTGCTAACTTGGATCATCGGTGCAGGAATGAAGCGAAACCGCAAATTGGTGGGGTGAAGGTGTATGCTTTTATGCTTTTACCTGTGTTTTTGTGTTGTTTGGGCCTTGATTGTCTTCAGCCTGCTTCTATTTTTTTTTCATTTTTAGATCATACAGTCAGTGTTTTCTGGAATGTACTACTTGTAAGAACCATGGACTTGGAAAATTGTTAAGTGTATTATCGAACTATGTTTTGTTTTTTTGTGTAAGGAGTTCGCTGGGAAATGGGAACCTTGAATCAATACTATTTTTCTTAAAAGCGTAAATTAGAGTAAATCAAAAATCTAGATGCTTCTTCTTCGTACGTTTAAAGAGATAATAAAACAAATAAAATATTAAAAAACTATGTTGAAAGAATTGAAATACTTGGTGAACTGCCATAGAAATTTCTTCTTTGGATTAGTGGAAAAATGACTAGCAAATGTGATGTATTAATTTTTAATTGGATTAAGAATTGCTTTTGGAAGACACAGCATGAATAATCTTAAACTCGTTACTCTAATTTCAATTTACAATCATATAAAAATCAAGAAAAGAATGTAAAGATAGTAGTAATTAAGTTTTAAAAACAGCACAGAATTTCTTTCACAACAGATTATGCGTTCTTTAAAATTATTTGAATTTTGACTTTGTCCTTGCAAAATATTTAAAAACAAAAAATATTACTTTATACTGTTTAATACTAACGTTTAACAAAAGTGGACAATTCTGTCATATTTTGTATATTTTCTACTTCATAGCATGGGCTAATAGAATCATTATATAAAAGAACAAAAAAAATTAATTTGTAATGTAGTTACCTTTATAAAGAGTTTTAGTGTTTTTCTACATTTATGTCTAATAATTTAATGTAATCATTGTTAGTTCCTGGGTATTTTCAATATGATGAAAATTTCAAATTTTGTTTTTCAACACGTACTGCATATGGCAAAGCCTTGGATAGGAATGTGTTTTATACGTCCCATCTTATCTTTAAAATGGTATATAAAACATAAAAAAATGTCGGAATGCAGTCGGAAAAATATAAAATTTAGGTTTTTATTCCGAAATGGAGAAAGTTATAATATGTTATACTATGATATTTTAAAAATAATGTTGATTTAATTTTTTAAATTACACAAACCAACAATTTGTAAATTATGAAATTTTGAAGTTATTTGCTCTTTTTCTTGGTATTAATCTGATTCCCACATCGTTCAGCGACTCCTCCTGAGTACTTCTCAATAAATGGTAGTAATATAAAGATGAAATATGTCCAACGAGTGTAGTAGTAAATTTAAATCCATATTTTTCTTCTATGTTAAAAGCACTGGAATGCATGTCCTTGTTAAGCAATATTTTTATTATTCTTTTTTGCGTGAAAGTTACGCTTCTTGTTCTTAAATTTCCGAACAAATTGAATCTTACTATTCTTTCTACATTTTTCATTCATTATTTCATCATTAAGTTAGCAAAGTGTCCGAACGAAAGAGCTTCAGTGATTGATCAAAAAATAAATTAGAAAGGATAACTGAAACAAAAGCCCCTTTTGGCGTTATATTCTTTTTTAGTCTGCTTAAGTATGTAAGTTAATAATATACAATAACAACTGGGAAGACATTTAAGAGTTGTTTCATAAACATTTATATTATCTGTACCTCGAAAATCGCATTGATTTCTCAATTATTCTGAATTATCTAAACTACTCTCATTAGTAACTCTATAACGCATGTACTTACGAGCTAAGTCGACGCGACATAACGCTAGTGCCGTCTATGTCGCATCCTCTCACGTTAATTAATAATATATTAATTTCGAATCAATACATAACGAGTCAGTATTGAAAACGTCGCTACTATCTCACAGTATGTCAATATGACACATTACAATATATCGTCATGTAACTATACGAGTTCTAGTAATTGTTGTCCTTTGATTAAAGCAATTCACGTGTCATCTACTCTAGCTACTGTCTAGTGTTAATCTTAAAAAATTGTTGTTGTTTCTGCACCACTTTATTCTTTTTACGTATAGAATTATTGTTAACACAAGTTCTTTTAAAAATCTGAAGATAATATCAAATCCTGTTCATGTTACATGAGTTACTCGCACTACTGCTCATAAGGGTCATAACCGAAGAAGAATTTCCACAGGTGTGGAAACATTGAAATGAACGATTCTCCTAAAATACTTACAATTTAGATGTGTGTTTTTTTATTTTACCTTTACATTTTTAAATTTACTTTTTTTACTTCATTGTTTAATGCATTTCTTTAAGCGGTTAATTTTATTCTCAACGTATCTTTAAGTGTTTTAAATATCATATATTAGCGTTATTCATCCTAAAGATTATTAACTTTATTAGTGAGCTTTTTAGCGTTATTGTTTATTCTAACTTTAAGGGTTATATTTAGTGTTTTTAATTTATTTTTAAAGTTCAGCTGGTGAACGCCATTATTTTCATTTTTCAATTTAACCAAATGCGAATAGATAAATTGGTGAGATTTGAGTTGCTCGGGGTAGTACTTTTTCCTAAGCAGGTAATTTTTAGATGTTCTTATTCATTTTTAGTGTAAGCATATAAGTCAGCCGTTTTAAGAATTCGTGATCACATTAATTTGAAAATTGTGTATAAAATAATAAAAGTTTATTAGTATTTTACCAGAAGCTAGTTTTCTACTGTGGGCATCAAACTTAAAAAAGAGAATTTCTTGGAATGAGGAAGATTGCATCTTAGTCAAAGTTTCTCATGAAGGTCAAGGATCAATTACGTATAAAAAAGAAATGTAAAGATATATGCCAATAAACCCCAGAAAGAATTTTCCAAAAAATTTTGCAGGGCGAACATCAGATCCAGAAAAGTTGCATACACAGTGTTTATCAGGTTTAAATTGTCTTTTTTTATTTATTACAAGCCTGCTAAACCCTCTGATAAGTTAAGATTATATTGCAGCTAATGAGAACACCCGATTAGAAGCGTGGAAAGATGTATGGAATTTAAAATTGCTCGAGTTTCGCCTAAATAAAGATACTGAAACATAATTACTTTCTCCAATTCCTTAAATGTACTAGAAGACCGAAATTAAGACTGTGGAAGCCATTTGTACACATTCTTGTTTACTTATAATAAATATAAAAAGAATTAAATCTTAAATCATGAAATTATGATGTAATAGACATAATATTATTAATATAATCTAAAAGAACACTCGTATTTTGTAATTTCTCACCTGAGGATGAGAGTTAAGTTATTATTATAAAGTCTTTTAAGGAATATTTGCTTTATTTGATGGACACGATACGAAATTGAAGAAAAGTAGTGATTAAGATTTCACGAGTTTTCATTTTCTTTTCCTGGTCAAGTTTTCAAATATCTTTAAGAGGTTTATGAACATTATTCCTCTCAGATCCCCTTTCATGGAGTAAATATTCTTTTAAAATTTATATGCACTTCTTCACTTTGAATTTGCTTTCGATATATTGTTCTAATTTTATGAAATTGTCTATTTAGAAACTCTGACTTTTTATTGTGGAGTATTGTGGAATAATGGCTTATTTTAATACATGAACATGAATATATATGTGCTTTGAAGACCAAAACTTTTCCAATATTGTATACAAATTTTTTAAAACTGACGTGTCGACCATGTAAAATTTTTTAGAATTTTTAAAAGCCATTGCAATCGAAAAATTAAACTTTAAATTTTCTTTTCTAAACGAAACGAAAGTTAAGAGTTAAATAAAAAATATATAATTATTGATGTATGTAGGCTTTAGTTTTATTTGAACCACGATAGATGTTCAATAAAATTGTAAATAAGAAAATAAAGAACGCCGTGTTTACCAGGAAACTTCGTTAGATGTTTAGAAATCTAAACGTGAGCTGATTTTTTTTGTTATCGTTAAGAACTGAGAACACTAAAATTATTTGTTACTTCTTTTTAGAACGAGCAATTAATTATTTGATTTAGAAATAGCTATTGTAATTATTTTATTTTATTTCTTGGTAAATTCTTGTTAAGTTAGAGCATTTAACAAATATAAGTTTAGGTGCTGGTGTGTAGAATTTTTGAATCTGTTAGTGGTTATTTGCAAAATTGCGGCTATGCTTCAAATATTGTTTTTTATTTTGCGGAAAAACAGTAATTTAAAAATAAATTTGCAGTTTTCTGGATTCTCACATTACTTTCTCTGTTTAAAAAAATAAAAGGTGCCTTACCGACATCTAAAGTGTTGTGTAATTTTAAAATGATTGCATTTGAAATGTTTGAATAGTAGAGAATTTATTTTTTTAAAAAAAAAGATCTTTCGAATTATCTCGTAGTTACATTTTCTGTTCATGTAACCCAATCTTGATTTTTTGTTCTCCTCCCTGAGGCTATTTATTCATATTTACACTGATATACTACGAATTTCATTGTAGCTGCACAAATATGGTAAGTAAACAAACTACGAGATAACTCGTAGTTGGCAATCAACGTGTTAAATTTAGAAATTTTTGAGAATGCGATACCCTGTTGCACGACTGACTTAATGCTGCCTCACAGTAGGGAAATAGTCCACTTCAGTGGATAGCCACGATGGTGGTAGTGCTGATTTATGATGAGCTCGCAAGTCCTCCCCCCCGCGGAGCCAGGGCTGAGACAACTCAAACCTCAAAGTAAATGCAGTGGAAGTAAACACGCAACAACTGCGTCGCACTTACGTAACATCTCCATATCAAATATTAAGTTTTAAACAAATATTTATTTTATCACAGCATTTAAGTGACGTTTGTCATTAAAACGTTATGCGTCTCGTTAATTAGCTAATTAATCACTGTCACGGTGCGTTTCACGGCACCCATACATATGCAACGAGTCACGCGGACTGGAATCGTTAACGTCCAAAGCAACACTTTAATAATTTTTTCTTTATTTAAAATTATTAACGTATTAAACGCTATATAACTTCTGGCGCAACTTGGGCGCGAATATGTTCGAAATTTTATTTAGTTTTTCTTTTTTCACTAGGCACGTTCTAATTTTATCCAGTGTATACCTATTACTCTAGACTTAATTTTATGAAAGAAATCGAGTCTGTCTGGGTTTTGTGGATTAGGTTTCTGGTGAATTTTAAGAACTCTTCGGAGAGTATCTTTTTACCTGTTTGAGAAAAAAAATCAAGTGATGTTGTTGAAATGAAATGGAGAGTCCTCGTAGGCTATGAATTATATACGCGATTTTCAACGACCGCCTGACTACCTCGTGTATCCCGTGAGGCTTCAAGTAATACTATTCAGGTTACCTACGTGGTTACACTGGGAGGAAACGTCGCATGCTAATTTACGCTTTTTCGAAAGAAAATGCTCGAAATTTTGTTTTTATTAAATTCCTGTGGAGAACAACATCATAACTGGGCTAATTAGTAAGTGAGATTCTTGTTTGTCGTATAAAATACCCGGCAGCTATTATAGCTTACTAACGAAGCTGAATGTGGATATTCTATCTCGACGCCATGCGTGTTGATCTTCAACGTTTTATGTTCGTGTTCTAGTATTGCTGATATAATATTTCCTGTTCAGCTCCATAATAATTCTCGGTTTCTCGGTTTGTTCTCGTTTAACTATTGCTTTATACTTGATACGTAAGTTCAGGCAGCGGTTAAAATTTATGTGACCTGTGGAATAAGACTCCTGGTGGTCATTCAAATTCAGCTAAACTGCAAATGCATCCGTTCTGGGCTCTCATAAGTACCTGAGTTAAATCCTGAACTAAAATCGTTGTAGAACTGAGTGCTCTTCATTGCATCTTCTTATTTCTTCACCAAAATACTCGCTCCTCGAGTTACCAGAACAAAGAAGATGCAATGAAATTGGTCTATGTTTGGAGCCACTATAGATACAATAATTTCAAGTATAAAAAAGTCTGATAAATTCATTTTTAAGTTCCTACATTCAATTCTATTGTGGATAAATTCCCAGCTTGACTATCTTAAACTAAATTTGTCCACCATTAGAAGTCATTACAATTATTTTTGTTTGCTATTTTCGCCATGAGTAGAACCATTGACCGATTTGAAAGTCTCTTATATCGTCGCCATTGTCCTTAGTTGTCGATATTATAGCGTTAGCATTCAGCGCAGCTCACATTCTTTCGCCTTAATTTTACATGCATAAATTCGCCTTATTATTGTAATCAGAATAAAACACATAATAGGATATACTGCCTTTGAGATATAGCCGTTTGATGGTTATTACGTCACGATAAAGTGTGGCGCCGAGAACAATACGGCTAGTGTTGCAATTATTGTGAATAATGTGAAAATTATAAGGCACAAACGGTCAACTACCATTGCTGCAAATTTCCAATCACGTGTCACATCGCTGTGCTCATCCTCCTTTTTTAACTGAAATACAAAAAAAGAAATAAAAATTAATAATAACAGATCCAACACATTAAATTTTACAATAAAACGTAAATAAAACATAAATTGTTTTAGATATTTATTCTAACATCTCTTAAGAATTTTGTCCACCAATTTTTATCAACTTGAATCAAGAATTGTATATATAACTACATAACCAAAATTTCTTTAGTTTTAGTTTTAATTACTAGAAAAATCGGTGAAAGTTTTTACGTTTAACGTTTATATGCAAGATTATATTGATAGTCATAGTTTATTCAGTACAATTTTTGTAAAAGCGAAGATTTAAAAACGGATATAATATGAAACTAATTCGAATTTTTATAAAAATTAATTTTCAAATCTCAGAAGATATTATATTATAAAAATATTTTGCATAAATCAGTTAAAATTGTATTGTTTTTTCAAGTTTTTGATAATTTACGGTTAAAGTGAGTATCAAATTTTTTTTGAGTTTTATTGCCTTTGCAGTTTTTTTCTGCTCCTAATTATTTTTAACTTCATAACTTTCTTAACTACTATTTTTCTTATACATTTAGTTTTTTTTCAAATGTAGCCATTAATTCTAAAAAGTATGACAAACATAATTGAAATTCTTAATTTACTTTTGTAATTGTTTTTATTAATTTTGAATGAGAGGAAAAATTTAACTAATTTTGAATAGTTCGCAACTATGAACTTTGTCTGTGTTTGAAAAAAATCTAATCTTTCGTATGAAATCTTGTTGTTCTTGCAAAAAAAATTGGGGTATGTAAAATAATATGAAAAATTTTCAAAATCCGACCTAAAGCTTTTTGCATAAAAATTTATGTGTAAAATAAATTAAGCCATTTTAGTTCAGTATTTTACATTTATTTAAACTACTAATTTAAAACTTTATCCTGTTAATTACAGGAATTATTTCCTTTTATTCTAAAATAATTTTTATTTCTTCAAAAGCATTAACATGACGGAATATTTAAAAAACAATATAAGCATGAATTCTGAAACCTTGCATATTAAAAATATCTTGATTTTTTGTATTCATTATATTCGATTAATCCACAAAACTGAGATCATAATGTCGAAAACAACGCATAAAAATGGCTGCAATATTTTGTTGATAAAATTTTCGTATTATCGTTCGTATTTTTCGTTTTTTTTTATACAAAAAAAACTTCCTAAAGATCAAATTATAAAATCCATTTCATATATCAATTTTGAAAAATTACAAAAACTTTGATAGTTTACCTGATCGGTAATCCATCGCAGCTCTTTAAGGATTAGTGCTAATTCATATTCAGCTGATGAACTGAGACAGGTGTGCGAAATGGCCTCGTGCATCCGACCATCTCCAACAGGACCGACGCTCCCCTCATCGCCTTGCCTGAAAGGAGCATAGGAGAGCTTTATTCATTAAATTGGAATATGAAGGTCTGAAAAATGCTAAAATATGCAAAAATATATTTTTTTCCTTTTCAGGATTTGCTTTATACGACTGGGACTGGGTCCCGCCAAAAAAAGGGGTAAACTGTTTGCACACGTCTTTTTCCCCGTGAACGAGCTCTAAACGTGGGAAATGAAGCGGTGGGCGATAAAGAAGAAAATTAGAAACCCTGCTCAGAACAATTTCCATTTCTTTTACAATTCTCTTGCTCGATCCAAAATCGTAGAGTCGGAAGGCGCAGTGGGCTTTACGGGGCAAAGTGAGGAAAACTTATTACCTGTAAACAGTGCGATAATACGTCGGCTGATGGGGCAACGTGGCGCTGGTGCAGCGATGATTACACCGGAAATCATCGTCTATATCCAGAACATTTGCTAAAAGTGATTTTGACGACCTGCGGAAAGAGAGAACGGAAGTCAGAAGAAAAGAATTTTTACTATGCCGGGCTATGGTAATTTCCTGAATCGGGATGGGACGGGATAGAAGGACTTTTGTACGACAGGAAGATTAATGAGTAAAATTAGTACGCTTGGCTGCCGCTCCACTCCGCTCACCTTTCTTTCAGCTCAACGTTTTGCATTTGCTGCTTTTTCTCAGCCGATCCGCTCGGCGGAGGTGGACAGTCGTAGGTCTCCTGACCAGGTCGGCTCATGCGAAGAATACAGGGCAGCCAGTAGAGAAAGATGACGCGAATCTGCAAGAAAAACAAAGTGTAGCCCTTAACAATAGGATCCTATTCTCTAAAGCTATTAAGCAAATAATTTGAATTGGCTGTAACTGAACTAGGTTTAAAATTAATTGCAGTATATCTTAAATAATATGATCTTTGACTGAATGATAATGAAACGGACAAAGATCATATTTCGATCTGAAGTACGTTTAAGTAACTAATTAAAATTGCCGGATATATTCCACATAGTTTACGAAAAGAAACGAGTAATTTAAGCCTATTAAACCTATGAATATGAAATAGTTATATTAATACATTGACCTAGAATATCCATACTCCAAGTATAAATAATTTCATTACAAAAATCAAAATTTTTTAATACGTGTTTTACTGCGAAAATTTGAACGTTTTACGTTAATATAAAACATAATTAAATAAAAAGGATAATTTTTCTAATAATTGTTGAAATATACTTGTGCAAAAACCAAGGCATTGTAATGCATAAAAAATGAGTTCTTGGCAAATCAACGAAACAAATTTCATCGCGGATTTAGAATTTGTGAATTTTTAAGGAAAAAACTGGTATCTAAATGCTTTGATATAGAAAAAGATTTCATAAAATACGAAAGAATTAAAAAAAACCAAACAATTTTAACTTCTTTGTAGAAGTATGTATAAACCTTACTTCTTTTGCTCTTATTCAACTTGGTACTGGAGTATTAAAAATTTATTAATTTATCCTTTTCAGAAAGAAGTACTATGAAAAATGATTTTTATAAGAGGTTTACAAGGTCCATCTTTAGTGTTTAGTACTTAAATTTAGATAATAATGTAAATGGAGCATCTATGGAGCAAATCTAGCTTTGTCTACTTCTTTATTAAATACTCTAAAAACGCCTCTTTCAAAGATAAAGAATTCAAAGTAGAAACACTCAAAACACAAGCATACAAAATACGTAAAAGATAGTCGTAAAGATTAATATGGTGACTTTAAAAAATAAAATATGAATAATGAAAAATTGTAGAATTTTTTCTAAGAAAAGGTAATTCAAAATAGTTATTATTAAAATTATGAAAAAACACGAACATCTCCACTTACATGGGTGGATGGAACATACTTAGAGATTTTATCAACTTTCAGACCTTTATTTTTTTATGTGATTGGCCACATTGTAATTATAAATGAAAAGAAACGATAAGTTTAATATAATTTAAGGAGGAGGACAATTTTACATCGATTTGCTCGTCTTTATTCATAAATACGTAGCCAGAACGAAAAGAGTATTCAAAAATATAGTGATAAAATTTTAAAACTCGATTTGAAATATTTTTTAAGGGAATGTAGAATTCAAAACGAAAGAGGATCAGATAGTAATATTAAAGGATATTTTTACACTTATTAATAATTGGCTGGATATATATCAAGAAACAGTAAAAGAAAACAAATTTCAACATATCTTAACCGTGCTCAATGGTCATGTTCATTCAAAAAAGAACATCCATAGTCGCCGGTGTACTTAAATTCACGCTTTGCTGGAATTTCTCTCCGGTGGTATTTTAACTCAGAAAAATTATTGATAAATATATTACAGTCATTCTATACAGAAAATTAGAGGAAAAAACAAACGATGCGTGAGACAAAACGAACGTTCAAATTTTTTACTAGAAATCGTAATCTTTTCTTCGAGGTCCGACGGAATTTATTAAAATTATCTCTAGATTAATAAACGTTCTTAATTTTGCTGTAGACTAAAAACTAAAGTGAAGACTAATCTATTTCAATGGGAAATAATCAATAAGTAAGTATATGATAAAATTTTTATATTTTCTGTGAACTAAATTACCCTTCCTTCTTTGCTTCGTACTTAAAAAAATTACCTATATTATCACTTTCAGTTAAAATTATGTTCACCAGTGTTTAATAACCATGATGAGACTAACAATTTCACACAACAGGGCTACTTACCCATTCGGACATTTCGTGTGTGTCAGGATTTCTGTGGTGATAGTTCAGGATAAGAATAGTAGATACAACCGATGAGGCCACCATGAACATTATGCAATTGAAATAGGTTCCTGAAAAGATACATTCAAGTTCAGTTCTCGTTTAGAAAGTTCTATACTCGATGGTTTTATGGAAACAGACAGCTCAGAGGTGTCTTTAAAACAGGAGATTCGGCTCGTAGCCGTCGTAGGGAGTAAAGACGAACTTTCTTGTCGTGGTACGTATCATAGCGGTGCTCATGAGGGCGCACCGAGTGAAATAGTCTACTAAAGTTTGGTGCTTTACGGTGCAACGTGTTCCGAGCATATAGTGAGGGTTTCCTTCATTGCAATAGCATAAACATAATAGTTCCCGACTGCATAGTAATTAGCTAATTCGAGAGTCTCAACCTGGTTGGGGGGAATGCTTCTAGAGTCTCTGGAACTCCGGGATCGTCCTCTGGGAGTGCGGCGAAATGAGGCCAACCTGCAGCTTTGAATCGAATTACAGTTAATTATGTGCTCACAAGTCGCTTACTGGAGCAGGGCGTGAATTAAAGAAATGAAAAGAAGGAGAATTCGCGCTGAACATAATTAAGAACTCTTCTCTAATTACTCCGGTGTGGCCATTATTGCTCTAAGCACTGCCACGAGACGGGGGTGTCGCGTTCTTGTTCTGGCCCCGTCGGAGCAATTAAAACCGCAGCGGAGGGACGAGGTAGGTCTTCGGAGACTTCGCATCAACACCCACCCGACGCACCAGTAGCGATTATTTACTTCATTGCTGCGTTTAATGAGATTTACTTTTCCCGTTCAATTAAATGTCGGTTTTGTTAGCACCCTGTGCCGCTGTGCGTCGCCCCTAATGGGCCGATTTGTTTGGCGTTACGTGCGAGATGGGCAATTTCCTTTGTTATTAAATAGACGTCTTAGACGCGTCAAAGAGCTAAAAGTGACGGGAAATGGCTTAGCTTCCGCAAACAGTTGAAATTTCGCAATTCCGCTCCAGAATTCCTCATGAGATTTGATTATCTCCTGGAAACATGGCTAGGACTACTATACTAACAGATATATAAGGTAGATAAGACATGCAGTTTGAAGAAGTTGGATATCACAAGTCCTTGCTGGTCTTTGAGACAAACCAGTCAAAACCTACCAGCGTAACATTTCTTTGCAATAATAATACACATTTTAAAAGAATAAAATATATTTTTTATTAATTCATTAGGACACATATTTCCATTGAAATATTATAAATAATCTTAGGCCTTTAGTAAAATAATTAAGATTAAAAAATGATACAAGATTAAAATGCTTTATTGATTTATGTTTTATTTAAAAAGCATGTTTGCATCAAACTGTAGTGGAAATCTTTTGAAATAGATTTTATCAAACGCTTAAACCTAACATGCCATTTTCGAATAAGTACGAAATAAAAACAGAATCTATTTTTAAAAGATAAAAACAGGTTATAAAAACCGACTTCAGTTTACTTTATTCTTAGAGTGTCTTGAAGGAAATAATAATGTACTACTTAATAAAAAATGAATATTAAAATGTTAACGTTGCAACTGTTGATGAAATTCAGTTTATATCCTAAGCAAGTTACTTATATAAAAGTCGGATGTAGTTAGCTTGCTTAAATCTGTTATCTATCTTAAATCTCTCTCTTAAAGATGTTGGAAACTTTAGAATAGTTTTCTTTTCAGAAATTGTACTAAATGACCTAGTGCATAATTCAGTTTTTTCTGTATATTCCATTTTTGCTTAAGAAAAAAATCCTAACATTGGACTAAAAGCGTGAATGTGCTACAATTGTTAAATTCGGTTTTCTTCCCAGATCACCATAGCTAATAAATAACCTCTTTCAATTTTCGTTAATATCAGAAGCTTTATTTAAAAGATCTATTAATTATAATTAAATAAAAAAATCGGAAATATATGCTTTAAAATGATTGATTTAAAAATCTTAATAATAATAAAAAATTTGTAGTAGTATATTTGTAATATTTGTAAGTAGTTCAAGAGTTACTTGTATAGAATTTGACCATAATCGATTTGAAGTACTACGAAGGTATTTAAAAAACAATTTTAGAAAAATAACAAGAATATTTCTGAAACCATTCATCCTTTAAGAATTGTTTTATTTTGGAAGGTTTTATAAGAAGGAAATATTATGAAAGAAATGTTTGTTTCTTATCTTGAACATATCTTTATATAAGTATGTTTGTGAACAAATACTAATTATTATGTTTATTAAATAAGTCTATTTAGTTCATTCAGAAAGCAATATATTTTTTTTAAATTACTAAAAAAAAACTTAAATTTTAATTTGTAGGTAAACTTTGTAAATATACCTAATGCAAATATTTTGACTTTCAAATTATGCAGAAAAAATGGAATCCAGAAATATCATTAGTTAGTGATTTTATACTAGTATATTCTCTTCCATACATATATGTGAATATTTCTACAGTATAAAGAAATTTGTGTAGAGACTGGAGGCCGTATTTTTGAACTGACCTAAATTTTAAAATTTGTGACAAAAATATTTTGGGCCTCAGTCAAGTTCGAGGACGAACCAAATCGGTTCAGTGATTCCAAAATTATGTTATTTATAATTTCTAAAAACACGTTCGTTAAGAAATTTAACTTTCCATAAAAAGCTCTATAAGCAGAAGTCTACATTTACATTAGTTTTAAAGAAATAGATGTATTTGTATCAAAAATAAACTTCCTAAATGTGTGGGAAATACTCGTATATCAAAATGTCTAGAGAACAATGTAATTATTTTTTAAGTAACAAAGTGAAAACGACTCCAGAAACTGTGCATACCTAATCTCAATTTTGTACATTAACATTAGAGAATACATCTGTTAAAATTTGTATAATCACCTTCTATTTATTTTTAATTTTTAGTGTAATTTCGTGTGTAATTACAAATCCAGGACTTCTCAGATTGAATAACCTTGAGAATGCCAGCCTCTAGGACTACTAGGTGGCAGCCGTTCCCTATCTACCCTAGGATAAAATGCTAAGAAAAATAACTTCTGTCTATGTCTACACGAGATGAATTCTACCTCCGGAAAGCGTCCATCTGCCTGAGAGTGGAATTCATTAAAATGCCAGCGCCAAGTCAAATGGACGACTAGCACCTGATGTGCCACTAAATGGATTTTGGGACTTGTACACAATATAAGACGAAGACTTCCCGATGCACAGCAGGAGTATTAAACTGGAACATTTATGCAGCCAAGCGCACTGTAGTCGAGGCGTCCGGAGGCTACTTTGGGAAATCCTTCAAGAAAATCCAAAATCCAATCGCAGCAAATCCCTCTCGACTGAGCAATGTCAACCGAATCTTTTTCCTTCTATTTTTTTTTAAGGAGAAACTTTTAATGGAAATGAAGTGCTTCCAACTTTGGGAGTGCATGACAAGTCAGGGATTCTATTTGGCTGTTTACAAGTTCTTTGTGTGGGCTCTGGACTCCTCCGTGGTGTAGAGTAGGACGTCTCTACTCCAGTCCATTCCCAGTCGAGCCCCATCTGCAGACCTTGAATTGGCAGTTGTTGGCCTGCTGCTTGCTTATTCGGGTAAACTTAAGATGAACTCGGGAGCTTATTAAGGAAAGTTCGAAAAGTTAAACACGAAGACTAGGACTGGCATATATAATGCACTCATGGCGATGCTGCAAGCTCCAATGGGGAACTGGCCAGTGCCAATGTTAGATTCGCACAAGCTGTGCAGACTGCTGGAATATTTAGTTCTCAAGATATTTCTTTTTCGAAAGATACTATTGAAGTTGTATATGCATATTTGCATAGCCAAGGGCCGATGGCGATGACGTTTCAATATGTTAGATCCCATTGCAGTACAGTCGACTGCAAACATCTTTTCCTTTATAAGAAGGAGGTCGTGGACAAACTCTTGTTGAACTTTAATAATTTTGAATGGTGTGATACGGTTAACTTCATCTTAACATAATAGTTCTTCCGTCATAGTGCCATACCACACATATAGTTATAACTTTGCCCATTGGGAAGCTAAGAAAAGTAGTTCAACATTTAAGTTTCCTTTTTTATTCTTCATATGATTCACACTTCGTTAATCGGGCTGTGCTCGAAATTTGTTGCGGTTGAAAGCTCTTGCAAGTCTTCAATGATAAGAACTTAAATTTGGAAATGCAAAATCAAACCACAACAAAAATTACGGAGAAAAGTATTTCGGACGTATTAGGACGAAATGAATTTTGGCAGTGTTTTTCAAAAATATTGAATATTGTTTTCGCAAAGTTAAAGAAATAACAATTTTATTAAGTCTATATTATTGTTAATTTTAATTTAAAAACTTTAATTATTAAACAATGTGTAAAGCTTCACGATTGTGAAAAAAACATAGCGTTCGAAAATAAGAAATAGAACAAAAGCAATAATAACATATAAATAGTATTCTTTTGAAAGGAAGACTTCTGGTAATCTTACATTCATTGTAATATATAAAAAGGAGTTGAAGTGCATTTTCTTCTGAATAGAGTTTTTAAAAATCACGAGCACATACACTATGTATGTTCTTTTTACTTTAAGTAAAGAACAGTGGCCTAAATTAAGAGAAAATATAGAAAAGGCCATTCACGCTTTAGAAATGACAAATTTTCGGAAATGTTATACAAAAAACCCTGAAAGATAATTATATTTTTAATTTATTACATTTTATAATTTTTATTAGAATACTATTGAATCATGGATGGAAATCACTTTTAAATCGTTTCTATTAGTTTCATAAAATTTGAATAGGTTTTGCATTTTGTTATTTCTTAAAACTCAATTGAGATTTGAGTGTGCGTTGTAAAAAAATACTGTGCGCAAAATTGATCTATTATTTAAAAAATTATTTAAAAAATTTAACTTCTCATATCCCAAGAAGTAGAATTTTGCAATTGGTAAAACTAGGTAACTAACTAATATTTTAACTACTGGTATTTAACGTATAATTATTTTTATTAGATTGATTAAAATGATCCCCGTTGATTAATATTAAAAATAGATAATACATTCAATTACATTTAATTTTAAGCTTTAGTAAGTTTTATTTATGCAAATTAAAAACAAATTAAATTTAATTTAAATTAAAATAATAATAAAAAACCCCGGATTATATCAACTATTTGTATTATAAAAGCGAATTACTTTACGCCCTTTAATAGACCTAGTACCAAACACTCCAAGAACTGAGTGTAAGTAAGTAAATATAACACAGTAAGTACGTAAACAAAAAGATTTATAGAAAATATTGAAAATAAATGTTCATGGTCTTGTTTAACTGCGCTGTTATAGAATACTAGAATATTAAGAAAAGAGTCATTATTATTATGTCCGGAATCGTTCTCCGCTCTAAGAAGTACTCTACGCTTTAGTTCTGGCTGTGCTTTAATATAATCTTTCGCGGAAATAGAATCAACAGTTTCGATTTAGTTGAGAAACAAGCATTCAGACACACTTTTTGTATTAGTGGGATTTTAAAATCGTTTGACTTGAAAATCTAAGAAATTCTATCATTCTTGTGAGTACCATTAAATTTTTTATTTGATACTACTTCTTGAGGTCCCCATCGGCATAGAATCCCTTAGTCCACCATTTTATATACATTAATTACTACGATTACTCTGGCTAGTTAGCAAGTCTGTTGCGAAAACCGGCCATGACTAATAGAAGCAAGGTTCCTTGAGGTGAACGTGACCAAATATACAACAATTAATTTCGACAGATGATGGTTCTTAAGCGAATTACCTTCCATTGCAGTTTGACATATTCTGCATTTTAGCAGCAAATCCTGCTTAATGCAGGATTCAATTTTTGACGAAGAAAAATGATGACAGCGACATTTCCAGGGAATAGCTAAGCTGAATTTCAATTCCTATGCGGAAAATTATTAATTTTTGCTGAAGAAAAGACCAAATAATAAGAGAAGAAAAACTGTGCAGCTAGCAGTGACGATTTGTTTCTTTTTCACGTTGAGATCGACAGAAAGAGGAAAATTAACGCTCGGGACCATTGGGTCAAGGATTCGGTATTGACCCAATTTAAGTGTCCTGATATCCGGGGCCACGCGGTGTCTGGAGCTGAAAGATGACTACGGGGGGAGAATGCAGTTTAACTTACCTAGAAGAGGCACAGCGTCTGAGGTGGCCGGCATGGTCTCAGCCACCATGTTTAGGAAGACTGTTAAGGATAATAGAATTGTAACTCCTGAAATTAGAGTAAAACAAAAGAGTTATTCAATGTGGCCCATTACACGTTGATATGTGGAATAAAATAAAGGACGTAAAACGCTCGCACAAAACCCTTGCTTCTCTACCATTTTGTTTAAAATATCCCTTGTAAAGCAGAACTTTATTATAATAGTTTATTGGAGAACTTTTACTTTTCCGACACTTGTTCCTATTATTTTACAGTGCCTGACAAAATGAACTTCAACGTTTCTTAGAAAAATATTTATAAGGATGGCGTAAAAAAACTTAATTTATTCACATAAATTTTTAGTCTGTGTAATTTAAAATTCTTATATTTGTTTAGTGTTTTGAGAAAACAAGGTTCACTTAAAATACTCAACCTAACACCGAGTAGAGTAAAATTCTTTATACTGTTTTATATTTTGTAGCTTTTTTAAGACGGACAAGAATTTATGTTTGGCTGTATTTAATTGATAATAAAAATAGTTTTCAAAAACCTATGTTAATTCTTATGAAACAAATTCCTGATATTAAATTTATTCAAAATATCACGAAATTAAAAAAAAAGGCTTTGACTCTTAAGAAGTGATAAATTATTCTGAAAAGAAGAAAAGCATTTCTAGGAATGAAAATCAATTGAATTTCGTACTAAAAATTTCAAACTGGAAAGGAGTGGCTTAATTTATTTAAATAACAAACAGATAATTCTAGAAATTGTTGTCTTCGTACATTATCATTAATTAATTATTAATAATTACGATTCTACTCTTATAATTCGTAATCCAGTTCATCCTTCGAGTTTGCACTAAAACAGAATTAGCTAATTCTAGTAGGTAAAAAACAAATTTAGATATCATAGGTATTTCTAAACATATCCAAAGATTAGGATAATACTCTTTGATGTAAAATTTCATCGAAACAGTCTGGATTTAGAAGAATTACCAGAACCATTGACTATGGAGAACTTTATTTTTATACCAAGGCCCTAAATAGAACCTTCAAGGAAACGTACAAATGTGTTTCAATTTTGTCAGGCACTGTAGAACGATACTGAGACACTCCCTAATGTAAATGGCGCTTTTTCGGAAGACAATAGGATATGGGTAGCAGTGGGAGTGATAGGGTGACACAAAAAGACACCCATTAAATAAAACGTTTCGTTTGTATCCCATCCAGTGAGTGGATAGGAGTGCGCCAGGTGAACGCCTCGACAGTAACGATACCAAATTGTCACTTCTGGCGGTGTACCGCCTTAGAAATTACTAAAAAGAACCATATCTGGGAGTCCTTTTGCCCGGGAAAAGTGCTGCGAGAGCTCCTCCAATTCCCAATTCGCCAGGCCATTCACGTTCGCATCCCGCGAAGGTGACAATTTTAGGAAACGTCCATTGGGGGGAGTACCCCGACGCGGAACCATTTGTTGCGAGAGAGAAAATACCTCAAGGTGACAATATCTGTTGGAAATCGGGCGAAATGTGTCACATGTGCGACATGTGAAGACTGTTCGGGGGAGTCATTCATGAATTTTAATATTTCCGTGCCTTGAGGTTGCAAGTCACGTACAAGCCCATTTTCTGCAGTTGCCGGAGAGGGACGATGGGGGTGCAGATATGCGTCATAACACGACCAGACAAGACAGTCCCCTATAGCCCCAGCGTGGCAGGTCCAATTCGGACTTCTGCTTTCCGAGCCTCATTAAATTTTAGAGGAGTATAAAAACTTTAATATGACCCAGCTCTCTGGTTTTGGTTCCAGAGGAGTTTCGAAAACGTGGCACTATAACCGGGCGATTAATTTCCACATGGCGGGACCAGCGTCATATGACGGAAATCGCCCGTTCTAAGGGGATGTACGTTATAACAAAATTGGTCAGAGAACGGCGATTTTGAATCATGCAAAGGGATCGTTCTGATGGCGCGAATAAATCTTTGGTTGCTCCAAATAAATTCAATTTCCTCCGCATAAGCAGCTCCACCCGGTAATTCTGGAACACTACTTCGTCACAAGACGCCGCAGTTCGGGGCGTTATTTACGGCGACCGGTAGCAGCCGGAAGGCGGGTATCTGATAAAAATGGAATTTATTCTGAAGCTAAGTAACAGCCATTATCTTGTAGGCAAACATTTATGGAATAACATTGTATTAGTCCTCCAGGCTACAAGGGGCAGCGAAAAATGTGGCTGTCCGACCGTTGGGCTTGTTGAGTTGTTGAACACATGCATAAGCAGCCGGGAACCGGTTAAGCATGCAAATAGTATCCCCATAGTGTCCCCGGTATGGACCGTCTCCCCTTCGAATGCCTTGGGAGAGAGCCTGGTGGATTTGTTTGTTTACCCTGGGCAAATAGTGGTCCTCTCGGTGAGGATGCAATTATGGCATTTAACGAGGAGCCTTTCGATGTGACGAGCGCAAATACTAGTGTTTGTTTGTCCACATCCTTGGCTTAGCAGTACTTACCCAGTGAAAGTTTTTCACCAGAGTCTGGCGGCAGTGTGAACCCTAGGAGAGCCATCGAGGCTATTAAAACACATGGCACGATTAAATTGAAAAAATAGTACAAAGTCTTGCGGCGTATCAGAATGGCGAACGTTATGTCGATATAAGGTTCGGGGCAGCAGTTGTAATAGATTTCGTTGCGTTTGCCTGGCACACCTGGAAAATAAAAAATATTAAGGTCAAATATCAATTGAAATTCAATGTAGTATAATATGTAAATGATTCCTGATAATAAATGAAGCGAACAATTTGTATCAAACTACGTAAGTGAACTCGATGGACCTTGTTAACTTTTCGTACATTTATAGACCGAACAATTGTTGTACGACCTTAACTCCAACATATAAAAAATTTCCGTTCCGAAAAAGTGTTCCGAGTATAATTTGAAACATATACTTTTTAGTACGTATTATGAAATTTTAATTGAAAAATATATAATTCTACGGTAAGTGTGATATCTTCTAGAGTATTTCTTTGAACAAAAAATAAATCTTACAGAAAATTAAAGCGTATTAATTAATCCAAAAAAAAGATGATTGTTCAAATTTTGGATGTTGGATATCTTTTAGATTAGTTTTCAATAATTTCTTAGTTTGAAGAATTTTAGGAGTTTTTCTTTTTTTTTAGGGAATAATAAACAATACGAATTCCAAAAACAAGGCATTTGAAAAAAATTTGTATAAATTTTAACATTTAAACAATTAAATTCATACTTCCAATAAGTAATATAAAAATGTTGATTCACCACCTTTATTTTCAAATATTAAGAACACAAACAAAACCAAGTAGTAATAAATCACCTTAATGAGACCATATATTTTTGCATGAGATTATAAGAAATATCCATTTTCTTTTAAAACTCGTCAGTTTCTGTAGAGGCAGTTTTGTTTAAACCGAATGCTGTTTTGTCTAAAATCTTATTTGCTTTCTGTCGAAAAATAAACATAAAATAAAAACAATTACATCATAAACAAATACCATTGGCATTACAATTTCTATTTTTTTGTTGTACTTCGGTGTATAATTTAAAAAGTTTTTTGTACAAATAAATTTCTAAAATCTGATTTTCTGAAATTCGAATTTCAGTAATTTAAAAAAAGACTTTTATTCTATTGATAAACATTTAGCAAACACGAAAAGTATGGACCCAAAAAATAAAACAGAAACATTCTAAAAAAAAGTATCAGCTGTTATAACTGTATTAGGAAGGTACCGAAAAAGCACAATAAATTATATCAATTCAACGTTAAAAACAATCTTAGCTTATAATTTAAAAAACAAAAATCGTTTAGAATTTCTAGGAAAAAAAAATGCTCTGCATGAACTTGGTAAAGAAATTTCGTATAATTTTTTATTAATTTAATCATAATAGTTATACTATTTTAATTATTATTTTAATCATAATAGTTATACTATTTTAGTTACAAGTGATATAATCAAATAGAAAATGTGTAATGATGTTTTATTTCTTTTAACTAAATAAAAAACTAAACTAAAAGAAGTTTTTTGCGGCATTAGTACAGAATTATTACCTAAAAGTTCCCACTCTCCGTTTGTTATAAAGCTGGAGATGTCTCCTCCAGCTTCGTCCTGTAGCTGGAGATCGAGCTGAAAAGAAAGGCGTTCGATTAGTCAACTATTCCGCTAATAAATCGCTTTCCTACTACAATAAGATTAATATCGAGAATCTTGCTTGTTGCCAATTTGCCTATGTCAAATCTTTTATTCAGGCATGGAGAAACACCTGAGAGCGTCAAACATCTTATGAGGCTCATCCATTAAAAATGAGATAGCCTAAGATGCTTCGAGATGAGGGCTCTATATAAAGGGGCTAAATAGATTTGCTGAAAGCCTGCCTACTGGTAAGACAAATATGTCTGCCAGAAGCAGTGATGGTTTTTATTTTTTCTAATGGCTCCGATGTCTTTTTGTTTTGTTACTTTAAGTCGAGAGTACTTAAGACATCAAGGCTGTGTGGTAGATATAGTTAAGCAGCTAGAGCTGGCTCTGTGTGCTTCTTTGCCTTCAGTTTTTTGCCTTTAGCTTCTTGCGAAGTCTCTGAGTTGCAAAGACTTTCGTCTTTTGTGTTCATTAGCCAATTAGATTCTGTGTCTAATGCACAATCAGATGCCAACTACAGAGGGATGATAAAGCTCATGATAGGATATTGTTTATATTATAGGCGGTCCAGATTCAGAAGTAGTATGTATCTTTGTATTATAATATGAAATTGGATCATCCATGTAACCAACTCGAGGGAAGTAGTGTGTAAAAGACGCAAGTAGTGGTAAAAGACGCAAATTTGTTTTATTAACACTAGGTTAACCGTGAGTTGATTTATACGTAGCTATTTTTATCAAAAGGGTCAAAATGACATTTTCGGTATTTAATCGAAAAAAATTTAACTTGGTCTATTGATATCATTAATAATGCTAAATATTTTTCCATGTTTTTTTGAATGCCTTGCCATTATTTCCTCTAAACTAAAAAAAACTATAAATTCATTTTGATAGATTCAAATGATTCAATAAATGGTGCGTGACGTTCAAGAGCTAAAATAAAATTACAAAAACTTCCAATAAGAAAACAAAGCTCACAATCATCAAACATGCCAAAGCAATGTCCTTTTAAGATTTTATTCCTTTTTAATAAATCACCATGTTTCATTTAAGATAATACCTTAATCTACTTCAGATACTGAAACTGATATAATGGAAATGCAAGCCGAACTATCTTCCCAGAAAGACCCTGAAATGCTAGATCAACTTAAAACATGGATTAGTTTATTCATTCGTATTCTGAAGCTCGCAGGTCAGCATAAGTAACGTTGATATAAATATCTTTTAGGGGACTAAATGAGAGATCTAATAGTTTATATGTCACTTCATCAGGCGCGTGAAGCAGAAAGGAAGTTGCGTCACAAAAAAGATCCCATTATCGGGCGTTCATCGCATAAATAACACTATCACTCTCAGATTTTCCCAAAAGTGCTCCTTGGCACGAAAGCACACTACATGGATGAGATGTTATGGGTGGCAACCAACATAACACGGGGGCTCCGCAAAGAGGAAGCTTCTTGTAAGGATATCGAATTGGATCTAACAAGCGTCCTGCTGGGAGGACACACCGGGCCAGTCCATAAATGTAGTTAGGTGCTGTCGCTCTGACCTTTTGCGCTAATTTTGTTATCGCATAAGCGAACACGGATGGCTGGGTATCAAATTGGGGTCCTGATAGTTCCAGAGATCCCTTAAAAATAGGACTCCCAATCCCTAGTCCCATCTGAGTCACGAATTTCTATTTGCACCTCGTACGATGCGAAGTTTGGGATCTCCTTGACATAGACATATATTTTAGTATGACCTATCCATCCGTAAACTCCGAAAAACTTTCCTGAAGGTGGAGAGGCCACCACCTGTCCCTGTCGAAAGTAAACTTCGTCAGTTAAACAAGTGCATCACATTTATACGTCTTAAAATTAAAAGCCGACAGAGAGATCCAGTGAAACATTGATGAGGCGGAGTCCCACGGAAGCCAGGGCTAGCAACCGCATGCAGTCAGGGCACGTTTAAGCGCTTGAGGTTTCTTTGCCCACAGCAACTGAACTTGCTAATATGTCGAGGCCATGAATTCAAATAATTTGACCCGACGGCACAGTTTCGGCGATTTTTCAAGATCACGTCCTGAACACGGTAGACACTATGGTTGGAGCTCACCACCATTGGAGTCTCCATCGTCATGTCCAATGCAGAGTTTTTAGCCGTGTAGCATATCGGCCGCTGGTGGTTGATGCAGGGATTATACAATGACCTAGCCAAGTGCATTATTGTAAGATGTGTCAAAGAATTGACCTAAATTAGCCCATTTTCGGCTTTTCGAGCGAAAGTACTCTAACTAATAGGTTTTCATGCACCATACACCGACGACTGTGCAGTCTATCGATGGATGATGCTCCAGCCCCGGTGGTAGCCCCAAACCCTGTCAGTCTGTAGAAATCAATATCGTCACGTACAGAATAAGGTAGAAATGTTTCCGGCATTATATGACATAGACCATATGGGGGCGCTCTGTCGTACATAATTTATAGGGTAATAGGGAACATTCCTGGAATTGAATTATGTTAATGCTTGCGGTAGTCGCCCTTTCTGCTGAATTTTTGTTCGTCTTCCGCTGCCGCCGTACCTATACTAATCGATCGAGCATGCTATCGCTCCGAATCTCATTCTCGTCGATGAGCTTGGAAGAATCTGACAGTTTTATTAGCGGATCGATTTATTTTTCATTTACCTGAAGAAAAAGGCTCATGCAAGAACGGTGGATGCATTTAAAAATACAAGCCCAGGTCTCCTCCTCGATTCGATTATCATTCATTTTGGGAATAAGGACGTCGTGGTTATGCCGGATCCAATTGCCCTTATGACAGATTTATTAAGGAAATTGCACACACAATGATTTGTTGTTAAGGACAGACGGCGGGGATTGGGAGTATTGTCCTGCATGGGCGTCAGAATTTCTGAAGTATTTATTACTTGAAACAAATGTAAAACTTCTATGCTCCGTGGGCCGATCAAAGAACTATAATAAAGGATAACTAATATCCTTCATTAGTTACTGTATACGACAGGCTGCCTTGCATCAAGTGCCGCACTTTCGAATATGGCGGTAAGGTCACTAGTCTTATGTCCGGCCCCTATAATAAAACCTGTCGTTTACGTTGTAGTGTAGAAAAACATAGTAAAGGTAAGATATAGCTACAAATCATTAACTTGTTCCAAAAGCTTTTTTAATTATCTTTACTACTTTATAATCATTTATCAAAATCGTAATAATAAACTCAAATTTTTGTGCATTAACGATCATTGGAAAATATTTTTTTATATCTTATAAATAAATAAAGATTCAATCAACAATCAAAGTTGTAAAATCATACCATGAAATCAGCCCTTATCTAATTCTTAAATGTATTACCATCATCGTTCAAGTGGTGATAGCCATGATTTGTGTCTATTGAGTTAGAATGAGGTCCGATTAAAAGAGAATTCAAGAAAATGTTTGTGATGCTAATTCTTTTAATTAAAAATCAAAGAAAGATATTGACTAAGGCTAAAATCGTATTCTGAAGGATTACAATTATGTCAAAGAGAAGGATGAAATTTTTTCGGGGTTTTTGAAATTTTTGTCATGAAAAGAGGTGGTTCATTTAATAAATCATTGAAATTAAGTATTTTGTGAATTTTTTTCTTTTTAATATCTACAAAATAAGAAATGTTATTGTTATATACATAAATTGTTTATACACTTAAAAAAAAAAAAATTAATAGCTCCAGTTTTTCTGAATGGGCGTTTCAATCTTGAATTGAAATAGTAGTTATGCACTAGTAGGTGGGTGATTTATTTGATTTACTTGAGAAAATCAACGGTTGTTTAAATTTAAGCACAAGCATTTTATTATTTTATTTGGAAAGCACGCATTCACTCTATCTATAATGGTAGAATGGTCTTCACGAACTGAATGCGGTAGGGTTCACATTTTCGACATCCATTTGAAGTATTGAGGTTGTTTAACAGTCAATTATTCGACTCTACTGCAATGTGACTTATTTAAATTAGTATACTATCAACGTCATGATCGTGTAGAATGTAAGGCAAGTGGGAGGGTTATTACACCTCACTGCTATACGATACTCTTTTGAGTTTAGCATTTTATCACTTGCGCTTGCAAGTGCTTAGTGCTAATTTATATTTCTCTATTGACCTTAATTGTAAACTAGTCCTTAAAAGCAATGCAAGGTATTGGCGCTCCAATACTTAAAACAGTGGCATTTATGCATGAATTTTTCTCATTCTGCGGTACCTCTGGCCATGGGTTCGATATAACTAAAATATGTTTTATGGACTGCGTAACATTTTTTTAATGTTCTTCTGGTCTCGTATTATTATATCACATTAAAAACTTAGCAGCGCGTATTCATTTATCAGGCAAATTTTTAAATATTTTTAATAATATTTGCAGCTAACATAATTTAATCGAAAACTACAATTGATTTCAAATTCGGTTTTCAAAAATTCTATTAAAATGAACGCAGTCTTAATACAAATGTTATTTTTTGATTGTGCATTTACGTTTGGATTTATAGTTTTACTTAAAATTCAATCTTTATTTTAATTTGAAGATAAAAATACAAATAAAAACAAAGAAAGAAAAATGTAATGAAAATTCAAATAATGATATTTTTTTTTTATAGGATGAATGCTATTGATCCACTGTGGCAAAATTAGTTCGACAAAAGCAGGTAATGAAAATTTTCGATAAAAACATGTACTTATCAAACCTTGACTATGAAAAATAAGGCTGCAGCATTTTTAATCCAGCGCAGGAGAGATATTTAAAAAGAGTACCATAAAATATGTAAGTAAGTTGCTTGCTTCGAAATCTTGTGGTTTTATGTTTGGTGTTAAACTTTGTAATTTTATTTGTTGCAAAACCGAACGTAATTTTACCGCGAAAAGAATTAACTATCATTCTCTTGCATAGAGCAGCACTTTCGGAGTACCTAAATTCTAAGTTATTTATCTGAACGATGACTTTTATTGTCAGATTAAGTTGGAATTGTTCAATTGGCTAAAACTACAGGCTGGTCTAAGTGATGTCGATATTTTCTTTTTCAATCCGAAATATTTGATTGTTGCAATTTATCCTTGAAGTGGAATTCGAACCAAATAATTGTACAGCGTTTAACACTAGGAGACCATTTTTAAATAAATTTTAGTTGAGAATTCAATTGAAGAAAAGTAAATATTAGATAATAAAATTTCTTTTTTACTGAATTTTTGTTATTAGCTAAGAATATTGGGTAAACCCACTTAAAAATTTATCTAGGAACTTAGGAGGGTGTACGGAAATGCAACTAAAAACCACGTGTAAATGATTTTAGATGAGTAATCCAACTTATTTATGTAAAACAATTTATGTTACATAACTTCGGCTAAGTCACCAATCAACAAAATGGATTAACTTTACTAAATTTGATTGATCTGTATATAAGCAGATGCGAAAATAAATGTTTTATTCTCTATGGCAAACTACCATACATTTTCTCAAAAGCATGTTCTGAACTCCGACGAATTGATGAAAACCTCCAAAACAATTTGTAAATTGTATTCGCACGCCCGAAATGTGCTGCTTTGCATCAGACTTAGTCGAATTATGATAGTAAGGAAAATCTTGAAATTACGCACTATGCTCAGAGAACGTATTGCCTACGCCTTCCGCATATCTTCACAGTAGACGCTAAAGAGATTCCAGACTCCTTGGTATTCCGTGAAATTGCGTTGAAGATTTTCTGTTGGAATGAGTTAAATAACGCACGAACCAAGACGGTAGTGGTGGCATCAGCGATGTTGATAACGAAACTATCTTCTAAGAATATTTTATAAAACATTCCGAAATCTGTCCCATATTTGCATAACAGAGAAAAGTTTCGACCGCAACTGGGTTTTCTGTTTCATCAGTAAAACACAAAATGGAGAGAAAATCGCAAAATGAATTTGCAAGCAAATAGAAGCTGGGACGTATCATCCGGTTCAGCGAATCAAACAAAAGATTTGTCGCAGGATTAAAATTAAAATTTTCTCCCTCGCTTCCACTTTGCATTCCAAATGAGCTGCAGTAAGGGCATAATAGCTGGTGAGGCTCCATCACAACGTGAGGCATGGGGCTGATGCGGCCGGGTGCAACAGGAAGACACCCTTTGCGAGATGTGCTGGAGAAGCGCCTCCTCAGTGCAACTTTAATATCATCTGGAAATGCCAGCCGTGCCGATATGCACCACGAACTCTCTGCCAGAAAAAAAGAACACACTCTATATTTTCTTGCAGCGGCAGAAATATGCTACGAATTCTTGCTGGTCGATTCGGTGCCGCATTTCGTTTCTGTTGTTCTCTGGAGCACCGGAGCGCTCTTCGCCCACGTTTTTCTTTCTGACAGCCACATTTCATCCTCTTGTTGTTATTAAAACGCGGCCTCATTCCGACCCGGGGCGAAGGATGGGCTCCCAACAGTAGCTTAAAAATTTTCCACTGCAGTTCATTCAGTACGCGGTAAATAAATTCCAAATCCTCGGAATATCCTTCAGTGCCCATCAATGCTTTAATCACTTCCGTTCGTCCATCTCAAAGACGGAAGCACCCGTCTTAAGATGGCTAATTTGATACGACAAAATCAAAAATCACTTTGATCCTGCACCACCAGAGCGCGTTATTTGGGGAATTATCCAACTCCCGGGCACCCCACCTGCATTCGATTGCTTAAATTAAAACTGCAATTGATTGCTCAATTGGAATGGAGTTATTTATCCACCCCTCGTTAAGGGAGCTGCACTGTTTCAACTTGGCTGATTAATGGGGCTTCCCTATGTCCGGGGGCTTGCGCCCGTGCAGATAGAGTTCCACCGGCTTTACACCTGGACGAATTATTTAAATTTAATTATCACCTTGCCTCGCGAGCTGCCAATTACGTATCAGGGTATTGATGAACGGCGGAATCATTGGGGGCTAGGTCCTCTATCAGTTACAGATTGTATGCATGCTTCAGATTCACCCGTGCAATGCTCAAATAATACGTAAATTAAATACTGAATTAAAAATCGGTAAAGGGTACTCGATCACAGGGAATTGAATCACCATTTTCTTTTAAAACGGATTTAATGTTTAATGTGTACTATTTTTCTTCAGATTATTTTCAAGTTATTCCGATAATTTCTGTTATTAGAAGAAAATTAAATTTGACTTTCGGAATATCTATCAAAAAGAAATTTAAACAGTTTCGCTATTTTAAACTGCAAATTAAATTTCATTTAAACTTAATTATTAAATAGCTAAAACAAAACTCAGAATTATAATTTAGAGAGAACCAATCTTTTTTTTTGCTCCCCAAAAATAAATAAATAAATAATAATTCGATTATAAAATAACTTGTTCCTTTTGCGACGAAATTTCGCGTAGTTTTTAATTCACAGGCTTTTACAATAGTAGCATTACGTTAAATTTTATACAAATAACACTAAAAACTGAATTGATTATCTACTAATAGTTTTCAAATTTTAACATACTTTTCTCCATCCCAGAAAATGGTTAAAAATAGTGGTACTACTAGCTATTTCGATTTCAACTGATCGTCATTATAAAGCTTACTTACTATAATTATTAACATAGTACATGGCGCCGTTTTTGCTTATTAAAAACCTTCTTGATTATTATGATTCAGAAATGTAGACAATATCTAGTATATATTAACAATTATTATTTTGATATAAAAAAAAAGCAAACAAAACTGAGGGAGGGAAAATTTTATGAAATTTATTTTGTGACAATATATGTAAAAATAAGGTTTTTTCTGTAAATTAAAAAAGTGAACACAAAACTGTCCTATTAGAAGTTAAGTAGATTTAAACGTGTAGTTTAAATTAAAGCTTGATTTCACACTAGTGCTACAAAATATAAGAAACGTTTCTACTTTGTTTAAAATTATTTTTTAATTGTGCTGTGACAAAATTTATATCGGTGAGTGTTATTGTTTTATACAAATTATGAGTAGAATAAGAAGACGATTAGTTTTATATCTAATTATTTTCTATTTTGTTTAACAATTTCAACAACCTCAAAACTGTGTTCATAGACAAAATTACGTCTTCGACCAAATTTAATACAAAATGGCGAATTGTCAGAATATTTAGTTGAACAAAGTCAAAATCCTCATTAAAAAAGTTTTTTTCTTAAATATCCTATAATTTTAAAAAATGTTTTTCAAATTTTATTTAAGGAACCTTTGAAATACTCTTGTTTACATTCAAGCCATAACTTTGGGGAAATGTTTTTCATGTTTAGATTCTTTAAAAATTCTGACTTGTGTCTTTTCATTTTAAGTGTGCAATATTTCACGCAAATTAATTATCTATCGGTATAGATTTTTGTGATTTTTATTAATCCTATCTAACAAAGGACTTTTTTAAATAAACTTAATAGAAAATTTTATATTAAAAATTTCCTTTGGAATAAATGAAGAGAAATATCGTTGCATGTAAACAAAAAAAAATGGTTGGGTTAAATTGATATCATTTATATTCTCAGGATTGTGCTGTCCTATCTTGATCTTGTTTTGTCTTGTCCTGTCCTTCATTATTTTCTTGTACTGTAGGCTGTGGCCCTCATTAATTTGCGAACCCCGGACTTTTTGTTTCTCGTTTAAATCACTTTGTCGTGTAAACGACCAAACAACGGTAAGAATTTAATTAAGTTTCTAATTAATTCAATTATGAAATTCTTTTTTAAGTGCATTTGATTTAAGAAAGAAATCAATGCATCCTTAGAAATCACAGTGTTTTCTTTAAATCTTTAAAGTCTGCAAGATAAAAATGCCATTTATTTTTAATATAAATTTACGGATAATATTATTTTATTATTAATTATATTACACGTCCTAGTACACCCTTTGTGGATTATTTAAATTCGGCTGTTAAAAGTTACACCAGTTAATGATTGTAAATTAACACATCGATTGCGAATTATTCGAGAAGGTTTTCACACATGACGGCAGCAGGGTGGTATCGTAAATACTAGTCTTGAACTGGGTGGAGGGGTTTCCAGCATATTCCCCTGCAACCGTCACCAAGAAGCCACTGTGAGATTACGTTAAGTTGAGGTTAAAATCCATTAGTTAGTTACTTAACCTGACCTGAATTTTGAGCAAAGTTTCGCGCTCGAAAGCAGCTAACTAGTTCACAAGCGCACCAGCGCGGCTCCATATCTTTCAACTTCTTTAAAAGAACCCCGAGCTGTTGAAGTCGAGAGCCTGAGGCCTGATTGCATCTCCTTGCGGAGCCTGGGACATTCGATAAGGGCCCCGTGCACAATATTTAGTTGAGAAAAAAAGAATTAAAATCCTTAAAGGACACGCTTCTGTCAAGGAGTAAAAAGCACGAAAAGGTAGGGGGCAGGACGGCGCGATCACGAATGATGAACTCCCTAGCGTGCCTTCAAAACGTGATTGACTTCTTATAGAAGTCCTCTACGTCTTGTGAAAATTGTTTTCATTTGTTTCGCATATTGCGGGGCTACGTGTTTGCTATGACCCCAGGGCACTAAGGCACGGGTCACACGCCTTTCTGTCGAGTAACCGCTCACAATTGGAAAGACCCCGGAACATAATAAGATCGTGATTCTGTGGAATTTGTTGACAAAGAGCGATGACTTCGTCTCGACAGCGTGTAAGTGGAAGCGGTGGAGTGTAGAGCGGGCACAGGACCATAATAATAATAATGGAGATGTTCCCTAAGTTGTGGGGATTCTTTTTTATCTCGGCGCTCGCACTACCTCGCGCTCGGCAAACTTCCTTTGTGGAAAGGCATGAGGACCCGTTGTCTGTCTTATCATTATTCCACGAATGCGAGGAGCTCCTCCTCCGGTGAAGCTGCACGGAGGCGTATTAAGCTCAGGTTTTCTTAAAATTTTGCTTAAGCGACAATTTGCCCGGGGGAATTGTGTCTTCGGGAAACAATAGCACTTTCTCATGTTCAGGTCAGCAACCTGCTCGCAGCAATGTTTGCTTTCTAGGCCAGCACACATCCTGTGCTGCAAATATAATTCGAAAAATATTTCAATTTAAAAATTAGCCATTATTTCGTATGAAAGCTTAACATAACAAAAATCAAGAATATGTAAAAACCGTCAAAAGATAAGGGTGTAACTTAGTATCCAGATATGGATTTTATATTTGCCTACTGTTTGTAAATAGTTTTACTAAAACTATTTAACAAAAATTAAAGTATATTTATGGGCTAAACGGCCAAACGGCTAAACGGATTTTAATATATAAGTATTTTGATAAATTCAGTGTCGTAAGTAACGCTAGTTACATAACAATGGCGTATTTTAGAGTCTATATTGAGTGGTTCAGAAAATGGAGACTAAATACTAATAATAAAAACAACGAATACCACTTCAACAAACTTAAATTCTTAATATTCCTGACGTAGACGTACAAATATGATTATTTTTTTAGGGAAACCAGATAAAATTAACACTAACTAACATTTAATATAACCTCAACCTGTTGTTGCGGATAAGCTATGCCGCTCTGCGTGTTTATTCCTTTATTACGTCAGAATTATTTGACGAATATGTATGGACCTTTTGTCGTTATGTACTACATAAGTCGAGTTAAGATACTAGTAATAAATTTGTGTCTCTCCCTTTGTTTATTTTTAATTTAACTACGCCGAAACCATTCGAGTTTAGATTGAAAATATTTGTCTATATCACTTTTTGCATATTTGCCATTTTAGCACACAAAGTTAAACAGACTTTTATAGAATCTTTATTATTAGATAGTCTTATAGATCAACAAAAGTACAAATTTTTACATGCTTATTGCCCGGCAAAAACTAGTTCCGCGTGTGTTGCATTTCGAAGACTTGGAAAATGTGCAAACAAACATACATACAATACAAACATGCATCCAAACATACATACGAACATACAAATACCATAAGACGTTCCTTATTTAGGTCATATTTTCATATTCACTGATTCTTTTATCAAAAGAGGGTACTTTTTAGTTCTTAGCTTTTTAAAGCAAAAGTATTTCCATATATTTTACCGCATGCATGTATAATTTTTCTAAAAATGTTCAACAGAAATTTAGATTCAAAATAAAAGCAGTTATTAAAAATATTTATAGTAAAACTGATAAACGAAGCACTGCATAAATATCGCTTGTAAGAAATGTTCAAATATACCTTCAAAAGAATAAATCTTACTCTGATTTTTCGAGTCGGCTTAAAGTTTTACACTTACATATTGTAAGCAATTTATAACCTTTTTACCACTTTGTTTTGAGATTTATAAACCTTAGATATAAGGAACGGAATTTTTATAGTATTACTCACTTGCCCTTCCGTTTATTTATCATTGGGTTCAATAAATATAAACTTTATTAAACAGCACGTATTTTAAATTTTACAAAATTTTTCCCATGTATTTCGGGGGTTAACATTCGATACCTTAACCATAGCAGAATCTATATCAATGAATACTGGCATGAAAGATTCGGTAGAACGCATTATTGTCGAGTGAACTGGCGGTACGGAACCCACTGTTCGCGAGTTGAACTCGCAGAACCGATAATTTCCTTTGAGATAAAAATCCACGCATTAAGAAGGCCGATTGAAAGCGTAAATTATTAATTAAATTTACTATTAACTAATTTATAACGCTCTTAATAAATAGTCCATTAAACAACAACTTCTCAAATATTTGAAATAGCGAATATATTTATGTTCATTTTTGAGCCTGAACAATGTACCCGTTCCTCCTATTTCCGTTATTGAGTACTTTACTACAGTTTAGAATGAATTTCCTTAGTACCATTTCAGGCGTTTACTGTGTGCTATATTTGAGAGGACTTTTACGACACTCCCTTGTAAAAATCTTAGTCGAATAACGATCAAAAGTTTTCCAGTAAGCCAGTGATTTGCTAGTCATTATACCATTTTATAAGACGTTCAAAACCTTCTGGCCGCTTTTACTTTCTTTTACACAAGACTTTATGGCCTCCGAGGAACAGCGGCGAGTAATAACAAGGGCAATGTAACAATTAAAGGACTTTCATCATGAAGGGTCTTTTTTCGGGTAATGATTCAATCAGGAATTTAATTCTCCGCATTTTAACAACAAACAAATTTTAGTTCTAGAAAACAACAAAGAAAATGTTAGAAGCTTTGGTATCTCATAAATCTCGAGGCCGTTCGAAACCCATTTCGAAGAAAATTTATAGCAACTGAAAGTCCTGCTTCTTGCCGGAAAGGAAAATGAGTCTGACTACGGCGGTTAAGGAAATGCTCTCCGTCTACATCAAAGAATGTAGAAATGCCGAGAAGATGCTGCACAAATTCGGAAGCAGATGATGAATTGGCCTCCACTTTTAATAAAATTTCCATTTTAAGTTCTATGTGCATCGGGCGACCAATGGCTTCGAAACAATAAATTCTACCCTGAGCGGCAGACCCGGACGTTGACGATGGTATATGCATGTTTCGAGTCTGGCTCTATGCATGTGCAGCGATGGGATGCCGTGTGCCGTCGGGATGTATTGCAAGGAACACTTGTCTGTTTCGAATTTACAAAGCTTTTATTTCGTTGAAAGATCTTAAGATGCTTCGAATCAATGCCAGGGGCGGACGAGGAGGCGCAGTTTGTTCCTTTTGTCAGAAATTCGACGGGCTATTTCTTAAAACGCGGACTGGTCCTCTTCGCCTGAGCGATTATTCAGGGTATGCTGAACCTTTGTTAAAATTCCAGTACCCTGTTATAGTATGGTGCAGCTGACATGCCTCTGATACCATAATACCGTCTAGAATTTCCAATTTCAGTTGACGGTCATTGTTTCGCCTCTATCTATGCGGTTTCAGCCCCCAGAAGGGCTACAAAGCCTTCTGGTCCTCTGTCCTATCCATTCTGGATCGACTTAGGCATGTCGAAATTTATGTGGCAAATTGAATGCAAAATGAATTCCCGGTCAACTTCCTCGAATGGATGGCGGAATGTAATCCCCATTGGGATAGGAAAGGGCAAACACTTTCGCCTTCTTCGTAATTCCCAATTAGACTAACATGAAATGGAACCCTTCAGAAAATCTCGAATGTGATTCTCGGAAAGATGCGAAAGAATTTTTCCCAAGTACCAAGGTAGGTAAGGATACTCTTGAATACTTTATTCCTTCTAGGTCCCAACAGGTCACTTTTAATGCGAAGGTGTCAGAATCCATTTTACGGTAACAATCAAGTCATAGATTCGCCAGGGGTATGAAAAAGATAACACGGGATTGCTGCAGTTACCCAGGTGGAGATGAAACTCAGCATGGATTAGCTTAGTAGGAAGATCAATTCGGCAGTCCCCCCATGGGATAAAATGTTTTCGTTCCGAAGCTAAATTGATCCTCAAAATATTTCAATATACAGCTATGTATTTTTTACCTTTTACATGAGAGGAAAATAACTTCCTAGAATTGATGAGTTTTTCAATAATTTTATGTTTCACTGAACTAAGCCATAGGCTTTTGCAAATTTTTACTTATACAATAGCCAGACTTACAAAAAAAATTGTGCCTATATTTGAGTTCAATTATCAGTCGCATTAGAATACTGCGAACAGCATACAATCTGGTCAGTAGTTTTCACGTAATACAATAATGATCAAACGGACTAAAATTAGAAGCCTATAATTTGAGTTTTCTTTTTTCTTTTTCTTTCATGAATTAGCTAACAAACCAATATAAAGAGACAATGAAAACTTTAATTCGACATGTGATGATTCCCAATAGAATTGAACTTATGATTCTAGGATTACAAAAACCATTGCAATTATTAGAGTAATTTGATAAGAAGAATTAATGTTTTACAAAAATGTTTGTAGAATTTACTAAAATAAAAACGTTTTGCCATTTTAATGTCTATCAGGTGTATTAAGGCATTATTTGGAAATGAATATTGTATCAATATACATATTTTAAGCATTAGGTTTGTTTTTATATCCGACTTCAAAAATATCCAAATTTCGAACTTTCTAGATCAATAGAGGCGCGTTTCTGTGTGAACTTGGGAAATGGACACAGAAAGCCTTATTAAGAAATTATAAATGTAGAATCCATACGCTAGTCATTTTGAATAAGTGCACTCCAGACATTTTGTTTTAATCAACAACAAAAAAATATATATATATTCAAAACAAAAATGAATAACAAAGTTGAAGCTGACAGATTGCTTGGTCCGACAATGTAGTTGCCGGATGTTATATAAGGCTAACAAAAAGTTCTTCGAAGGGTATCCAAGGAGGAGCCTTAGTGTCCTTCTTATTTCATATTCCTGTGAAATGCAGGAGGAACAAAGACAAAACGGGGAGAATTATGATTGCTGGCTTTGTTTCAAGAAATTTTCGGTTTGTGATTTACTCGCGAGGGTGCCAGCCATTGGCTCAAGCCAAAAGACGAAGAGTTTTATTAGAAATTGTTTTCGGGCACTAATGACTTGCCGCCAGAATAAACATCAGCCCATAAGTCAGACATTCGTTGCATTTGTGAAATGAATTTTGGCGCTCTATACTATTTTTATGTTTATGCGCAATTGTGACTACCATCCCAATTGACTGTGAAACATTTTCGATGGACAGATGCCAGCAGTAGGACAGTGCTCCAAAATGTCCAAACATGGAGGGCATTAATTTTTCAATTGTGAGAATAAAATGAAAATTCCAAAAATATGACAACTTATTCAACTCATACAGAGTGACTTCTAGGTCTTTGACCCTGGATGTACGTACATTTTCGCTGAATTGCGTCTGTTACTATACCAGGACAGGTCTGAGCTTTGTTGCAAATAAAAATCAGTGAATACGAGCTGGGAAAATGCAAATCGACGGGTGGTAAATTGTCCGTACATCAGCCATAAATAACGATCTATTTCGCTGGCTCGTAAAGGCGTTCAGCCGCACCATTGTGATCCCATGTCATTGTCACATTAGCGTCAACGTCATTTGGGTAAATATGACTGCATCGGAGTCATTAGAGTGATTGAATTGAATCCGATGCAAAGTACAAAGTGAATGCATCGGCGGTCTCCGCGGCTTCGATTGTGTCAGCGCATCTTCGTGCTGATGAAAGCCGATGTGTGGGACATGGGTTGGACACCTTCAGTCTCCGCCGATAATGCATAGTATGTTGGATGCAGTCAAAGGTCGTATGACATCAGTTCGGACCTGGTGATAGGTGTGGGTTCATCCGGTTACCAGAGTCATTTAGTGTTGCTTCTAGCTCATTAGGCGTAATATGCCATCTCAGGCAGGGTCCGTTTGCTTTTTAAGGACAAGGCCTACCGATTTGGTGAAGAATTAATTGCGCGATAGATGATGATATCCAGATAGGTGGGGCTGCGATACACAATGTGATAGTGTGCCGGTAAACAATTTGCAAATTGGTTTGGTTCGTTACACCTGACCCCAGGCTTTAGTGCAAATTTGCTGCCTGGGGTTGTTCACTTTACTTTATCGCCTCGAATCAATAGTAGTAGTCGAGTTTCAGTTACGCCTGGAAGGTGTTTTGCTAATATTAATTGCCTTTGGGGAGACGGAGGATATGTTGTCTTATTGGGCTTTCATTTTACTCAAAGGGATTGCCTTTTTACTTATTAGTTCCGGACTTTGAATGGCCTTGATCTAAAACCAGAAATAATTTTGTTTTTGGCTGTCAGTTTGGTTCCAACCACCTGATAGTGATATCTGTAGGATGTAATGCACTTCTTGTTTAGTTCTTAGAAACCACAAAATATAGAAGGAAAAATAATAGAACTGGTTAAATGTGAGTTAATTTTGAAAAATAGAATGCTTAAGATATTCCCATTTATATTAAATCTTTCGTCACAATGTCTTTTGTTATAGGTAATATTATAGTGATTGAAAGTAATTGTAACATTTAATCCTACTGTCCTATTTTTAGAAAAAAAATTATATTTCTTTAATCCAATAAAAATGAAATAAAATGAAATGAAGTTGATCGTAATTATTTCTGCATACAAATTGGATAGATATGAACTTACTTTATGTACTCTCACTTTATAAGACTTGTAAAAGCCAATTAATAACCCTTGTGAATGAAGGGTAAACGAATCCGATCAAATTAATCGGTCCAAATCGAAATCGGCAGGAACAAAATTATTTTTTAATAATTTTGATTATACCTTTTCGTTGGAATGAATATCCTTTCCATGTATTCATATACCAATTTTTGGAAAATCGGGCCTTGTAGTTCTCCTTTATAATTTTCGATATTTTCGTAAGGCTAAGATTGTTGCTTAATTCTTTAGATGCGTCTGCAGAATCACTGAATTATTTTAAGCCAAGCAATTTTAGGGTACTATTTCAAAAATAACAAGAAGAAACCATATACTGATACTTCTGATCACATTTAATGAGATGCTATTTATAGGAATTAGTCTAGAAAAAAGTACGTTCCGACTTTATCTTTGAAGCTTTTGGGTTGAAAAATGTGAAAATCGTTTCATTAAAGGGCTAGTAAAGAATAACAGGAAAAGTAACAATACCTTCAAAAGCTATATTTTGATATTGACCATAATTCATGCTATGATGCTGAGTACCTTTATACAATAAAAACAGATATGTGTGATGTCTATGCGGCAATAAGCCGCTGAACACTTTGTCTAATTGTTTTAAGAATATTTTGTTCTGTTTTTAATACGCGTTATAACGACAAGTACTTTAGTAAGATACGATTTGATACCTAATGCAATGGCCTTAGAAAAAATATTTTTTACCTCCCCATCTACACCACAGACTTGAAATTAAATTTTTTGTACTTTACGTTTATAATTGGTCCACGACGTTTTGAAATTATGGCAAATTTTCACTTTATATTTTAAACAGTCTTTGAGAAAAATGCCATATAGATACACATCGACGTGATGAAACTATAAGGTTTCTAAGAATTGAATCCGAAGCGCTGAAAATGGAGTTTATGTTACTTCTATAGAACTTTAAGTTAATGCGTTTCAGATAATTGACCATACTTTTGTATAATTTGTAATAATTACTACATTAAAATGTTGTGTGGATATAAATTGGAATTCTCATTGAACTATCATTACATAACTTTGAAATCAATTTAACTGCTTTGGTCCTAAATTTAAAATTCCATAAAGTAATTCAATGTTGTGGATTTATAAATAATCGAAAAAAATTATATGTACTAAATATACAATCACGTAAATACTTTAAATAGGTGAGTGAGATGAACATGGCCGTCATGGTATTACACCCCAATAACTGCTTTAGGGAAATGAATTGATTTTTCATTGGAAGCCTTTTGTTTCTTACAGAGATTTATTTCTTCCGTAAATAAAGCCATAATTATTCTTACTCCTGTTCTATAGCAGACATAGATGTTTAAGCGCGTGGTGTCAATTTTAAAAGTTCCTACGTAGAACCGCAATTCCGCCTTAGGCATAGATTTGGTAATTGTATCTTACAATTACAAAAAGTGTAAAAAGGATTACTTTACGTAAATACTTCCAGTCCAGGTCAGAAGAAGTTAAAATATAGACTGTAATTTATAATATAAGAGCCATTTTTTCATTAAAAAAGTAATTAAAATTTATGATATGTTGCAGATTACCGTTTTAGTGCCTTAAAACCTTTAGAGCACTAAGTGGAGGTGGTTCCTTCTTCATGACTTTGTTTCGTTTCTGTAACAGGAGCAGGAGGGTAAGAGCAGTTCTAGCTAAGAACTCCCAATCCAGGAGATACAACGAATAATATTCTTCAGAATGTCGACAAAGTGCTAATGGCCGCTGTCCTCGAAATTACTTGTTTCCACACTTGATTTCGACAAGTCGAGCAAGCCCTTGGCACGTTCATTTCCATTATACGATCTTGTAGCATTGCCATGTCACACTGTTAAATTTGTTTTTATCTCCGTGTGGGGGGGGCTACGTTGTCACACTTGGCAACCTCTTGTCGCTTGTCGGAAACCGCACGCCCCGCTTCTGCATTAATGATCCAGTAGCGATGCGGCGGCGGGGGCTCAGGTGTTTCGCAGTTTCCCCATACAATTTAACGGCGAAAGTGGCCCCGGTTCGCGCATAGCTCGCGTTCCATTATTCAGGGTAATTGGCCTTTTTATGTTCACTCTGCAGCACCCAAAATTATCCAATGCTTTTACAGAAAATGTCTTTTGGGGAATTTAACGGGCTCCATCCGCGAAAGCGAACATTACATTTCTCCGAGGAGGGGCCCCAAATCTGGCCTCGCCCAAATGCGCTGGAGACAGGACAGGTCGTCATTTGCAGCGTAACGACTTCAAAGCGAGGCCTCCACCCTTCGCCCAGCTGTCCTTGGACAATTGAGGCCAGCAGAAATTTTTGTAGAACGCAAAGCGTAAACAGATACATTCTGGAATTTTGGAGCTCTCTGTGAAAGTTTCATGGCAACCTCGACGTCCCTCTCCCCTATTCCGCCTGGAAAATACTCGACTGCAATTAAATTTGGCTAGAAAACCAACCCCCTTCTCCTGCACTCCTGGAGAGGCGGCGGGTGTTGCAAAGTGGCAAACAGAAAACCAACCGCAACCAAAGCTCCTCCAACTTTTGTGCAGTTTGATTCCCGTAAAACTGCCGTAATTACCGCTCGCGTCCCTGGCAAAAATATATAAATTAATTAAAATAATTCGGGAATTTTTTGCGGGTGACACGTTGCCTTCCTGAAAGTTGCCCGAATTAGTTTGACCGAGCTGCACAGTGCCGTCGTTGTCGTCGGGGACGTGTGACCAGCAGCATCGTGCCGCGCAGGGGCAGGTGGAGCGGTAGTGGCTTCCGCTCTGGAGGCGACGGTTAATTACAGACGCCACAGTGCAATTTATACTGCGCCAGGACGCCAGACGATGTTGTGGGTGTTGCGACAGCGTGTTTTTGGCAACTAGCGACTGCAAATGTTAAATGCCACCCACTACTGCCATTGCCACCGCTGGTACCACTGGGTACCACTAGCGGCTAGCGGAGCAACGAGCGGAAGAGTGAGTTTGCCTCGAATACACTTGGCCAGTTCCAATTTATTGGAGGAATGTGAGGATGTAGACGACACGCGGGGGTGATACTTAACCGCCCGGCCATAGGGATGGAAAATCACTCATTCCTTGGGGAACCGGCGACTTGGTCAGTAACAAATACGGAGGGAACGCGTCCAGCCGACATGGGCAGATTGAGCTGAAAGCCAACATGATTAATCTGGAGGTAGTGATTCCCGGCGGACCGATGGATGAATGTGCGACGTTCTTGTTTACGGCCTCCATTTGCAAGGAGTATTCAGTTTATTGCTGCCGATTTGGAAAAGCACCTTTTGAGGAAACCCGTGATCAGACAGATGGGAATATCCGAATTTTGTGGTCGTCCTGGGGAGATTTTGACCATTGTTCCGACCGAATCGCAAAATCGCTATTGTAATATTAGCGGTCTCGAAACACATAATTCTTTTGTCATCTGGATACTGCTCGGTTTTAAGCTCTATTGGATTTAGATAACTTGGACAGATAATTTTTAGGAAATGTAAAATTAACCTATCCTATAAAATTTTTTTCATCCCTTGACGTTCCCAGCTTTCCCAACATTCGATTTTGCACTTGTCACAAATGCCGTAAATTATTAGCAAATTATAATTTGTTCGATAGCCCTTTAACGTACACCTAACTAACGGCAACAACGTAAAATCATAATTTGGAGTTAAATTAATACGTCTTGAACTTTGGTCGTTTATTCTAAGTCTATTCCCAACTTAGGGTTCTGAGACTAATTAATATTTATCTAACGAAGACATATGATCCATGCATAGGACAATGACCAAAGTATATTAATTTACTTTGTCCTAGGTATGGCAACGCTCGAATAGGAATTTCTCTAATCTTTAAGGATTAATTAAAGGTAAAAGTTTGATAATACATAAGTAATTTGATAAATAGAGGGGTTGCAACCAGATTAATAAAAATTTACTCTTTCTTACTAAACAACTGTTCAATGTTTCATTAAATTTGTTGATTTCCCACTGATATACTTGTAAAATGAAACCTATTTTTGTTGGTATAGCAAATAAAAGTTACCTTAAAGGTCAAATAGACTAAAATTGCTGACTATTGTTTAGTTTTAACGTTTATCTAAGGCCACTACAAAAAGACTACGAACACAAACAAACATGAAGCCTTTTTGGAGAGAAATCAATGCAATACGCGTTGATCTGAATATTCCTTAAAATCAATATTTATTAATTAGTATTCTAATTTATATTTTCCCCACAAACCCATGACAATAAATATTTCTAAGCATATCAAAGGTATTTGTAATCATTGGAAGAGAACAAGTTTTATAAATAATTTTTCAAAAATGCTTGGTTCTATTATAACTCAATACGTTTTCAATTAAAACACTACAGGAGATCTGTAATTACTTTTTTTTTTAATTACTAAAAACAAAAGGTGAAAAAACGGAGACTAATAAGAATAGAAAAACAGCAAAGATGTACTTCTTTTAAAGCGAAATCATAGAATTTGCTTCATAATTCTAATTTACGTTTAATTTTAAGTGGTTCGGCGAAGTGCTTTTCATTTTTCGGTCTTGTATAAAATCGATTAAAGTAATAAAAGCGTGTTTATTTTCTTAAGTCAATTTATTAATGTAAGAAGAGACATTACCATTAAAATTAAAAATAGAAATAAGGAAAACTGGTCAAGTGTTATTCAAGGGTATCGCAGCATCAGATTTATTATTTAAAAGCAGCTAAATAGTTTAAATAACGAAATAAATCTTATTATTTTTCCAGACATGTTAGTTTTCGAGATATACTTTCAGCAATATTTCGAAGACAAAGTTGTATAAAGCTTTAAAAAATAATATTGGATATAAACAAATACAAAAAATAAAACAATTTTCGAGGGGTACCAGTTTTAGGCTTTTAAATTTACTATCATAACAAATATCAACTATGCCTTTTCCTGTCCAGACAGACGAACGAACGAACCAGTGATTTCATAAGTACAAATAAAACATATTCTTAGAGATTTTTTTACGCGAATTTGGACTTACGCGAATTAGGATATGAAAAATAATTCTTTTACACGATTTTTATTCATTTTAACGGCATCAAATTAAAGTCAAAGTTAAGAAAAAATTCATAATTTATGAAAATTGTAAGAATGGAAACGCATGGAGCTAATACCCTGTATTATATTGCACAAAGTAATATTTCTATAAAAACCATTGATTCTATACAGAGTGTATTGATCAGCATTTGCTTCAATACCTCCGCGGCTAAAATTTGTAACTGGTCTATATTCATTAACAAGTTTTCCCACAGAATTCAATAATAAACTTAGATATTTACCCTCTTTCTAATGTAAATCTTTTGTTATTTAGCTTCCGAAAACATTTTTTTTAATCCTTCTGGAGATTACATATACTTTATTAGGAAATAAATTTTAAATAAAACATTTTTCAAAGTTCAATAACACTTTGATCTTCTAAATCGAATGTCGTTAGTCGTCAAATTTTGAAAAGTTATTTTATCGGCTGACTGTTTTCATGTGATCAGTTTTGCAGAAATATTTAGTTGGCTCCAATTTGTTTTATTTGCAACTCTATCTCAACTCGGATGTCAACTTTTATAACAATAGTTTTATATTCAAGTGCTAGCACTTTTCTGTCATCAGATATAAATCATTTAAATTTTCAAGACGAGGATTCCTACGAAATTTTTCATAGGAATTTACACTTCCTCTATAAAGAAGTTTTGAGTAAGAGTTCGAAGAAGTTGGAGGGTGACCTATTTACGTTGTCATCAGTGCACGTATGCCGTTGCAAGTTTCTTATTCTTTTCTAGATAAATTTAAATTTATTGGCGCAAAGTCATAAGATTTTATTTAAAAGAAACTCCGTAATGTAATAAAAGTATATTATTCCATGACTTTTATTCTTTTGAGATATTCTTACCTGAGTGAACAAACCGGAATTTAAGTAGATACTTAGAAATTTGAATATTTTACCATTATCCAAATGTTCAGTTTCATTTATTGTTTCACAAAAGCCGCGGCTAGAATTTTAAATTCAATACGGCAAGCAGCTTAAAGCCATCTCCTTCTTGGCAGATGAGAAACAAGACAGTTTTAAACCGTCATTCCACCGGTATTACCAGATAAGCTTAATTTAGGACTGTTTCCGCGAACTAAATGCCGCGAATTACAGTTATTGTCTGGTTCTGAATAACAAATCAAAACGCCGGGCAAGAAAAATTGAGGAATTCTCCTCATTTTAGCGAGTCCTGGGCACTCTGGTACATACCGATGCTCTTCATAAATCAGCGCAGCATTGTCCTCTCTGTCACTTTTATTGTTAAACAAAGCGCAATTAACGGAGCGCCGTGTTTGGGACTTGGCGCGAGACAAAAAGATCCACTACAGGCACAAGATCCATAATTCACCAAGTTTAGCAAGTTCTTTTTTTTCATGAAGCACTTGGGAGTCCTGTAGTGAAATCGCGCTATATAGCACATAGATGGCGTTGAACGTCCCGGGGGGGAGGCCGTGCGAGATGGGCACCCGATGAGGAGGTACAGGAATGCAAGACCCTTGGAGGATATATAAAAGGACCGTCGCAATAATCCTAAAGAATCTTGGCCGCCTGTCTCCTTCCAGTTTGGCATACTTTCTTCGGGAATTAAGAGACTTCTCGGTGACTGAGGAGGTGCCCGAGATTCAACTCGTGAACCAGGTTGGAGGTTAACATTTAAGGCTTGGCATAAGTAAAAATGTGATGAAGCTCCCTCAACTTACGGGTGCAACGAATGCAAAAAATTTCAAGACGGATTAAAAGTCTGTTGAGATCCGGAGCAGACTATAATTTTGTCTATTCCATTCTTCGAGCATCCATCCTACCACCGTTTTGGCGAAAAGGTTGTAAACAAAGTGGCTTACTGCACCAGAATGAAAACAGTTTTGTTTTCGCCCACTTTTTTGTCAAAAATTATAGTTTTCCCTTTATTGCATTCCTGGCCCGTGAAAGGTAGACCTTTTGTTATGGGACCCTAAAATGTTCCCCACCATCGCCTGCTCTTGCCAACGTCTGTTCGTACGCCAAATAGGCCTGGAGGTAAACTCACCTGGCAGTGAACAGTTTTCACATCTGCAACTTAAGTTTTTATGCAATCCGCCCTGAGATGGAACAAGGAGCTCTTGAGCATCCTGCAGCAGTTCGTACTCTTTATCTTTGAAAAAGATGCAGCGGTTACTGGAGGTCATTTGGGGATAAGTATACAAAGGTAGAATGGGTTAATATGAGGGTTGATTTGAGGGGTGATTCGCTTAGCTGATTCTAATGTATAACTTTTGACTAGTCTAAATTGCACTCTATTTGATTAATCAAGGCTTTTAGAATGAATGCTTCCAAATTTTATGTAAGGTTTAAATGGCTGTTAGGATTATTATTTAAGGATTCTACTGACCCTTGCAGTAACTTGGACTTACTATAAGAAGCTCTACAAGTCGACGTCAAACACTTCGTAAAAAATTTCGTCCTTGTGTTTTTAGACTTTTTCTTCGTCAGAGATTTTCGGCGAGATTTTTATAATCTTCATCTATTCCACGATAATCCACAAATTAAGACAAATCTAACACTGTCTCCTTTATTCTAATTTTTACTACGGAGCTGAGCAAAAGCGTATACACGTGTGGTATATTAGGATAAACAATAAAAGTAAGATATTTGCCTTTTCGCTCACTTTCTCTTTATTCCATGAACTTTTTGATTTCTCTTTTGTATTAGGGCAATAAAAAATTAGTTACAATGGATGTACTCGACAAGGCTAGGGACTAGGTCTTAGCAGGCAAATGGGCTGTTTATCATAAGAAAATCCCGAAAAATTTCCCGTGTATTCCATATGCTGCTTTGGTACCGAGTCTTGTTTGCAATTTGTTCCTTTCTCTGTGACTTATAACACTCCATCAGAATCATAATTTGTTTGTGCTCCTGTGTGTTTGTCCTCATGTGGAGGGTAGGAGGTCCATAAGCCCTAGAACGTGATGTCATGCCAGAGTCGCACATTCGAGTCCATACGAATGGTGAAAACGAGGGCATTCAATCAGGCTCTCGGCTTAGAAGAGCCCATTGGCTCCTTAGTCCTTATTAGGACAGCGGCAATAAACTTGATAACTCTCGGCCCTCCATGGAGGACGGAAAAGAGCATATTTTGGGACGAGTATCCAATCACGTACCCCAGGGGTGATTTATAGTCGATTTCTGATAGCAAATCTAGTTGCGGCTGGATGGCACAGACTCTATATCAGCTAGCATCTGCTGCTCAAATAGGACATAATAAAGAACTACTCATCTCTTAGGCCACGGCATGGTACAGAAAATTCGTAAAATCGACAGTAGCGGTTCAAAGCACAACTGGTTCCAAATTTAGACGCCCTGAACTCCACCGCGTGGCGACATTTGGTTTCTGGGTACAACTCGTTTCTAACCGCCGCTCCAACTGGCCCCAACATCGCCTTATTGGGAAATATTTAATCCCAAGGACCCTCAGCTTTAGACTGTGTGTATTACGACCTTAGCGAATTTCGCAAATGGCCTTCGAATGCCCTTTAGGTCTTCCGCTTTCGCTTATACAATAATTTTACTAGGATGTTTGGCGTCAGAAAATCTGACGTTCATTCTTTTTTTTCCATTTAATCTTCTGTACACGCCGAGCATCCCATTGACCAAAGAAGACTTTGTTTTTGGCCTTTCTAGGGAGGGTTATTCCGTTTGGCGGATTTTAAAATAGTATAATTGTTGTATTAACATATTGGACAACATGGACAAAGTCTGCTTGCATAGGGATCAAATGTGCGAGTTCTCCTAGGGCAAATTTTTTTAAAGTGTCATCTGTCCTGAAGTTTATCATAGACGATTTGTATTGGGAATGATTGAGCTACCCACTTGAAATTTGAAACCATTGTACTTGTGTATCCCACGTCTAACATACGAATGACTATTTTGAAAAAATTTTGTTTTCTAAATCCTAGCGATTTCAAAATTAAGAGGTCGAATTTTTCTTTATTCTGGGAAAAAGGAATGGTATTTAAAATGTTCAAATTAAGCGTTTTAAAATTGTATACCTTAAATTATGAATTTTTTGTCTCGAAAATATGAAAAAAAATTAAAAACATTAATCCCATATTTGTAAAAATATTAATCCCCTATTTGTGAAAATAGTAGTTCATGAATATTGTAGAAAAACTGTGTCAAAACATCAAACTTAATATAATATTACAATTCTCTTTAAAATAAGAATTTTCTCTTGAAACGTTAAGGTGCTGTTAACTTAATTAATTTTGCAGAAATTTTGCAATATCAGAATATATTTATACTTTAATTAATTTATTCTTTTGTGTGTAGGAAGTAAAATAAGAAAAATTTTGTAGAAATGTAATTTAATCCACTGTACACAAGAGTCCCTTGGCTTTGCAATTTTGCTATTATAGATTTTATTTAAAATAAGTATTCTCTTAAATATGATTTGATCATGACCTTTTTAAAATTAATTAAAGAAGCATTATAATTGTCTAATAATGTGTGGACATTTTGCAATGTAACGTTTCATATAATAAATTTAGATAAACCTTTTTACAATAAACCTTACAACCGCTGATGCTACAAAGCATCAAAGGAGTCAATGAAGGACATTTCAAATTATAGAAAAAATTCCACGTTTTTGTGGTCTTTAAACAATAAAATTCCTTCACATTTCGTGTGTGTCCTATACGTAATTTAAAATTGTTATCATTGTGGACAAGAGAAATAATGTGGATTTTAACAGACGATTTTTATGATGATTATGTATACAGCTTAGAATTGTCTAGAATAAAAGTTCATGTTTTATATGGTTCCTCTGCATGTCCTCAAGCTTTAGTTTATAAATCGAAAGATCTAAAAGTGCAAGCAAAAAATGGAATAGGATTTTTTATTTGAAGTTCTTATACAGAATTGCAGGGTAGTAAATAGTAAATAGTAATGGACAAGCATGCACATGAAGCCACCCACAATGCATTATCATATTTTTATTAACACTTAAAGTTAAGGAAAGTAAAAAAAATTTATCTAGATGTTAACAGAAAATTGTCAAGTGTTCTTGGCAAAGTAAATGAAATTCTTGGTGAGGAGATTAAAACAATTTAAAATTTAGCTTTGTGATTTTTCACTCTGCATTTCGACTCCCAAATTGGAGGCTAGACACATAAATCGCGATTTATACGACGCACAGTTGAATTGGTGGAACCCATCGAAGAAAAGTAATGCTTATTATATTATATTATAAACTTTTATTTGCTTTAAAAAATGTTGGGACTAAGCACAATAATCTTATTTGCATTTCATTTAGTTTATGTCACAATCTAGTACAACCACGTGCGGAGTTCAACTCGTTTTTAACTTGTTAAAAGCTTGTTTATGCATATTTTAATACTTATCAACCATTCTCATTCAGTTAGTTTAAGCTATTGCTATTGCAATAATAACTTACTTCAAGATGTTCACGCTCGTATACTGCTCTCCTTCCAACTTGTAAGCTGGTAGGACCTTCGTTATTCATGAAGGACCATTTGTTATTCTTCCTTAAGTTTCCCTAATAAGAACAGAATTAACACTTAATCAGCATCGCTGTTCCATTCTGTTCGGTTTTACAGCCACTATGACTAGTTGTGCAGTGCCTTCCTACCATTCTGCGACTGTTCACATTTGTCTGTTCCCACCATGGTTTAGTATATTGCGCCAGGACTTCCATCAGGGAACGAGACAAGGTCTCTGGTTGCTCCAACGACTGGCAGACAATGTCGGTATCGTCATTGTCGTCGTTCAGCGTCCTTGTGGAAAATCTGGCAAACTTTATCTGCACTATACCTCCTAAACAAAAATTAATAATTCATAAGGACCGCGCGCCCGTGCATCTGGCGTGTCATTCAAAACGGCAACGTGCCGGGCGGGATGGGGATGGGTTACTCAAGATAAACTCGGCTAACGTGTGCTGCATTGCAGTAATAAAGCATTGTTGATTTTTTACTCAAGGTGCAATATGTGTAATATTTGAGAGCGTATTGCAGGCGTGGTCAGTGCGCTATGCTGAAATGTGATCCAGGGAATGGTACATAGACCGCCAATTGGATTCCCGGGGTCTCGTGGTCCCTTACGATGGAAGGTACCATATCCTGCTGTAAGATCCCTCCCGTCGTCAGTTCGACCCAGTTCAATGGGCAAATGTATCATGACCATTCAGTTCTGCACAACAAGTAGACCGAGCCCAGTCTAATTTCCTCCTTAAGTTACTGATTTCATGTAAGTATCAGGACGGTATAAAGCAGGTGTTTCATGGAATTCCATCGAGGGCGCGCGGGCAGGGACTGAGATCTTGTTCGACGGCATTGGGAGCCGCAATTTACAAGGTGTAGTCGGAACTGGTGGCGTAAATGTACTATTGACAACACCTTGTGCAGGTGATTTACGCTTCTGCTTTCGGTCTGAATCCGAGCTGCGGGCATACGTGGCGCCCGTGGGGGAAGCAAATGTTTATCTCCGAAGCACAGAGGGAGCTGATGTCGTTGCATCTGACAGGCTCAATCAGAGCCCTCTTTCGGTGGTGGAAGCAAATAAAAATTCATTGCGGCGGCAATCTGCACCCGCTTTATAAACTTCCGGCTTTCGGAAAATATTCAGTTTTTGTGTATCCGAAGGGAGGGGAACGAGCGTGGGTCATGTTGCAAATGAAATGTCAACAGAACACTTATTCCACTTGAACAGGAGGGGGCCCGGAGCGAATTTGATTGCCTGCGAGTCCTCGCATAATTCCAGCCGCCATGGGAATCTCACAGCGCAGAGGACACACTCGTCCTGGAACGGCCTATTTAGCCTCTTGTCCTTTTCGCGTAGGTTTGTTGGCCAATAAAAATTTCCCGCTGAATGTTTAATATCGAAAAATTGTTAATTTATGGAAGTTAATAAATTCAGAAGGGGCGCCGTGACTGTGACAGAACACAGCACATCCGTGCAGGCGTTCCATAGTTGTCACCGAGGACCTGCTCCCACTCCTCTTGCAGGCCTGCAATCCTGCACAACGGAATTGTAGAACAGAATTCTGCAGGAGGCATGTTTGTGCCAAATGGGTTTATCCCACCGGTGTTTGTATGTGCCCGCACCGAAGGGTTCATGATATATGTATAGAGTGCGGGGGCGGTGAGGAACCGGTGTTTGTCACGGTGTTTTCTGATTGTTCCTGGTTCATATCGGCCCAATGCTCCCCTGAGCGCCTTCGAACAGCAACAACCCTTATCGGGAGAGATTTACGAGTGCCACCTATGTCGGATTGAATAGTTCCTCGGGACTCGGAGGGCTGCTGCATTTGGGCCTTGGTGGCGGGTGCGGGCGGTATTGCACTTATAGACCCCGGCCGGAGAGCATTAAGGGCGTCATTTCTTTTGCACAATTATAAAAGGACTCTGAAAAAAGCTGTGTGTGCCGATTGACTGTTCGTTTTCTGAAATAGAATCAGTGCTGCGAACTAGGTCAATGCTTGGGGAATTTATCGGGAATCGGGATTTGTCGAAATGTAAAAGGTCTTTATCACTGAAAATAGTGTTAAAAACAGCCCTCCCGAGGGTTCGTTCGGTCCCAATAGGAAAGTATTGTTTTTGCTAATGAATACGCTTTGACACTCGGCAGGTATTGTTGATGATTTCTACTTTGCTGGCACTGCTTTCAATTATTGTGAAAGGCGTTAGTTACCAACTGGATTCCAATTAAAATCTCAAGGATATTAATGGTCGAAGGAACCTCGGTGAAATATTATAGTAAACTATTCTCAAAGGTCTGTAATGGGAGTGAGCAAAACTGAAACTACTCCTCCTATGAATTTTTTTTCATTTTTTTAATTGCAATTAACTTCGAAATCAAATGGATAGGTAAATTTTCCGAGTAGGTTTTCAATTATACCAGGGTCGATTTTTTTTTTAAAACGGTGTGCAAATATAACAATTGTCAGAAATTTTTGAATGTCTGTTTGTACTTGTACCATGTAAAAACTACTGCCCAAATTTGAATAGGCTTTTCACTAGTCTATAAATTAGTGTTCTAGAAGTAATATCAGACTTATTTCATCTCGTCACAAGACACGTGATTTGCAAATTATACAAATAAGTATAATAATAAGCAGAACGCTCTTGTAATATAAATTTGATGTGTTTAAAAGGAATTGTTTGCTGGTTTTTTGAGTTCAAATCGAATTAATATTTTTCAAAGCATTTTGAATTGTTGTTTGTATTTTACGAGGTAGGCATATCCTATAAAATTATTGCAATATGTTGTATGAAAATAATAGTAGCTTTAGTAAGGATAATATATTTTGTGCGTCTCTTCAAATCTATACCTTTTTTACTGAATTTGTTGAACCTTATGGTTACTTGAAATTATTGACACGAAGTGCAAAACAACGACAGATATTAAAGCCTTGTTTATATTGGTAATTGATGCTTATATTAAAGTCTAATGTTTTATTATTAATACAACATGGAGATTATATGGTCAAAAATATTTTGGTACATAAGTACACAACTTTCGGTGCTATGATATATTTTCTTCGGAATAAGCTATATAGTGTCAAAGAAGCTACATTAGTCAGTAATTGTCTATTCCTCCTATTTGGGATAAAACCACCCACAGGTATCATCAAACTCTCAAGGGGCAGACAGGAAATTCCACCGAACTACTTGACTTGTCCCAAATTGCGGTGTTTCATCTCAAAGCGGGTACACAAGTGCCAATAAACTTTGCAAACAGACTTTAGCCATGTGGACCCCGAGATGTGGTAAACAGGGTGACCCAGCTACGAAGAAGATTGCAAATGCATGCATGTGGAACAGGAGCAGCAACAGCAGTACTAGCTCTAATTTGCGCCAAAAGCTATTTTATCTTCTGATCGAAGATGAAAGTCTTTTACCGGAGCAATCACATCTTCATGAGTCATTTGTGATGCCATACTGGCCACGGGGAGTAAAGGAAGTTAAGGATCATCGTGATTGCTTCTCGTTTATGACACTTCGAACGCCACTTTGCACGAATAAGATTTTAGTTTTGGTATGAAACACAGGGTTCTAGCATTAAATCCAAAATTTCTTAACTACTGATTTCTGACAAAGGTTTCATCAAAGTACATACATCAACTGCCAGCTTAGCATTCGACTGAATGAGTGTATATTTAGTTCTAGTACTAAAGTAAAGTAAAGAACTAATTTTTTTTTTGGAATCTGAAAAGTTGCATAGTCCAGCAATTATTAGGAAATAATTCCTTATTTTCCTACAAATTTTGGTTTTCGCTAAACTTCTCTAAACTACACTATAAATGTCCTGCATATGTAACAGGATACCCGACAAAAGTTCTAGACTTACCTGAAACCCGTCGTAGGTCCAAGATCCAAACTTCATTTCGCACCGCTGATCATCGAACGGGAACCATGTGATATCGATTTTACAGGTTGATTTAAAAATTCCTGGCGGGACATACAAGCAAGAACCGTTGTTCCGGACGACAACATTTGTCGCGTAGGTGCCGTCGAATCCTTCGTCAGCACTGGAAATGAAAAGAAAAAAAATTTATGAGAAACGGCCATATTACATTTGATATCAACGTGGTGTGGGAATGTAGAGCATTCCTAGCCATCCCATTTATATGTATATTTATATAAAAGTGGAAAATGTGGCCACTTGGAAGATGTCTAGTGCAACCGCTGACTAGGAAAAATTCATTCACTCCAGAAACTGAACTCACTCCTTTTTTCGATTATCATAAGACGTCCCTTTTCCAGCTCCTCCAGCCTGTTTCCCATTTCATCCTACGAATCGTAGTTTCCTCCATCACTTGGGAAACCTTCTTATGAAATAGGTTATGAGCAATTTCTGGGTTGAAGGACGATGTTCTGCTGACCGCAGGTTTTCCTATCCCAATGAATCCTGCGTGTTTACGTTTTCATCGTTTTCATTATTTCCGGACCCTCAAATATTACTTGGGACGTGACAAGGACTTTTGTGGCAATTTAAGCGTTCACGTCCAGTCATTTCCACGCACTGCTAACATATCTAAGCCCATGGACTAGGCGAGACTGTCTGCCTATATGAATTATATTTTCCCCGGTTCTTATGGCGGCTTGATTTATACTGGCAGCTATCCCAAAAGATCGAGGCGCGGGTAGTGAAAAAATATAGAATGAACAAAAAATTACACCAGTGCTTGTCTTAGGGACGAGTTTATCCCAGTGGGAACGCTTCCGCTGATATATGGCCAGAAACAACTGGGAGACTCCCGTTAACACCAAAATTTGCAGACCTTCGTCGATCAGTCAGTGATTTAGTACCCTAGATAAAACTCAGTGTCTGGACCAGGCTGCGGGAAGACCGGGAACATGATTTTTCAGGAATGTTCATTTGGCACCATGTCCGTTGATAGGAAGTAGTCGAATGAAAATCCCCTTAAGAGGATTGCTCCAAACACTTTGCTAATTGAGAAAAGGGAAGTACACACTTGCCATAGGGATCCGCACCAAGTAATTAACTTTTTCGACGCCCTACTTCAAAATTGTATCCGTGTCCAATTGCCTGGACACGTGAATAATTTTCGCTAAGCATCCGAAGCAGTCAACTGGGATGGTTATCTAGAACGATTCATGTCCGGGAATATCAGTAGGGATACTCAGAAATGAATTATTGAAATGGGAAATTCGTGCGGAGAGTAATAGGCACCTTTGGATACCTTTGGGATGTCTAAAGGTCTAACAAGACAGTTCACATCCTTCATTGATGTTGGACATGTTCATGTGTTAGACGGATTCTTCAATTCCTTTTTAAGCACCAGATGGTGATTGATGGCAATTTTAAATATGAGCGATGATTGAATAAAAAGTTTTAATATTTTAAACAACATGACCCAAAATGCTCCCGTTAAAGGAAAGGTTCCCTTAATTGTGCGCTTTTGAAGTCATGTGAATCTGTTTGTAAATAGGTCGTTTTATGAATTTTTGTGTTGTGTGGGAAAGTAGAACACTTAGGGAATCACCTTGGTGTCTATCTATCTGTATGCCACAGGCAACTTCCTCAGAGACTGTTTGTCGTAGAAAGTTGAGGTTTGGTATAGTTGGACGTAGTAATGGCCCAGTTACAACCTACAGCACTAAAAGTTGAATTTTGATTTTAGGGAATAGTTTCCGTTCCAAAGTCATTGTGTTGGGCATCAAATAAGAGCATGTTAAAATACGAATGCAACATAATGTGGTTTCTAATTATTTTTCGGAAACGGATGTAGATTATAGCGTTATTCATAGATTAAATTGTTATGCGAGTCTAACTTACGCTTCACATGTTATATAAAAGTTAGCTGTTTAAACATAATTATTTAGGTTCTCCTAGGTAGAAAAGCTTTTTTTTTATGTATAACAAAACAGTGTCTATAATTTAAAGCTCTTTGTCTTCAAAATCAAAGAAGACCACAATTTCTAGAATCTCCTTTAAACAGCTGGTTTTTTTAAGAAAAGTGATTACAATCTTTCTTTTCTGGATGGGAAGAAATCCTTCAAGAAGGGGCATTGTTTATGCAATTAAATTTTATAGGATTTTGTTATAACTTGGATAAATCTGAATTTGATTATTAGAATCATTGTAACAGATTTCCCGGTTTTTCGTTCGACTGTTTAATTTTTTAAAATCATTTCATAGCTTTTAGGATCTTATGTTCAACATTGCGAATCTATTAATAGTTTTTTTTATTGAAATCCGTTAACACTTGTAGACTGTGTAACATAACATACATTTTTTTTGGCCTAGGATTAAAATTTTTTATTATACTTGTACTGGTTTACACTGACTAACTAGTTAATCTTTTGCCCAAGTATTTACTTAGTAAGTATCTTAGGCTTCGAACTTTTCGATCATTTCCTCAAAAAATAGATTTTGAAGATTTTGGACGATTTAGTGGCATAACAAACACAATAACAGCATAAGTAAATAATGTAAGCAACTAAAAGTATTAAGAAGGTTATACTTATACAATTAGAATAAAAATGGTGTGCACTTCAGTAATCATCGTTTGTCTAGTCTGGGAAAAATCTACATGCTACCACGGATAGGCAAGTTAAAAATATTGCTATTTCCTCACAGGATCACAGCTACGTTATAGTTTCTTTTCTCCTCAACCGTCCAGGGACCGGGAAGGCAACCCAATTAAGAAAATCAAGGAAAATATATAAGGAAAGACGAGAGACCTTTAAAAAGACGTGTGAATCACACTAAGAAAACGCAGGTGGAGAAAGAAAAGTAGGCTCCACAGCCAGAGGCGGCGACTCCGGGACGATGACCCGGAAAGCGGCGACGGCGGGACAACAGCTCGGGAAGATGAACATCAGCGAGCTGTGAAACGCCATAAGACACATACTGGTCTTACGTTAATTAAAAGCCTAATTACAATGGGAATGATCTTACTCGGAGCTATTCAGCGGCCGTCTGTAAAGTGCGTTCCGACGACGGGTGTGGGCACGGGGCTGGCTGTAAGAGAGCCATTTTCGTCCTTTAAGCGCTGGAAATGGGTCGCGAGCCGCCAGGCCACATTAGAAGGATGATGGCTGCCATTCCTGTTCCTGCCGGGTGGATCCCGGACGTCATTCACAGAGAAATGCAAATGTGTTGCGATATAATTTCCTTTCAGCTGCGGTTTTGTCCGTTCGCTCCTTTTATTTTTTATATCTCGTCCGTAGCGCTTCAATAAGGCTCTGTTCTTGGAAATAAAAAAAAAAACCCCATCTCCGTGCAGTTTAGCTGATGCTGTTCCTGGTGGATGTTGGAAGAATGTAAAACCCAGGGCCTTCATTCCTCCATAAGAGGGAATAGGAAATGAATTTCTGCTTGTGGAGATTTGATAGGAAACCGCGACAAGACCTACTCTACACGTTCAATTCTTTTCCATACACTAAGAAAAGTTATTGTCCTAGATCTAGTATCCAATTTCGCGATTCTCCGCAAAGAAAATATTTTTATGCTTTCAGTCTGTTTAACGTTCATAATTAGGCAAAATTAATAAATCAAATTGCAAATATTAAAAACCAGTTTCAGAAGTTGTGGTGAAAAAAAGTGAAGAGTTATAATACCAATTTCATTTCTCAACGTAACAACCCTTAAATGGTCGGTCAGTAGGCTTGTTCGCTGTTTTTATAAAGACACAATTTCAATATTTAGAGGCTATAATATAAACATATATTTTATCAAATTAACTTATTATAAATTTTTAATTGCTATTAAAGTTTAATTACTTCTCGTCATGGACATAATTTAAATGAATTAAATTTATTTACCGATATGTTTTGAAATTGAAAAATCCATAGGGTTGTCGTACAATTTAAAAATCAGATCAGAAAACTTCTTGGTTTCTCATTGTAGAAAGTAGGGATTTATTTTGAACATAAAACATGTTCAAAAAAATATATATTACTGCAAAAAATTAATTCCTTTATTTTTTGTTTAATTCTTAAATCTTTACAGTGAAGGAGTTTTCAAAATCTAAAATAGGGCAGAACAAAATATTCTCTCTTGTATGGTGTTAATATTTTAATCTTTTCCTACACATTGAAACTTTTAGCAAATTAATGAAATGATATAAAAACTCGAATGACACGTTGAGTTTTATATTACAAGCTTTAATTGGCTATTTAAAAATAACTGACAATAAAAAATATTTAACTAAGTGTGTATATAAAAATGTATTATTTAGAACCTCTCCCCGTAAAGTTATTTAACTTTTTGTATTTTTTATAATTTCTTAAGGAAAGAAATCTTATGTAAATGGGTGTTTTAACCGTTACTTAATTATTAATCGATTTTTAAGTCAATATGACTTTGCCTTCATTTCGTAAATATAGAATTAAAATTCTGTAAATGATGCATTGGAGTTCTGGAGTTCGAAATAAGCACTTATTTAATTCCGCTGATGTGTTTTGTCTTGGCTCGAGAAATTCGCTTCTAAGCGGGAGGTCCCATCTTGGAATCTTCCCGTGCGATACAGCAATTTCCTTCTGCCGTAAATTGTCCTCGAGTCAAAAAGTAGAGGCTGCCGCCATAAATAATGGCCTTCCGAGGCTATCTTAGGATGATCCCATTTATGACAAATTTTTATTTTATTTTACTTTGTGGGCACATAAAACGCTGCTGCGACAAGTTCATTCGACCCGGACCGAAGCCGGGTCCTCTTGCCGAATATCGTCTCGCTCGTGCCGTGACGGATACGCGTTTCTGGCCATGTCAGGCGAAATGTAAACATTGGTACATTTCGGTTTTTGCGGAGCTCCATATAGGCCCCAGCCGGGTGGCTATAAACTCGTGCTCGCTGCGTGTACACGTCCATAAAAAACATGCCCGAGACTGGGGCCCCGGGACCGGGCTTCATCAAAGCCAAAATTTATTTCGTTCGCAGGACTTGATCGAATGATTTATTTATCAATTTGAGTCGCAGGACTGTGCTCCGGCCTTCAACCTCCAGTAGGGCTCCAAATATGCCATTTGTTAGCCGGGACACCCCCCGCAATCCGCGCCCCGGTGAGCCTGCTGTGCTCGCATGACGGGGCTATTAATTTCAGACTTTCGTTGGCCGCAGCTGATTTCTTGAGCTGTTACTGTTTTATCGGAGTTTATCGTTTCACATCGATTGGGTTTTATAGATCCTGCGAGTTAATTGCGGTGAAAATGGGGATAACGTCATAGCAGCTGCCCTATTTTTCATCCGACTAAATCTTAATGCCCTCACCCCGTATATACGACTATTCTGACAGAAATTTCCCCAGCAATAAACTTTTTCTAGCAAAGGTAAAACTATAATGACCTGGGAGGAATTGTAATCATTCCAAACGGCGGAAATAGAAAAACCTGCTCCAGGCACAAGAAAAATTGGAACTGTAGTTGACTAATTGTAAGGAAATGCGAAAGTTAAAAACATTCAATTATAGTTACAAGTACGATTACCTGGAATTCTAGTGACCTTTTCATTTCCTTAGTAAAGTGTTTAAAAAGGTTTTCAATTCCACTACAAGGAATTATAATTATTAGCCTATTCAACCAACTACTAAGGAGATAATGAAATATTTGATTGAATCATTTATTAAATCCAATTCCTTCTGATGGAATTATGGAAGTTTTCAAGTTCACAAGAAAATTTAATTGTAATTGATGGTTGATTTGACCAACTATTTCAAAGAGATAAAAAAAAATCTGACTAATTCGTTCTCCAATTACAATTCCTTTTAATCAAATAGGAAAATATTTCAAACCTTATAATACTTATAGTCTACCAGAAAATTGTAACTGGCAATTGGTTCAACCAATTTAAAAAGTATTTAATTAAAGTAATTACCAATTGCAATTATTTTGATGGAATTGGGAAGGATTTCAAGTTAAATTAATTAGTTTAATTCACAAAAGGATGATTTTCTAAACTCACTGAATTTGTTTTTTAAAAAAGTTAACTTTTCCGGAAAACTGAATTTCTCCCGTCCTAGTTTTTATTCATCAGGTTGTATGTGACGAACATAGGTAACAACTTTCTTCAGGTCACTAAGAAAACAATCACCCGTAAAGGTGAACCATCCGTCCCTGTTCAACTAGGTCAATGTCTAAAACCTAAAGAGCCTAATTAAGTGTCTATCTCCATTCAACCAATTCATCCGGCTCCCTGCAGTAAATTTGCACTAGAATGGCTATTCGCAACAGTGACATTGTCTTAAGGATGATGAGCTTCGGATGAATAAAGACTAGATGAGGACCTGGCAGGATAAGGATTTCCTCCATTTGAAAAATGAATAAAAGGTCCCAAAGTCAGGGAATCATTTTTAGCCGGTTGATATTGCTACTACTTCTGCTGCTGTTGTCCAATGCTGCTCTCCCGGGAAACGTTCCGCCTGGCCAGGACCTTGACTTTTCCCTGTCGGCGAAGAGCATTTTAGCTGAAATTCGCTTTTGTGTCGGCATTTCGTAAAATGCAGCAGAACTTGAGCCTCCTGGCGCTGTTTGGACAATGAGTGTGTCCCCTGTGCTTGCTAATGGAAACCCCACTTGGAACCCCACTTACCCGTTCTGTAGAGTGCGGGCCACCAAGCCAGTCCTAAGCAGACTCTATAATTTAAAAGCAACCCTTTTCGCTCTCCTTCTGCCTATAACTGCGGGCATTCCTATATGGTGCATTTTTCCTTAATTCCACATACATCAGGCTCATCACCTATGCAAACAGGAAAACTTTACGGAAATATGTCGTGCTTTAATATAGGGCGATTAGCCCTATTTATTAAAGTTTCGGTCAATAGGACAAAGATCACATAAACTGGGAAAAGAGGAGAATCTCTTGTTCCTTATTAATCCCTCACTTTTGATATTCAACTATTTAGGTCAATACCCAAAGATAAAATCTATAGGATGACATTCTTTAAATTATTGTACTACAACTCTAAAACATATGATCCTATAAATTTTATTGAAAATCGCAAAAATTCTTTAAAGACCTATAAAAGGCATATAGGCGTATCGTTTTCATATGTCAATAAACTAGTTTTTTAATTGCTTTTATAAATTGTTTGCTCTTATCCACGGCCTAATTGGAAAAACAGTACATCTTAAAATATCAAAAGTATTTTTGTGTGTAACCCATGTTATTTTGAATGTTGTAAAAATGTTTGAAATTGGTTTCTGAGGCTACTTCGAACAATTTCACAACTTCACAAGTAATCTTTAACTATAGTATAGATTATAGTCTGATCTAGATACAAGGATAGATATTGGCTTACCTGTTATACATCAATACGTCTGGCTTCCATAGCCGATGAGGAGGTATTCTCAAATCACGGACCCCACCATATTCGCTGGAATTCCACCGTAGGTTCATATCATTCCATTCCTGAAAGCAAAGTGTAATAAGAATTTTAAAAAATTTCTTTAGAAAATACACTTTTATTTTTAAATATTGAGGTTTTAATCAAACTTGAAGACACAATAAGAAATTTCGAAAACTGGTGTGTAATTGTATTGTAAATTATTTCTAAATAGTTTATATATACTATTTTTAAATCTGAATTTTTTCCTAAACGAAATTTATGTGACTATAAAAGATATTTCGTTTTAAAAGAGAAACAAAAGGTCGACCAAAATCAAGTGCTGCTCAGTAATTATAAAAAGAATTAATCCAAAGAAGAGTAGGAAAATAAATCTAGTTTTTAATTTCAAATTAAGAATTACAAAGATCTAAGGATTTTGCTTCGGATGCGTCGAAAGGCTAAATATAGAGAAATGTAGAGGGTCAAGTTAAAAGAGCATTAACATTTTTTGCAGGTTGGTTTACCATTAGATAATTTTATTTATTCAAGTGATATGAAATATATTGCAGATAAACTGGAGCTTTCAATGACAACTATTATTTCACCGAAGCATCTAGATCTAGTATCTTTAGACCACTTTGGTGATACCAGTTAAATCGCTCGAAGAGGCCTTTATTAACCATTCTAACCATAAACTCAAGGGAAAGTAGCAGCCAAGCGGTCACAGAAACAGCCGCTATTTATTCGGAACTCATTTTTATATTATACCTTTGAAAAGTCCTCAATTTGTGCTACGTTAGAACATTATTTTTCTTGTATGAGAGAAGTACCATTTCAGAGTTATGTACAATGAACCCTCGAATAACACGGTACTGGAGTTCTTATTAAATTTGGAACGAAATGTTCATTTATGTATGTATCCAGAGTGTCGAATAACACGGTTTTCAATGAACACGAAATTAATTAACCGTGTTATTCAAGGGTTGACTGAACATACATCCATTTCGTTAATTAGTACAGTATTTTTCTAAGGCTTTAAATATCACTTTCATTTTTCTAGATTTGACCCATTATATCGTATTATATCAAATATGACCTCGGAACTTTACAATTTTCATCAATTTGTTTAAAAAATATGAGTCAGCCCTATTCCATTTCTTTGTTAAAAATTATCACAATTCGTTTTAATCTTATTGATCGTTTTTATTGAAAAATATTGAAATTTGATTCTGTTTTTCACCTAAATGATTCAAAAAAATGATATATTTGTGTCTTGGTTCTTCATATTCTAATACAATGTATTAGTAAAATATCTGTATTGAACGTTTTAGATTATATTTATGGTATTATTATAGTATTGTCTTCTATTTTTCTACAGAGATGAATTACCCAACAAACACATAAATATAGAAATAGCAACATTGAATTTCATCAGCAAAAGTTTTTTTTTAGTTAGCTTGTTCCTTTTAATTTTGTTTTAAAAAAATCCTTTTCCATTCTCATATATTCTCAAGTATTAAGGCTTAAAGAAAAGTAAAAATATACTGAAATGACATCCAAACTTTTTACTAATTTATTTCAATCTAAAGGTTTTATAATAAGATTAGTGAGCTTTCTGACTATACTTTAGATAAAATACAAGCGATCTTAATTAGGGAACTCCGAAATGAAAAGCTGATTGAAAAACTTAAAATTTTGGTGGTACATTTTATAAGGATTTATTCTAAATAAATTAATTTCGACAATGAATTTCTTTTAGTGAATAAAAGTAGAAGTCGATAAATTTATCATATCTTTAGTTATTTTTTTATTATTATTTTATTTCTTTCATACACGTTTTAATTTGAAGAAGCGAAAAAAGGTCTAAAAGCACAAAAATGTAAAACAAGTTACATACAGATTTATATATGAATGTTAACAGACGTAACTTATTCTGCTTCCTAGATATTATCTAAGATGGCTGAATACCTGTCCCATTAAAAGAGCGTTCCTTTCTTGGAGACCGTTTCTCAGGCAATAAGTCGCGATTTAATTTGCCGACTTGAAGTCTTCTGCACCTGATTCTATCACACCGGAGCATAGAGAACATAGAGATGGGTATAATTGAAATAATTCCTAATTCCGAAGGAAGAGTCCTTTGAAGTTTTTACCTTTAGAGCATCCCGTGAGGAAAATAAGTACTCAAAGTTCTATAACTTTGTCCCAATTCAAATGGGAATCGTTAAAAAGGCGAAATCTGATACTTCTCGACCTAGCTGCGAAGGAGCTACGGCGGTGTAAGTGCTGTACCGCCCAGTGTAGGGCCACTGTCTTGATTTCCAGTGGCATCTGGCCCTCACCTCCGCCGAAGGTGAGCACAGGAATAATCAAGATAAAACACTTGAAAATATCCAAGCCTTTGGGATTTCTTCTCGCACGAATTTATCGCATTGAATTACCCTTGACTAGCGTCAAAACACTTGAACATAGGCCGGATGGCGAGAATGGGGCGTACAATAGAGGCGCGCTCGAACAGGCTCCAGTGCTTTAATAGACGGTGCTCAAGACGTTCGATTCAGGGTCTTTCGAGCCGTCGGGCATTTCAAGGAGCCAAAGAAGAACGAGGACGAGGAAGGAGTGGGCTGTCTGAGCGGGACACCTTCACGAACCGTTGGCCTTTCGAGTATTTTTTAATTACTCGAAATAATCTTGGAATTTCGGTGGGATTTTGCGATGAAAAGTGGATTTCGGCGCGGACAGCAAAGCACCTTGTTGGTTTCGGATAAACATGATAAATATAAAAGAAGGCTCCTCGGGCAAAGGGTACTTCAAATGCTCGCTCCATCAAACAAGTGGGTCTTTTGTAAGGTCTAAGGTGCAGTTCGTTGCAGTGCTGCAGGGCGAAACCGGGGATGAAAGCCGCACACGTCCCAAAATTAAATTTTGGGATTAACAACGATGTTGCCATTTACCTGATGAGCTTAACCTTCAAGCGGGAGAGGCCACCCATTCATACCTGGTTTTCTTGCTTCCAGGCGAATCGTGGAAGGATGATGTTTATTTTTGCCAAGCAGAGTGAACTAGATGAGGGTCCTTATGTTCTAGAATCTAAAGAGAAAAAGGGCATACAAAAAAGCGGCCAATGTGTTTGTTTAGTCTATTAATAATGGCTAATACATCAGACAATAAGTAGTATAAGTGTAATTATTTAATGAATCTCGGGCATACTATAAAACGAAAAGACACAATGTGATAACAGAGCACTTTTGACATAGTATCTAGAACGTTGATCCCTGGTTAAATTATTGTATAAAAAACGTTGCTCTCTGATCTGTTTACGGCCCTAGAAATTTATGGAATAGTCTGTCTGTCTGTTAGTTTAAGATTTCGGAAGTGTGGTACCTTCCACAAAGACAAGGACACCAAACTAATTATTTGGAAACAACTAATTGTTATATATAATTCCATACAGTGTTTAGCAATCTAAACTCCTAAACCCTGCATTTTTCAAAACTGTTTATACAGGGTGGCCTAACAAAAACGAAGCAAGCTTGTTTAAGCGTACTCATCATCATGTCTAAAAAAACTACTCCAAGGCGTTAATTTTGTTATCGGGGAGAAATATTTCGCACATACTTCTCCTTTCCCTTCCAACTCGAAACGGACAAGAGATTAACTTCTACAATTTTGAATGAAATGAAACCTAGAGCACTACTTCATTTTAGTCTATAAAATTTTCAAAGACATGCGTTTGCATAAATATATTAATAATTTTATAGCTTTATGATTTAACTGTTGTAATAATAAAAATAATTTTAAATACAAAGAAGCAAAGCAAAAATACAACTCATTTTGCAAATGCCTTAGTATGAACAGGTAAGAATCGTTTGTAAAGCCGAAACATATGTCCAAAATTGAAAAAGTAGACATATCAACAGTTTAGGAAAATATAATCAACTTGTATGTTGTAAATGATCATGTATTGGGCAGTTTGGCTATGTTTATTCAATTTTTAATATGCATATATCGTTTCTACAAAATTCTATAAAAAGAAAACGAAAAAAATATAGTGAGCATTTAATTTCTTGAGCTTTCTGAAACCTACATGCAAGTGTGTATTTTATATTTTTTAGTTTTTCAAAGTAAAATACGCACAAATATTTAAATGACCTATAACATATGTACCTATGGGTTAGGATAAAATAGGATAAAATTGACATGGTTTCTGTTGAATTTTATCTATAACTTTAAAAAGGTTTTTGAATCATTAACAAACAAATAAATGTTTAATTCTGTGCCCAACAAAACTACCGGCCATGTGCAAGTTCAATTCGCGCGCCGGGGGTTTCGTATCACATTTTTTCCATTAGTTCGCAAAAAGCTTTTTAACGATAACCTGTGATTTGGGAAAATAAAATCTTATGATGCGTTTGAGAAAATAATTTTGCATAAGTGATAAGTTTGCAAAATTATTTTCTAGAAATCTATAAGATCTAGAATTTTCGTCATAATTTTCCTGTAAACTTTAGATAAGGCGTTGTTATATTCCTTATATTTTTTTAATTCTAAGTCCAGGGGAAATGCTCCATTTTTGCATATTTGTCAGGATATATTTTTAAATAATCTATTTAGAATTATGAAAAAAAATATTTTTATATTCCTTATTACAAGCTCTTTTATATTACCTCCTCGATGATATACAAAATGTAATTCTCTTTAATTTTTATATGAATATTTTAGTGTTAACTAGTGCAAAAATATTTGGATTAATGAGATGTATTACTTTGCCAAATTTAAGTTTCTACGTCGCATAGTTTCTGAGAAAATCGGCTATGACAGACGGACAGACGCTTGAGTGATCTTATAAGAGTTCCGTCTTTCCTTTTGAAGTATGGAACCCTAAAAACGGAGATTGCTTCTAGCGAAAATTGTTCGTTTTTTTTGTCCGTTATTTGCCTGGCTAAAGTACATGCACTGTCAACTTGAAATTTGAAATTGTTATAGGCTTTATGTATTAACATGTAGCAAGATTTTAAAATTGTCTACGATTTAAAAGGACAGAGGACGTTTTTTTTTGGCCATGCCCGTTTGTGTATTTAAATGCATAAGTAAAAATGTATAAATATCGCGATTGCAAGTCTGAATTTATGCAACTCTTCCCATCCCATTCCATTTTATTTAATAAACCTATGTCACTATTCATTTAAAGCCGATTTCATTTCTTGGCTCAACTGGTCTTACCTGTCCATCAAATTTATTTTTGTACGCTTTGATTCGTTTTCTTCGTTCCAAAATTAGTCTACATTGAATTTTTCAGGTTAAACAAAAATTCATGCATTGAAGGGTTAAGGTTCCGAAGCAGAAAGACCAGTCCATAATCATTTCTCGTTTTTCGAGTTTCTTTGTTGTATTCTCCCTGGTTTGTCGGCCTAGAGCCAGGTATCAACTAAATTCGGCAGTGGACCCAACAGGGCTGGCTGGAATAGACACGCAGCGCGATATCGATGACATTACAATTCCATGGTCCTTGTGAAAAAATCCCTCTATTGTTTGCTGCTGTTGTGTGGCCATTTTCCTCGAGCTTTATGGTCGACTGCATCTGGCCGAGGACACCGATTGGATTGCCTGCGGCTATTGCACTGCAGAGAGTTTTATTGAAACAAAAAACTACGCCAAGCGGACGCACAGCATGGCGGAGGCGGCCCTTTGTACCGTCTCGTTGAAATTTTTTTTCTCAAAAGAGATTCCCCCTTTTCTTTTGCTAATTTCCAGGCGAATTTTCAGATGAGGCGAAGTGCACCTTGTGCTCGTTCTGCCTCTGTGGCAAATGACCCGGAAAGTGATTCGCATACATTTGCCAAATGCGAGGCACAGGGTGCTCCTCCGAGCGGTAGTCGGCGGTACAAGGAAGAAAGGAGATGCCGCTTTCTTTCTGTATTCGGTTCGTATGGGATGAGGGACCAGCATGGATCTCGATCCCCATCTCTACGCCAGGGCCTTCCTCTTGGATGCAATTTGCCCGCTTAAGCACAAACAGATTGCCATTTACATCGCCATACTTAAATAGACGGGAGCGTTGCCATTAAGAGTCTGAATGGCGAGAGGAAATTCTATTTAAGGACCTCAGAAGCTGCCAGTGATGCATTAAACGAGCCGCGATGGAGGAGGTGATTCTAATTGCACCTATTGAGCTAATTTAATTGTGTTCGCTTAGCACTTGCGCCGCCGCCTCGTCAAAAGACTCCAGTCACGGATTAAAAGTGCCGCGGCCTTTCCGTCGCCGGAAACGAAATGCGGAGGTTATCGATTAGGGGCGCCATACACCACCCCAGTGTTCTGGAGCTCGTGCAATTCCCGGAACCCTCCGGAGCCTAGAGTCGACGAGGCAGGAGCACCGTCGGTAATTAGATTTCAAAAGCGCTTTTTATTTTCCCAGTGCTCGCTACTGCGGCAAGGCAGGAAGAGGGAATTTTATGCAAACAAGTGCTGACCTCTGTGCCTGTCCCCTCATGGAAGCACCGCCGAATTGTGCAGATCAATCAGCTCCCAGGATGCATCAAAAATAAAAGTTGATTGGTAGTCAAATATTGGCGTCCAGGGAAAATAGAATCAATTGGGGCCTTCGGCCTTCCGTGTCGTCGTGGTATGGCACGGGCCTTCACCGGGGTTTGCCGGGTTCGAGCTCTCACGCCCGCTGGGATCTCCTCCTGGAGCGCGTTCACCAGCTTTGCCCTACTTTATCATCACGGCTGGGTACGTTTTATTGTCCGAATTTAATGCTGCTCATTAGGCATCTTCGCATTTATGCATTTATGTGGAATGTGCGCCCTCGCTGCTTCGATGGATGCGGTTCCTGCGGTGGTCGCCGAAATGGCCTGTTCCCGGGGCAGCGTTCAATCTGCGGCGGTCACGACTACATGCAGCCGAAAATATCATCTGGATTAGCATCCCATTTTGATTATCGTCCCTCGCGAGGATTAATTAAAGCTTTTCGTAGTGGGAGACAGCTGAATTAGAAGTCTAGGGCTATTCCTGACCGATGTAGTCAAATACTCTGAATCGCTGAGATTTTTACGGAGAGGTATAAATGCTATATTTCACTTTTCGTACACAGAATGAGTGTAGGTATTATCAGTTTGCAAACATTTGAAACCGGCAGGCACATTACTGTGAAGGATTTAATTAGAGGAGTAGCTTTTCAGTTAACGATTTCCAATGAAAATTCGATTCTATTGATTTGATTCTTGTGAAAATTGGATTCGAAACAAACCTGATGGGTATGAGTTTGATTCGTGCAGAGGGTTCCGGCCAGCAACTATCAAACAGTTTACTTTTATCAGTGGAAGTTCTAGTTTTAATTATGTAGTTATACTACTGTAATGATAAAATCGTGTGAAAGGAAATTTGAAAGCGCTATAATTATTCTATAAAGGATAGGGCAATCGCCAACACTACAATTCTTCAAAATTATAATTTTATTAATTTTGGTAAGAGAACGAACAATAAGTTTTCGAGATATTTATTATGCAGCTATAGCTGGAATTGGGATTTGAAATCCTTAAGTAGTAAAATATCAATGCTTTATTCTGTTTAAAAATTACCACGTTATCTTATTTCTTCACGTTTCATGCAAATATGTAAAGGAATTTCTTGATTACGAAGCATGTAGCACAAGTATGTAGACAACGTAGATTATAATACTATTACTTTTTGAGTCTAAATTCTATAAACATTAAAAAGCGTTTCTTTTTATCAACTTAAAATCCAAAACTGAACGAAATCCTACACGTATCAACTTAGGGTTCTGTTGTAGTATCAGATATCATTAATTTGGAAGTGGGTTTCATTCCTACTGTAGGACTTTTCTAATTCTTTTCTTTATTATTTTTTCAATTTTATATTAGTTACTTTATTACTTTTCCTAATATCTGTTCATGTTTTGTTCCAAATGTACACTCAAATTTATTTTTCTTTGTGACGGTTTCTTAGTGGTTATTGAAAACAAGACTGATTTAATTTCAAATGGATTTTCTTCGTGATCTTATCAAATGATTTTATCCGTTTTTGTTGAAGGTACTTACTTATTGCTATTTCTAAATAATCATCAAATTTTGAAAACGTATGATTGGAAAATTATAGGCTATACATTGAAGCATTTTAGAGGCTCGTTTTTAACGAGTAGTGCGAATGAACGAATAAAAACGTTATATGGTATATTCACTGCATTTTTAGAAACCTATTCGTTTTGCAATTTCTATTCATGCATATCTTTGCGTTCATTAGAACATTATAAAATGAATTGTTGACGAAGATATGAAAAAATTTGAAGGATCCGTAGTAGTTACAGAATCTTAATAAACTCGGTCAATGCTAAGCCAATTTTATATATTTTAAGGAAATAAAGAAAAATATTGTTTTGGGTGTCGAATGTAGACTAAAACAGTTACCCATCTATTCGGACTTTCCCGTCTGGAAGTTTTATATACAAGAAGGGTTTGTCGAAGAGGTACTAAACTTAGGTCCCTCTCAGGAGAAAAGGGCTTAGTTTTAAATTTCCCTAGTATTAACACCATTCATCAAAATTTATTGCGTTTTAGAAATCTGAATACTAGGACATTTGTTCGTCGAAAATCAGGTACAGATTGAAAGCGAACAATGACTAGAGATGATTGTGAACTAGCGTCATCAAAATTATTTGGGTTAGCTTTTTTAGGCGACTCAGGACAAATGAGGACTATAGATTAACAATTTTTCCAATATGAGTATACATGTTAAATCTAAAATGAATGTTTTAAACAAAGTTAATTCAGTCATACTTCACAGTTTACATTGTTTTTTGTGCAGAATATCTCTAACTATAATTTTAGACTACTCTAAAATTGCTAGTAAATACTTTTATGATGTTTCATAAAATACAGGATGTGAACCTTAAATTTTCTCAGCTAAGTATTAGATCGGCAACCATGTGTCCACTACATTTTTATGATACTTTAGGTGGTATTCACCAAGCTAGTCATAAAATTATGATTACTAAAATATAATCCTTCAAACGAGGTTTGCTTATAACACCAAAGTAATGGCCAATAAATTGTGATTACATATTTTTTATAAATAATAATTGACTACAATTTGCGCATCGTAACTCTGCTAGTATTCAAAATTTCATTGCTTAGTAACTTTATGGCCGCCCAACGTTGATGGCTTTTTGATGTCCATAATATTGATTGGTTTCAACGGAGTAAAAGTAGGTATTATAAAGTTAAACACGGAGTTAGTCCTCTATATGGCAATCATGAATTTTTAAAGAGACTTCCCATTGAAATTTATGTTTCTTAATCAGTGATTTAAGTACATTGTCCCTTCAATGAATAAAAAATGCTGTGTTCATTGTCAAGTTTTGCCCGTCATTAGGATGGAAAAATAGGTAACACATTTTTATAGGATAGGTTAAGTTATTCTTTAATTATTTTGCTTTATAAGTTTCAAAAAGGAAAAAAAAGAGTAAGAAATTCGTACGAAATTTTAAATAAAAATTAATCATTTAAAAGATTCAGAATTGGTAAAATAATAATTTTTTGAAACTTTTTGTATATAGTAAAATATTGAAAATTTAATAACATAAATAATTATTTTGTGATAGGTAAAAGTTTTAGCATTTATTTAAAGCATTTGTAAAAATAGCATTTTGGAGCTAAAAGCAGTAGGTTGTTTAATCAAAAATGGGGATGTTTTAAAATAGTGGAAACTAAATCCCTTTTCAGCTTTTGTAGACTTAAAAATATTTTATAATTACTTTTACCAGCACTTCCTTTAAAAATTTTGAAAGGAAAAGGGATACCTCGTCGAGAAAAAGAAATATGGAGATTTTTAGGAAAATCCCTGACGATTTATGTTCTTATAATTTGTGGTTTGGCCTGTGCGTTAGTCAGTCGGTCTTTTTCAGAAATATAAATAAACCTACATTTTATAGATTGAGAAGGCCTGAAACATGTCGATTTCTTCTGTTGTAAGATTGTCGGAAAAATAAAAGTGCCTTCGAATAGTAAGATCGTTTCGATTAAACTATAAAACAGTCGAGACCAGTCGCCTTCATTAATTTTTTTATATACACTCTATCTTCAAATCGTTTCCACTTGCCCTAGAAAAGTTAAATTCAATTTATTTACAGGCTGAAGAAAAAAGCCTGGCACCTTCGAAGACAGTGGCGATTTTTCGCTTTTGGAACCATCACAAAATCTGGCCATAGCCGGCGACGTGCCATTGGCTCTTTCGTGGAGCTCCCACTGATCAAACTAATTAGTCTCACTATTTTTCCACGAAATAAAACCGGTCGCAACTGAAAATGAAAATACCGAAACACGAAATTACTTTTTTCCGCGAAATTGAGCAGAAATCTCATTAAGTAGAGGATGCCGCTTTTAAGGAAGGCGATCTGTGCGCTGGAATGCCAAAGGACGAAGCGGGAAAAAGGGACACCGGACAACGACGCTGGAAGAAGCACTTAAAGAAATTCACACGGTCGAAACTGCAAGTCGAAGAAGGTACATTAAATCTTAATCCTGGTTACCGAATTCCATAAACAATTCGATGACAGGGACACAAGGGGAGGATCTATCTGGGGAGTTCCAGAAAAGACACCAAGAGGAACTGCCAAGGCCCTGATTGGAATCTGGAACGTGGAATTGTCCTTTGATTTCAGTTTAATGATATGGAGCAAGGTGGATTTCCCTGGCGCTGGACCGGGCACGTACTTACCAGTTTTAGCCATATATTCGTTATCAGCAGCTGATTTTTCTCGTCCTGTAAGAAAAAGAAGAGAGACGCATTAGAAGATATTGGCGATCTTTTATACACTTTGAGGCTATTTTATTTTAAACTTAGTTATAGCCTTTCTTATTTATAGCGCACGTGTGTCTGGATCCTTTACTATGGTTCCATACTCTACTAAGGACAAAATTATCTGGGTTAGAGTTAACGACGAAAAATGTTGTCCTTTATGCTAGCTCTGAATCGCAAATAGACGAATCTAAAAAAAAACCATCTGGAATGCTTTTAACTTTGATTATTTTGAAATATCCAAAAATCAAATCTAACAAAGTTTTAAAATCTCTCTATTAAAGTTTTACTCAGTGAAATCAGAATATCGAGCCGAGGTCTTTTTTATTGTCCATTGCTTCTGCTAAAATGGTTTTAATTGTTATCAATACAATGGACGTTTGAATAGAAAGCGTTCAATAGAAAGCATTTTTTAAATTCAAAGTTCTCCCTATTGTTGACTGAAAATGATTTTTCTTTTTCGTTTACCTCTCTCGTCTGTAATTACCTACAGTCATCATTTATAATCAATAAGAAATGAAAACAGCATTTAAAAAATTTTTTAATGAGGTGTAAATAAAATTATACGCGAGATTTTACTATAAAATGAAAATACTTTTAAATTTTATATGTACTCATATTTATAACTAATAAAAATTTTTATGTTTATTCATTTTAAAACTACTGCATTAATTCTGATTGATTTAGCTAGCTTTAACGAATTTTTGTGTCCTAAAATAATGTGGTAAGAGTGGAGATAAAATTTAATTTGCTACAGCACGTTTAATAGGGGTCTATTAGAAATTCAGAGCATGAAAAAGGCACATGAAAACCAAAATCGATAAAAACGGAGAGCAAAAAATTTTTGTGTACTGTGTTTTAAAGTATAGGTCTCTAATTTCTCGCAACCCTACAGAGCTTAGGAGTACTGGGAATCTGTGAACTGTTCTATCATATTGTAGGTTTCAGCTGAACATTAGTATGCGAAAAGTGTTCATAGGTCAATTGAGAATATAAGTAATACTTATTTGTCTATTTGTATAGATATGTACGACTGTAAAGAAGTATATTAAAGTGCGGGTATATGTTTATAATTTGACGTTGACTTTAAAGTACCACATCACTTTACACTCAAAGCTACATCACCAGAAAGACAATGATAAAAAAAGCGAGGAAGAGATAAATAATAGCTGACTAACTAAAAATTGCTTCGTGACGAAAGGAATTGCTCCTACATAAACAGAATTGCTATTGATTAATTTCATTCAAACTTTTTCTAGTTCTCGACTGTTTACTATCTCGTCTGAGCATTTTTATCCGCCAGACATTCCCCATCCATCTGAAATTTCTTCAGTAAATGAATCAGAAAGTTTTGCCACATGGTTCATTGGTGTCTTCATGTGTCCCAACAACAGAAACATCCGCAGCTAGAGACAAAAGAGCGAACACTTACGATACTATATAGGAAGTGCAGATCGGGTTGCCTCGCCTTGGCGCCTTGTCCTTATGATGATAAAGTCCTGTGCCAGATTACTAAGAAGAACTAAGTCCTTCACGGTTCCTTGGGAACAGGACCATGGGACCCGAGATCGGGAGCGCATATCTGTTTGCGAATTTTCCGCCAGCTGCGCTTAATTTACTCTCGTGGATTCTGCAGCAGCTCGCGGCATTCCCAGATTATACATATCATTGAAAAGTGATTACAGAAGGATTTTCCGAGTGCACTCAATGAAAGGAGCGTTTCTTTCTGGAGCACCCGTCTTAATTGCTAGCAGCTGAGTCGTCCTCCTTATCTCCGTCGCGGTGGCGGTACACTTCTTTTTGAGGTCTTTTTTTCAGCAGCCAATTTGGAAGAGTCTTCGGCAAATACGAGGAAGAAAACTGTTTGTCCTCTTTGAAGGCGAGATACCTTTTGGAGCTAATTTCAGATCTGCCACTTTTGAAGCCGCTGTAGCAGGTCTTCTCAGATGGAAGGACTCGTAAGTTGCGGGAGTCGTATCAGCAAAGTGTCCTAGTTTCTGTGATCTGGGAGGGGTCGGACACTAAGTAAATGCGAGTGAGTGCCTGGTAGATACAATAAACTTCAAGGACGTGAATTTATTTGATGGCGAAAGAGTTCAGCCGAAGTTCCTTTTTAGGTACATTTGAAACTTTCCCAAGGCTGCGTTCTGGTCACGGCCTTTTCGCCTCAATATTGAACGCGACACTTTGGCGTTCCAGGGACGGCTAGAATCACGTCTCACGTGGTGAAACTCGTTAGGAATTGCGGGAACTCCCTTCGTAATAAGTGCGCGCCAGACTCGTCTTGTAAGAAAACAGGCGTACGTCGGTCTTCCGGACGACGATGAAACAGCAGTCAAGCCTCTTAAGGATGTAAATTAAGAGTAAAAAGGCGCTTAGGACATCCCGAAACAGACGCCCGACAAAAGTTGCAAGGTGTGCCCGTCTCCCGGCAGAACTAATTCTTAATGACACGTCTGAGTGGGTGTGGAGAGGAAAATTGTTTTTCGAGCAAAAGTGGGCCTCGTTAGGGGTGGTCCTCTCTTTTGAGCACTTTCTGCGGTTAAGTATCACAAGCAGTCGTGATGACAAGGGTGGGCGTGGGGATTGGACAGAGAAAAGGTGCATTAGAATTAGTTTTAAATTATTCGGGAGAGTGGGTGGCCACCCTAGCTACGGTGAGCCGAGGTCTCTTTTATGCTCCTTCTGGCGAAAACTAACCTCAATGAGTTTTCTTTTAACGAGTTCCCATCCATTTCGAAGCGGACTTCGTTAAAAGTTTGCGGAAGCAGAGAAGAAGCATTTTGCTGCTAACCGTGCTGGCCTTCCCTTCAATTTACGTAAAAATCACATGGACAAGTTTGTGTTCTTATTGGGGTTAACCAGGCGTGGAAAAAGAACCTTTTGCGTCGCTTGGAAATCGCCTTCTAAAGTGATTCTACTTTACTAAGAACTAGTTCTTGAGCAGTGCTAAAAGTAGAACCAGTTCAGAAGCACAACTTTCTATTGCCACTTAGATCACTTTTTTTTTCACATTGCTTAAAATTTCGACAAAATTTTGGAACCACAAAGTTTGAACGTACATCATATTTTAGTATACGCCTCTGTACTCCTATATTTATGTAATTTATGCTTGTATGTTCGGATGTTAAGTCTAAACGAGTCAATTAATTTCGATGAATGAGGTATGCTCAGATTTCTCTTGAATCTACAAGTGCCATTAAATTTATCTAGTACATACGTATAAATCAATATTACTATACAATGTTTAAATTTATCATATAGGATACGGGATTAAAGTGTTTGGAAAAACGATTACTAATTAACATTATCATTAGATTTTGCTTAATCTGAGCTTTTGATGACAATGAAAGGAACACACGGGAAACATCTCCTTGAAAGAACCACTTCTCTCTTTATTCTTAAGGTTAACTGAGCATAAAATCGCCTGCATCTCTATAAGCTACATTGATTAAGCCACACTTTTAATGGGAAAAAGTTTGAGATTCGTCGGGTGAAATCCAAAAAGAACGCCCTCGACCAGTCCTCTCAATAATCCTAGAAGTTTCTCATAATGCCGCGGCGCCACCCCCGCCAGAAGCTGTATATGCCGCAGTCTCACAACAGCAACCTGGCTCATGCTTTGTTAGCGAAAACTAATTTCGCCGGTTTTCTTTTCCTTTCAATAATTAAGCCCAACTATTGTGCACGTAAATCCTGCGTTGCGGAAGCATTCTTCTGCCTCCTAGAAAGAGGAAGAGCCCTTTCAGACCCTTTCAGGATGGTATTCCCGTATCGCTGTATGCTGAAAGCTGGAGCTACTTGCATGTGGGAATATACGGAGAGTTACTGCTGCACTCCCGCATCATTGAAAGAAGCATATAAAAATATTTTTTTTTTCAGAACATAAAAAATGCCGAGGATATGGCATTTTCCATTTCATTTCCTTCCTCGATACGACAGTCGACGTTTTCGCCGCCCCCGCTCTGCATCTAACATACATAGAGATTAAAAACCCTCGAAGCCTTTTCGTTCTTTTGTCTTAAGCACTCAGCTCATTAAAGTCAGTGCAAGAAGGGTATTACTTTGGCTATTCGCTAGACGAAAATATGCCGCCAGGATGCGCTAGGACTAAAGGCAACTTTTCACAGAAGAAGTGGATCCCATTGCGCAAAGGAGCCACCTCTACCTTTCTGAAGCTCTCACGCTTTCTGAGTTCCATCTACTAGAGCATTTCAAATGAATTGCCCTCTAACTCAATTCAGCGTTTTCAATGTACCATAGAAAATGTATTAATAGAATTTGCGGGCTCTCAACCGATTCGAGATAGGCTTTGTTGTTACGGGGCGTAGCCTAGATTTTTTTTTACTTTTTATTATTGAATCAACAGGTATATGAAGGTATCTGAGGTTTAGAATTAGAATACTGAATTAAAATTGAATTAAGTAGTGGGAAAAATGCTTTACATAGTAGCATTTTTCATTTTATTTTATTTTTTAATTTCCCATTCTCGCGGTATGGAGGTGCAAGTAAAAAGACGCATGAAAGGACAAAGATAAAAATTCAACAGTGAAAACTTGTGTAGTAAGTAATAATAACATAAAAAAGTACAAAAGAACTTTGTACTTGGACCATATCCTGAACAACAATGAGTTATATTATATCATAACATAGGCGTATTTGCGAAAGTTCAGGCAAACATGTTTAGCTTAATTCATTTTAGATATTTACATCACAAGATATTGAAAAATGTATTTACTTTGTCAATGGGTTCATTCCAGAACTGCAACAAATTAGTAAATTGTTCTCTATTCGTTCGGGACATACACCGAAGTTGAGGTAACCCTTTTATATTATAGTTATATTTTGGTCATTACGTGGACACAATATCTTACAACTCTAACTTCGTTTTTGTAAATAAAAGAAGTAAACTCTTGTAGCATCTCTTTTTAAAGATAGTAGTTAATTTAATTCTATACTTCACTAACTAGCATTTGATTTCCTGACACCTTGATATATTTTCGTTAATATTATAAATTCAAATTGGAACAGATTGTTTTGTATTAGGAGCTGAACAAAAGTTTGCCTAGTAATAAAATTTGATTACAACAATAAGAACAACAAATAGATATTTGGAGAGTACTCTTATATGTACATATCAGAATTTAAAATCCGGGAAAAATGTAATATCAAATCTTCTAAAATTTCATTACATTATTAAGTAAATAAGATCTCTTGCCAAGACTTCAGGAAATCCCTTATTCCAACGTAGGTAAAGTACAAACACGTCCTGCGGTCATGGCTATAAAATTTACTAGTAGTAAACTACTTTAGTTCCTAGCTCTCAAACTCAAGTTAGAATTGCTAGAATTTTTAAAACAGAAAATCTAGTTTCGATTACATAAATATAATGCCAATTCAATTTCGAAATATATTACTAAAAGTAGTCTTATTTGCACTATAAACCTAAGATCGTGTTAATGCTAACATTCAGGTTTCTAAATTACTACTATAAGATTTGATTAGATTTCTTCAGGATTCATATTGGAATAAATTTCTTTCTGACTAGAAGTTAATTTAATAATAAGAAAATTTCGAATTAAATTTTTAGGCAATTTTCGCCCATTAGACATATAACTAAAAACACTAGGTCAACTTTAGTTGGGACTTATTGTGTTCTAGGTCGAAACCAATACAGTGTAAACTATTGTAAATACATACAACTATTGTGCTATGATTGTAATTTGATAAGTTTGAATGGAATATGAATTTTTTGTAGGGAATAAAGATACAATTTAATAGTATACCCTTTAGAAAAACTCCCTTAATTAATCACACCCTGCTAGAGATATTGTTAGCCATTCTGAAATTCCTTAACTACGTTTAGCCAGTCTCTCAAAACCTTTTGACCTTTTGTTTTCGCAAGCAGTGTGAATGGAAATTGAAGAATGTCCAATCTCATTACTTTTTAGACCTTCCTCGCACGCATGAAATCTTTCGAGGCAGTCCAATGCTTCTCTTCAGTGTAAAAACTATGTTAGGGCTATTTTAACCTTTAATCGTGTTAAGTTAGCTTCTCGACTCTTAGATGTGTACGATGACTGTAAATTCTGCGTTCAGGGTCAATAGTTGGATTGTATGTATATACGTAAGTGCTTTTAAGGCTATTCTGAAAGGGTCGCTGCTCTTCTAGTTTTAAAAATGTTCAAACCTTCACATAAAAAGATACGTGCAGGTTTTACAAGCGCCCAGACATTCCATGGTATTTCAAAAGAATTTTATATTAGCAAAAGGAAAAGGTTCCTTTTGACGCAAAAGGGGTGCAGGATGTGGGGTGAGGGCATAGTAAACGAATCTTTTGAGCAAAGGATGAAGAAGCTAATTCAGCCGACAAAATTTCCCTAATGAAGTAGCAAAAAAGAATTGGGCTAGTTTCCTGAGTGCTGAGAGCTGAATAAACAAATGCCAACACCGACCTTGGGACACATGAGTGCTCAGCGAAGAGGCGAGGTTGAGTGGGGGCCAGCACATAGTCGACAAAGCCGCAAGTGCCACCCGTCGACCGCTAGAACGCTAGAACTAACTTCTTTCGCTGCACATGACGTCAAAGAAGGAATTCTTATTCTTCTCGGGGTGCGGTACGAAACCAAAGCGCAGAAGAAGGAAGAGCACATCTAAGGGTAGCAAATCTCTCGCTGTCACTTGCCCTGAACTAGTCGAAATGTAATTTTCAGCTGTGAACTTGTTAACACTTAAGAACCTCCTAAGACGGGCATGAAAAATGTTTGCACTTACCCAGGCAGCCGACTATATCTTGCCCTGCCTCTCTGCTGAATGAATGAAAAATTCTGGAGGAGCGAAGTGTTCTTGGATTCACTTTAAGACGGCCGACGACGGGCATAGACAACTTCTTATTCTTAGCGAATTCCCAAGCGGAGGCGGTAACGAGGTTCTAGAACGGGCCTGTGCCCGACAACAACCGCAGGATCTGACTTTGCGCGAATCTCAGCGGCTTTTTTATTTCCTACTCTTTTTTCCACATTTTCACTTTCGATTTTCTCGGACAGACCGCCTTGATATATTATATAATATTCTCTTTCTCGCTAAGATGCTTCTGGAAGACTAGGACTTCGGCCTAGGACTCCAGAAGTTCACAACGGAGCTGTTTTGTACTATTGTGGCCGAAAACTATGTACGTCAAGAACAGTAGTTCCTCGGGGATATATTCGCGTTCTGGAAGATTTCCACGGGTGCACTGAATTTATGATAAAGTCATGAAAATGCGATTAAAATAGGAATTTCAATAAATTTTTTTATACCCTTTCGTATGCAGGGAAACGATTTGGATTGTGTTGGGTTTTATGAATCACCCTTTATTTTTATAGCTTTTAAAGATTTTGAGAAACCTTTGCAGAAGTTAATGATAAAAATTTTTAAATTAATTTCTTTAAAACTCAACCAGAATTTTTAGGCCGAAAATTTAATATATCGAGTTTTCGTGTAATAAGGAAAATAATAGAGTGAAATAAGATAAAAAAAAATAAAGCGAACACAAGAAAAGGATTAAAAAAAAACTAAATTTTCAGAGAAAATAATAATTAAAAGATCCTTTTGTTTGTTAAGGAAGTTATTTCAAGGACAATCTAAAGCTAGCCTTAAATGAAGAACACATGACTAAAAATACCGCGATAGTGGGACCTACAACCTACCGACAGGTGGACAAGTTGTGGCACCTTGTCTAAAACTTTGAAATAAGTTTCTACACAAAATATATGAACAATTATCTTGTTTTCAAAATAGAAAAATTCATTTAACCAGTATTTACAAAAAAAACAGCAAAATAGAAGATTTGGGCGTGACACATTCTTTACTCAACTTTAAAAACCAAACTGACCAACTAACCTTAGTATCTACAATTAGTGTTTTTTTAGGATCCTTATTTATTTTTATTGCGATTCCAAATATCGTTTGGTTTAAAACTATAAATATATAGATATATACTAAAAAGGGTTAATTTGAAAGAGCTTTTGCTAAAATGTATTCTTTAAAATTGAAATTTAATAAAAAGCGTGTCTAAAAAATAAGACTGAACGTAGAATTTGAGATAAGGCAGTGTTGTACTTTTATTACTACTAATGCTAGCTAAACCGTGTAGATGCTCCTAGTTGTTATTTAGAATTAGTATCAAACCGTAAATATCAGAATGTTTGATTCAAAACCCATTTCAAAGGCCATCATTTTAACTCTCCAGAAAATATCCAGTGGATATCCAGCAACCTCTTTGCTAATCTACTCATAAAGACTTTTTCATTAGGTTTGGGACAATCAACAATATGGTGGTTTCCGTACGTGTAATATAACATACTTTGCCAATTAACTTGGTCTATTATTATTTAAATAACATCATTAAATTCAATTTTCTGGATTACCCTTTTCGACGACCCGTTTAGATATAAGTGTATTATTTCATTGAAAATAAGATTTACTAGGGCCATTTATAGTTGAAAAGTAAAATTTAGTTGGATGACCTATACTGATTTTTTAAAATCCAGTTTAAATATCAAAATTCCAAAATTGCTTAACACCCCTATAAAGAATTCAAGAGTACCCCAGATATTTCCGATGCAAGATAAAGGATGGTTGTCCCTGCAGTGTTGGGAATAAGTAACCCTAACCGGGCATCCAGCGAAGATTAGTAGTATAACAAAATGGCGAGCAGTAAACTTCTAACGATTGTCTAAAAACAGGATCCGCATGCATAATTCAAACGAATGCTTAAAGTTCATCGTTTTAATTGTTCAATTCTTTTGGGAATTTACAATTTTCTCTCTCTACATAGCATAGGATTTAATTAGACGTTCTATCCAAACGAAAATCATTTCATTAAGGCATTTTAATTTAACTGATAAAAAGATCCGATTCGCCATTTTGTTTTCTTTCCTTTGTAACGAATCATCGTCTTCTATCAGTAAAACGAAAATTAATTTGTACATAAAAAAGTATTACTACAATAGATTAGATTTGTTTTAATACTTAATTCTCATTTGATTCTTTTAATTTTGGAAGCAAAAGTTTTAAGATTAAGAAAGAATAATGGGATTCGGACTAAAAAATTTTTAATGTTTGTCTAAAATTTGAATTAATTAGCCCACTTTGATAAATTAAGTATCGTTAAATTCATTTTTTTGATTCAGGTGGTGAATTTCGGACATCATCTTGTCTATATAATTACAAATATTTAAGACGTATTGCAAGGGTTATCAAATTAAAGGGCTCGAAGAAACTAATCCAAAAATTCTTTTGTGATATTGCTAGTGTGGAAAATAAACCTACTTTGCAAAAAGTACGTTTGTAACGTTGGATTCGACTAGTATCAAACTGGGTACTTTGGGGATCGATATTTCTTCTTTTTTCCCCATTCCTAGCAGTAACGACGCCATAATAGAAATACAGAGAAGGGCATACATCCTTGCGATTGCTTACCCGAAAAAGATCTGGAATGAAAGGAATTTACAGTAAAAAGGGTGCTAATCTGGAGTTGCCACCATCTAATAAGGGCGTTACGAATAAATTGCCGCCTATTTAAATTTCATGTGCTACCGAACCGATCTGGGATCTAAAACCACGCCAGCAAAAACCGAATTTGTTCGAACCGCTAAATAGTCATCGGTTTTTGCCCTTTTTGCTTAGCACTCTTCCCGTAAATGCGTTTCCGCTCGAAGGACCCGTCGCTTTCGAACATGTCAATTCCCCCGATTCCCCATAAATAAGGTAACTCCCCAATTTCCCGGTTGGCTTCCGGTTGGCGCCTCCGGGCCTTTAATACCGGCTCTTAAATCAAGTTTTCGCAAATTTCGGTATCGTTAAGCAGTCAATTTCTCCGCAACAATTGCCGAATGGAAATGGCACATTTTGATTGAATTTTACTGCCAACAAGTGACTACTTCGCTTGTCGATGACTAGAACATTTCTTTTGGGTGGGCTGGGAATCGGGAACATGGGGTATAGGGAATAGGGAATCAAGATCGTTCAGTAGAAGGCGAACGACTCCAGGCACGAAAGCACACATATAGCAATTTCCATTTTCACTTCGCAGGAGTTTAAGGGTTGCCGTTCCTTATTGTAGGTAGGCCCTGCAGAGGAGCCGAAGAAGAACTATAGCCTTGTCGGATATGTGCTAGACATAGCTCTTCTGGAGGCCTATATGATTTGAGCTGAAAAGCGCGATGACGGGCTCTGCGGCAGGGTAATTTCATGATATTCAGGCTCGTGATCATAGGTCGTGATTAATGGCAGTGATTTGCCCCGCCCTTCTAGTTATTTTGATAAGATTTCATCAGCGTCGTGCATAGCCTTTTATCTCGTTTCACCCTGGCTTTAGTGGGACTCAGTAAGGTTAAATGAGGCGTTCTTTTGCAAATTTTAAAAGTTCCATCTTCTGGTCCTTAAGTCGCCCTTAAAGTGAATTAAGAGCCGGCTCTCCGAGTGACAGGCAGGTCCTTAGATAAGTGCTCCCCATTTCTTTTCGCCTGGACTGATTTATTTTGGACTATTCCATAGAGATTTTGCCGGGCACGATTTCATATTGCCATTGCCTTGGCCTGTCGAGCCCATGGGTCTTAAAAGGTAATAAAAATGCCTCCCGGACACTTATAGCGTATTCAACGTGACGACAAAATCTCACACAGATTATGTCTCCACTTATACGCACTTATTCATTTTATAGACGTGTGATAAGAAAATCCAGCTGCGAAGTCGTTTTATCAGGATAAGGGCGCAGCTCCCGAGGGAACTGATAATTCAATTTTCATTAAAAACACCGCAATGCCCGGAATCCCATTGCTGCAAATCCAAATTAATTCTAGCGAATTCGGATGTTCGCCATGACGCGGCCGCGCGTGGCCCATTTAATTACATTGAACAAATTCATCAAAATTCCTGGCGCCCATGGCGGTCGGCATTCCGCTCGAGACGGCAGTATCAAGGGTCTTCCGAGGGGATAGTCGGCGGATCGTCGAATTAGCATTTCGAGCTCATAATTTATCAGCTTTAAGGTCTGATTTATTGCAGTTTACATTGGAGTCCCGCTTAGTCCAACTCTCCCAACCCCCGCCCACTCCCGTATCCGGCAGGGGAATTTGATGGAACTCCAAGGAACTGGCGGAAACTACTGCCGCAGTAAGATTGCTTAAGAAAGTTTATCCGCAGCCAAAGACGAGTAGGACGCAAGGAGGTCCTTTGAAAAGTTCTAAAAGTTTATCCTGGAGTGCATTCGTGCATCTAGCCAAATAGATCTCCTCTCTAGAATCTCTTAATACAAAGCAAAAGAGAGAGTGGGTGATATCCTCCATATTGCAAAAGGCCTCATCCATTATTTTAACTATTTAGGCACGGGTTAACGTGCTTCAACTCCTTTCTTGAATTTAGGTCTCAACCAACAAACTTTTAAGTACTACATGTTGGCGTTTTGATTATATATGAAAATAACTGCACAATAAGACGTCGATTAATTAAAAACCTATGTAATTGGACATTAAACTCCAATCCCATTCGGACCTAATCAAAAACTCAAAATGATAAAAAGGATCAAAAATAAAAAATGTAGTTTTAGGGTCTTTAAATGACTAAATTTTGACTTCCTTAAGTTGGAGCGGATGTTTTATAGCCTTTTCCTTTCCTTACTCTTCTAAAATTATTTTTTTATTAGAATGGAAAAGGTGTGAAAAAGTGTGAGAGTGAGATTTTGAGCAAAAAAACTAGAAAATTGGATTTTATTTATTTTAAACACACTAAATTGAAACTTTGTTCAATTAAAATTTCCATAAATCGAAATTTAATAACGTATTTTAAAGCAATTCTAAAATTTCTTTTTATTTGATTGAGTTTTACATCGAAATTCACTAAAATCTACAATTTTTAGCTATGAAAAAAAAGAATGAAAATTATTTTGGTTTCTTTGGTTTTTATCAAACAGTGTTTAATATAGTTTTATTACTAAAACACGAAATTATTTCACAAAGTTAATGAAATTTCCGTTTTACTTATACATGAGATTTAAAATCATTATTTAATATGAAATGAAGATGAAATGCTATTGAAATTAAAAATTAGTATATAAAAAATAATGCACTTTACATGAAAAATGGTCTTTATGAATATAAATAATAAAAGGAAATTATATTTAGTAGATAAAATATGGTATTTAGCAAGCGACATGTTTTTAATATGCTCATAGGAATAAAAAAGTCCGTACAAAAAGACGTTGATATAAATAAAATTAAATCAGCATGCAATTTACTACGGCTACATTAACATTTGCAATTAGTGATTTCATTAGGAAAAATTTAATATAATACTCTTGGAAGACAAACAAAAGTTTTTGCATAAAGATAAACTTTTCCACCAACTTATTAAAATGCAAATGAAAAATGGGCTTTCATCAAGAACTAGGAAATCGAGGTGAATGAAATTTTTCAAATAACTTGGAGGAGGTAGATTTTAAGTGCGTTACTGGAATTTCGTCTAGCTTCAACCATTTTTGATAAGAATTTCATCGTGAAAAAATCCTGGTATATATTTAAAATGTATGTAATAAGTTGTATGCTCCTCTGTCTGTTAAATTGTCTATCTCCATTATGTTTTTCATTATTTTAGGAATAACTCAAATATGACTGAAACTTTTACTTTGAACATAACTCGCTTATGGTAGTGAGAAAATTGAGTACAATACTTACGACAAAATTCACAAAAATTACGAATATGCTGATATTAGAATAGACACTAGATACTATTTGTAAAATTAATTTCCATGTATTTAAGAAGGAAAATTCTTTGAACGTTAATACAAAGACTGAAAAACCCAGCCCTAAGGGTAATTCGAGTTACGTCAATGGTTCTATGTATTCCGTTCACTGGAGCATCGTGATTGTCCAACTCATGAATTATTTCTTTAGTTGCCTCTCCAGATCGAGTGGGTTAGGAAATGAAACCTTAAACCTTTACTCGCTCGCGTGGGTGGCCCCATTCCAGAACATTGTGGTATATGATTTTGATACCACGGAACGATCCGCGTCGCTTAACGCTCCGATGACGTCAAGGAATGCGGCACAGCAAATTAAAGCCCGGCAACTGGTCCATGACTTAATTAAGAACGCTTCCCGACCTGGGGTCTGAAAGGCACGCTGCGATGTTTCCGCAGCAGTAACCCTATTTACGGATAAGCTCTGTTGGCTGATTAAAAAGCTCGTTTACCCGTTTTATTAATATTCACGATTATACCTGCCGCGTAACCGTCCGCGTTTCGCGTCCCGCCGTCCCGCACCCGCAGAAAGCCGTAAAGCAACAAGTTATAAATTCCAAGCCAACCTTTATCATTCGCTCTGAAAGGATAAAGAATTCCCAAAGAAGCACATCCTCCGCCATTAATAAACCCATTTGACTCCTGTCGGTGGCACGGGGCCGTGGCTGGAGCTTGTGCCGAGGTTCGCTCATCGTGCGCGAGTTTCGGGTCTCAAGTCTGCCTCTGCGAAGGAAAATGGGCTCTGCGAGAACTCCACGGTTTTCGTAATCAAGGGGCCGTGATTGATGCACACCCATCCCCGCTCCACACCTGTGCTTGCTGAATGCATCACTGGGGGGCCGAGGATCACTCGTTTATTTGGAGCTAATGACCTTAAGTTAATTCCTGCCATCTCAGGCACGCTCCTAAACCTATGTCAGCGAGGTTTGTGATGTTTGTGGAGTCAGTAACGAGTGCCCTTCGTCGTGTGATCTATAAGGCTCCTTGGTGGGGTATTTTTTTTTCTGTGTACATATGTATATGTGTTTTTTCCGAGCTTCTTGAATCGTGAGAAAACAGCGAAAGGCAATTTTCTATACTTGTTGCCGCTCTCTTTCATATCCCTGCAAATTTGCCTGATTTTTCATTAAAATGAGCCGGTGAGGCAGCCGGGAGCCCTTTGAGAGCAGAACCCTTTTCGCGTTCCACCCTCGGAGGCTTTTAGTGCATTTTTCATGACGGGGTCGCCCGCACAAGCAATAAAAAGCTCATATCAGCCAAAAGGTACGTGCCTCAGGTGGTTTATTCTCGACGTCGTTGACGCGCTTTACAGTACGATCTACATACACTAGAACCTTCACCCTTAGCCCTGCAGGAGGTATGCGGATGTAGGCGACGGCAAAGCAAAAGTCAGTCGCGTTACAAAAATTTCACCGGAATTTTCAGAACCCTCCCTGCAGCCGGTCCGACCGTTCCATGTGGGTTTGTTTGGATTACTCCCTCAGGCACTGCCAAAGCGGATGTACTTTGCGGCGGAATCTTCCAAATAATCGAAGTAACAAGGACATCCAACCGCTCGGCGTCAGAGGTCGTGTTTGCTTTGAGAGGACACATGCAGTGTGAATTTTTCGAATGGCCTCTAAATTGCTTTTGTTTTTATAAAAAAAAAAAAACTGGATAAATATAGGGCACCCCTAAAACAACAATCTCTAGATGCTACGGCAGGCGATACATTTTTTTAGGGATGAACGTTTTTCTGCTACTTGACTATGTAAGAGTAATTTGATTTTAGTTAGTTTTTCTTTCCGGTGAAATTTTTCCGACATTACATTTGGAATCTTTTGAAATGAAAAGTAAGCTAACACTTACTAAATTTAAATTCCCCTGATTCAATCGTGATCGAAACAAACAAGGTTTTATGTAGAATTTTAGATAACTTTTTTAAGATAATTTAGTTCTTAAAAGTTGGACACTGAATTCTAAAAGTAGAGTTCTAAAAGTATAAATCCCTCAATTTGTTCCTTTAATATATAAAGCAATATACAGACTTAAAACAATGTCCATCAATTTTAATATTTGGCTTTAAGTAGTTTAAATTTCTTCTGCATTTTATCTACAATTTCGCTTGAAAGTCAAGAGTCTTTTGATTCCATACTTTTGTGCAGTGCAAGTAATACCGTGGAACTAGTATCGATTTTACGAACAAAGAATAACATTTTATAGTTTCTTTCAAGGAACTCTAACATGTGCACAATTGCAAACAATTATTCCTATCCTGCAAGTTGTAGCCATCCATAGTCTTACATACTCTCGAAGATTATCTGCTTTAAAAACTAAACACTCGAAGCAGAATCTGCTTCGCTTTTATGATGTTAAACATTAAAAACAGAAATCCCAATAAAAGTTACTATATTCACTGTTTTTAACTACTTCTAGATGGTTATTCAAGTTTGTTACAAAATTCTTGAAATATGTTTACTTATAAGAAAAGGGTTCCAATTCAAAGTGTGTTAAAAATTAACATTTAAAACATTTTATTCCGACCTCCATAACTCATACTCTAATATAGATCTTCACAAAATTCAAACTACAGCATTAAGCTTTGAAATGAATTGTGGAGTGTTTGTTCAAAAGTGGCTATTTACATGATAAACTATTTTTTTAGAATTGACCAAGAACTTATTGTAAAAATCTAGTTTTGGTCAGAACTAAGAATTACTGGGCCATTTTTCGTGAATAAATAGCCACTTTTTGTGTACTCTGAAATCAGAAATGGATAAGATTTAAAAGATTCTAACCAGATAGAAAAAAATTAGAAGATTTGGAAAATGTAAATGGCCACACTTTTGTTAAATCATGCAGTGAAAATGTAGAAATTTTTTGAAAATATTTTGTTTATTGTTTATTCGTAAAATTGCGGAGAAATCCAGTGAAATCTAGTTTTTTAAAAGAAAATCTTGCGATATCTAAGGGTGCTGCTTTTACACAGAGGAGGTTAACAAAACTAGATCCGAATGTGTAAAAGATGCATATTTTAAGAAATAAATTAGGAATTATAAAATTATATTGGAAATTCTGCTTAATTAGTTCTGTTTTTGATACATCTTCGTATATCTTTTAAAACTTTCTTGAAGCACTCGAAAAACAAGGCAGCTACACATTTCGAATTGTAACTTTTATTCCTTCTTCTAACTTACTATAACTCTATTACTATTATTTTAATTTTTATCAATTTTAAGTCATAACATTTGTACGATCAAGAGAAGCCTAAAAACCTCTTTTAAGTGTGAATATAAATTTTATATTCATTTTTTTAAGAGTTTAAATTTTTTAAATTGTACACTTATGGTTCAATTTTTAGAAATCAATAAAATGAACTTTAATTTTAGAAGTCTCTTTCTAAATATTTAATTTAACCTTTGTAAAACTGAGTTTGATTTCTTTTTTTAAATGGCTTGTCGCTCAAGGTTTATACTGAGATTGTTTACTCCTTTTACATCCAAACACATGCATTAATAAAGTGCTATTATTCCCTTTAGTATGTCGTATTTTAATTTAAATAATGATTTCGTTATTTTTGCCTGTTTCTTAATATGGATAATGATTGTGTTGTTTTATCTAAACTAAAACACATTTTCGAAAACAAAACACTCAACAATTTCAATACATTTCATTTAAAATCCCGACGTGGAAAAATTTTAAAAATCATCAAAGGATGGTAATTTTCATGAAGGTAGATCCAAGACCCGAAAGTAACACCACAAACTTTCCCTTCACAACATCGCCTCTCCATAAAATGTGTTAATTGTAGGTGGTAGGTGCTAAACAAACATTTGCGCTTAGCAACAAAAGACCTCTTCACTCAAGTCTCTATTTACGGGCGATCAGGTGTTCGAGCAGCACATTAAGTGCCCCATAATCCCCTTAATAAATTCTTTTATCAGGCTGGATTCAGATGTGGGGATTCGTGCGCTGCGGTGCCAGAGCCCAGCCCGGGGCGATTGTCGATTGACGGCATCCACAATAACCCTCAAAGTCATCGGAGCTTCCCAAATAACGCCTATCTCCGGGAATATGAGATATTTGACGCCATCCCTTTTCATGTTTTCTACATGGGATTTCCTGGACTACTCTCAGCATTTCCACCGACCCCCATGTCGAACAGGTGAGCTTATTCCGCACGCAGAGTCGTCCTAAATTAACACTGCGAAGTCCTTCATCATAAATCTGCCAACCCTTTCAATAGCCCATTGGTGGAACGCTCCCGACGTCGGTTCCCAGCATTTGTACACCCTTTGTAAGAGAGGAATGGGACGGTCTACGTAATACTATCTGGATTATGGGGATTGTTGTAAGCCAGCCAAGGCAACCCTTGCTCCAAGGGATATCTCTGCGTATCATGTCCGTTAAGCACATCTGCAAAGACACTTAGTGGACAAGAAATGATTATGGCTATAGAACACTCCGCCCGCATATTGACCCGGTAGAATGAAGCGCCGCAAAGTATCCAACCGGTTCCAACCGTTTCGGTTCAGAGATACCTTGCAGCCCGGGGTAAGACAAGTCATGAAGACGAAGAAGGAGCCGTGAATAATAAGAGGCTCGTTCAAGATAAATCTACTGACCGTAAGAGTTATCCATTAGGCGGGGGTCGTTTAACTTTCTGCCGTCGTCGGCACGGACCATGGGTCTAGAAGTCTATTCCCAATACGTGGGTATACAAATATGTATGCCTTGGCCACTGGGTGCGGTGGCGTTCGCTCTATTTCCGATGAATTATTCACCGACTCTGTACAGACCAAAGTCACCCCCGCACGATAGGGGGATGGCAAGCATAAATGCATCGATTTATGAACGGAACAGGAAAACCTTTTATGGCCGTCCCCGAAGGAACATAAATGCTCAATTGGATGCCATACAAATTGAGAAAAAAGCGTCCATCACAAACAGGGAGGAATTCTTCGCACGATTTTCCACCACTATTACTTCTCTAGCTGCCCAAACAATTTACGTGTTCAGGTAAATCTTGAACCGTTTTAGTCTGGAGACACAACTTATTAGGACACAGGTTGCCGGGATCGCTCCTTAGACCAATTTCTTTTCAGGTTAAGTTATTCGCACTGTCTGTGGATCTGAAGGAAGGAGCAGTTCTTCCTGCGAGAGAATTTCTTTAATTGAATTGCAGCACTATGATATTATGAACCCTTAGATTTGATTTATAGAAAAGCATACGTTACATACAGTGTTTATATTTTCTTCAGTCTTCCCTTCTACTAGAAATAAAGTATAAGTGTCCTCTTACAGAAAGTGCTTTCGTAAAATCACTTCAGAAGCTACCAAACGCAGCATGTCAGCAGAGAAACTTATTATCAGGTGAGGAGATCGAGCTCAGAAAGGTAGAATCAAACTTCTCTAATATCAGATTCAAAATTGGGATTTCGATACACATACACAAATGTTTTGTCACTAAATTTATGCTATGTCGAGGGTAAGCAAAAAGAAAATCTGATTTAGAATTTTTGTGTAAGGAATTTCATAATTTGAACTGACAAGCAAAAGAAATAAAGTAAAAAAAAAAATTCAAAAAATGCCCATTTTACATATTTTGATTTCAAATAATTCCTTTTATTTTTCATTTTTATGATAGGGACTGTAAACTATTTTAGATTATTGATTAATTCCTTGATTAAGGAATGCAGATTTTGGAAAAATATATCCACAAAATTTCGTGTGGATTTTTGTAAAACTGACCCAATTATCGTACTATTAGGAAGACAGAGTTAACATACCTGAACTATTTTGTGAAATACAGTTCTAAATTTCGCGCTTCTTTCAAAACTCCTTTAACCTGGACGACGCATTAATTCAGACAATTTATCAAACATTTCTTAAACGCAAAAATTATGGGGAAGATACCAAAAGTTGTATTTCAATTCCTTCAAAAAAATAAAAGTGAAAAATTACCACGTTTAAAGTTAGCAACTAGTTTAAGAAAATTTACGAATTTGTGACTTTAGATAAACTAGGCTTAATATTTCTTTATACAAAAGGCGGATTGGAAAACTTACAACCGCTCTGTACTTTTAAGATTTAATAATATTAATAACGCCAAAATAATATAAGAATGCCTTACAAAATGAAAAAAAGGTGATTTTATATTTCAATAAAACGAATAATTGCAATTACGAAAAGCAAAAAACAATCAAAAATTAAATAAACCTCATACCTTTTCAATATTTTAAATAATATTAGTTAAAATTCGAGTGAAATTCAGTTTGGTAATTGTTCAAAATTACTAGATGTTAGATTTGATGCCCTGGAACTAAAGGCTGAGGACACCCTTTAAGCAAATGGTAGATTGAATTGTTTACGTTACAATGGGTGATTAAATTGTTTATTGTTGTAAACGTTCGAAAAGGGGTATTCCGTAATAAACATCAAACAGTCCATTATTGAAAAAGAAGTGACAATAGGAATAGAATACAAATTACCCCCATGGGGATGTCCAAAATGGTATTCCTGAGCACAAACAAGCAGTTGATGATTCAAAGGGTCAAGGGTCATGTCGGTATCAAAATGACGAGGACACAAGCACGCATCCAGTGTTTGCCCCAAAGTGGAATAGGAGGTTTGCAAACGTCCGATTGGCACGAGTTTTAGCAAGCAGGTCGATTCTAGGATTCACCACAGTCGGCGACGACTACCTTGAAGGACCTTTTCTCTCGTCCTGGTTATTTCTTTCGTTCGGTCGGGGTGAAATGAGTGTCACCACTTGGCAGACTTAAAAATTCACACAATGGTGCCACGGAGCCAGAATGAAATGGAAATTTAGGCACAATCAATACTTCCCCCTGCGTGGATGGAACGAGGCGCTAGCTCTGTCGCTCCGCGCAAAACAATAATTCAACGACTTCGCCTTGAACTGAATTTCCCATGTGAACCAACTCATACAATTCTTATGGCATAAAAATGAAGTCAAGTTACAGCTCTGAACCCGGAGGAATGGGTAGCGGGCGTGGAAGCACCACTGGTCCCATACGGACCCATATTTAAAACCGAGAGAAAGTGTTTGGTCTGAGCCTGCGAAAGAAGAGCTCCGGAGCGAAATTATTCCGGGGGCGTGTTGGGAGACATCCCTGCAAAACTTTTGCATCCTAAAGCCACCCGCTCTGCACGGAGCCGAGGCAAATTACGCTTGTATATGCAGAAATTTATGGAGTCCCGCTCCACCGACCGGGAGGCTAAGTCTCCTCCCTGGAGTGCAATTGTTCATAATTTGGGTGCCCCTTCTATTTATTTCCGTTAATTGTTCATTAATTTGAGACCCGCACACCGGGGGACCCCTCGCAGGGTTCAAGCGTTACCCGGCAGGAACTAGGAACCGGGATCCGTGTGCCGCTGGTGCTCTGCCCGGCAAGGTGAAGTATGATCCCACTTGGTTTGCTCCGTAGGAACTCATAACGAATATTAGCGATAAAGCGCAATGATAAATATTCGGATCATCCTTCTTCGATAGGGACGGCGGGTGCATTGTCATGGAAGTTGTAAATTTTCGCCGTTGGAGGAACAACCGGGACAAGTCATATTGTCCTGCCGGTGCTCGTTTGTTAGCTGATAAGTATAGTTTGTGTCGCCTTAGAGCACGGACTCCAATGCATCCTTTCCGGTTCGCTTGATGGAGCCACTCAAGTTTAGATTGATACTTCTCGATTGGGATTGCACACGGAAACGGAAAGATTCTTCGATGTTTTGAGTAGTACTGCATTCGTTACCCTGGAGTAATTTCAGAGGAGATGCCATTACTCGGTTAAAATTTCAACTTTACAGGAAGAGATTTCTTTAAATTTTGCAAACTCAAAGTTTAATATAAAACTGAATTGAGGACCTAATTGAGCCAACATATTCTGAGACTCAAAAATTTCAACATTTCAGAACTATTGTGCCAAAAATCCAAAGCATGACCTTTAAATTTTCCAGGGAGGTGAATAGACACATCGTCTAATGAAAAATGGGCGCTTAGAACTTTAAATGCAATCATCAAAAAAGCATAAAGCTTAAATGAGATTTTTCGAGACGATCACAACGATTTGTCATTAGGTATATTAAAATTATCAATTTTTAACACCAGTTCTTTCTTAATTTATATATTTAATAACGTACGTTTGAAAAATGCGTGTTAAAAACTTTCGAATCCGAACAAAAATTCGCCAAATTGTTTCCTGTTTTCCATTCGTTTTATTCCGCGAAATTATTAATCGAGTATATTTTGATAGAAATTTAAAATGTTTGTATTGATATATGCAATTCTATGGAAACCTCTGACAGTGCTCCTTAGCAGTTAAATTTTTTACATACATGTAAACGTGTTTAAATAATTTAACAAATGAACAAAAATAAAATTAAAAATATATTAAATATCTGTTAAATAAAGTTAAAAAGTTGCTTAAATTAGATTCTGTATTTTTTGGTACATCACGCATTTTCCCAGTATTTGGAAAGGAGGGTGCCTCTTAAAGGGTCATGTGTGAAAGACCAACCTTTACCTTACTTTGAAAAATATACATAGGAATATTTCAGCATTATTATATCAAATTCCATAATCGACGACGACAGGTCGTTAGAAGTTATTTGGAGGTGTCAAGTAGGACCCTTTCATACCATCAACCACCTTTCTCTGAAAACATTTTCCAGAGCAGTGCGTGTTGTAACTGCTTTATCTTTCTAACTTCGCTTTTAGCATATATTTCACGTTATATTATTATTTTTTGAATAAATGGAGCCGCCACAAAATAGAAATAGAAAATAGAAATGATGAGATGTTTAAAAAAATAACCTCCCTCCCCATAGGCTGAAAAGAGTACCTACAATTTTTTTTCACTTATCCCATTGAGTGGGGTGTCTTTAGATAGGTCTCCTAAAATGCAACAAAAAATGTTTCATGACCTTTGTATTTTAACCCTTCCGTCACGAGGTATTTGCTTTAGAAGTCGTTATCAGAACGTTCCCAGTATTTTTAAAAGCAGCATTTTAGAATAACTCCTTTCCCATAATTCCCATAGTGAAATTTGTTCAGTTTAATTTAAACAAGTTAAAAATTGGTCTCTAATATGTAAATGTAAATTTTCTACATTTAATAAATTAATTTGCTTTGACTTTGGTTTTGTTATAAATCATCTCACGGCACGTACGCTTTCATAGAGATTAAATCTTTCGTCAACATGGAATAATTCTTGATGCGTTTTATAAAAGAGAATCTTCATGAGAATGGCTACGGAAGCACATCATGGCACGTACAACACGCTCTTGGTCGGTCTTTTAAGTTATGAAAATTTTCATAGTTTTTATTAAATATCATAGGATAATCATAATTCTGCAAAGTAATAAAAACTCGTTTTAATTAAAACTTACATTATGCGAAGTATTTTAAAACTCTTTAGCAAGTCTTTTTTTTTAATTTTTTTAGTCATAAGTTTTATGTACGACTCTACAATGACGAGATCGTTTCCAAAATTGATGAGTAAAATTAATTTCAACATTTAGTAATTACCTACATATAGAGCGAATGTACGGTATACGCTACTGCTTCAAAAATGTTCAATGCTTATGGGAATCAAACTACAAGGACGACGCTAGTTCACACAATGAAGACTTGAATTATGACAATAATTCAAACAGAAGTTTAATATTCCTTCAAATCTATGGAAATCAATGGTGACAGTTGCTAGCTTTTCAAACAAACTTCACGGACCCATATTTTTAATTGACGTGCGATTAAATAGGCTTTAAACAATTTGTTCGCTTAAGAGACAAGGTAAAGCCATTGTCAGACGAGCAGATTTAAGCCTTTGATTTCATTTAATGCCATCCTATTACGTTGCAAGAAATCTTTGGAAAATTCTTGTAACTAAATAGAACGAATCTCCTGAATATGTATTTAATTCCAGTAAGAATACAGGCAATCCTTGTCTAAATTTCTCATTAGAGGATTACAAGCCATTAAATTTAAGAAAACCTGAATGTTTGGATAATTTTACCAAAACGTGTAGTAGAAATGGGTAAAGAGAAAGTAGGTGCATTGTAAGGATTCTGTGCGTTCAAAGACAGGTTCTATTTTATATAGGAAAAAGAAATATATCTAAAAGCCCTAGAACGCGGCTTCCTTTGATTAGAGTGGCTCAATTTAATGGAGACGGGAATTACAGTGTTGCTTTAAACCTCAGAAACCTCTACGTTGAAAATTCAGAAGAATTCAGAAAAATCCCAGCAATCCCTCGAATAAGTCGACCAGGTAAAAGGGGCTTTAACAAAAAAAAAAAAAAAAAATGCAATTTTTCCCCCTTTTAATTTTTTGAATGGAACAAGGCAAAGGAAGTCGTAAAAGGAGGAAAATGGCCCTAAAGCGTTCCGCAGATGGGTGTCGGGTTACTTCCATGCCCACCCTAGTCCCATTGTCCGAGTGCATTACGAGCTGGCTCCTGAATGCGGAACATCTTCTCCAGAACGGAGGGTGGTAATGGGAAAATTGTAATTGCTATCAATGCAGAAGCCCGTGCAATCATAATGGAAACCCTTTCAGATTGCACCGGGTGGCACCAACGCGATGATTGGGAAGAGGTCCTATGAAAGTTCTGCCTCATCGTCTCCGGGGTAAGATGCCTTTTGTGCCTATCACAATTTTCCTAATTAATCAAAGTTTGAACTCTCTGGCACAAGTCAGAAACCTGGAGCTTCGAACTGAAATTGGATTTGCAAGTTTCTCCGGATTTCAAAAATTTGATTAAGGAGAGCGGAGCGCGGGTTGGTTAATTAATTCCCTTTTTATCTCAATAACATGACACGACCGGTAAATTTCAACTTGATACTTACCACATCGATGATCTGCATTAGAGTCAAACCAAAGCTGAGCTGCAATGGATCGGATTCATTGACGACGGGGCGTTCGAGCACATTGTAGGCGTCCAGCAGGTGGTGGAGAAGGCGTTTCTCATGAGGACCAGCTGAACAAACTGAAAAGGCGAGACAAGAGTAATTTCATTATTCAAGACTTATATCACACTAATATGATAAATCAGAAAATTGGTTATTGGATTGATATTGGGTATTTGAATGTTTGTTTGCTACTTGATCACACCAAAACGAATCGGATGAAACTTTGCACCGAAAGAGATCATGACCGGATTCAAGTTGTAGCACATTTTTCACTCCGCGAAAGGTATCTTAATGCTTTCTATTCCAAAATTTCAAAATAGCATGTGTCCGTTTGATAAATGAGTTCGATTTAAGATATATTTTTTAAGGGTGAAGTCATGGGTATCCTTCAGTTTTTAGTAAACATAAATTCATAAGAAATCTGCAAGTCGATTTTCTATGAAGTGGGTTTGTCTTTCGTTCAAATGACGCTTAAAAAACTGAACCCAGTTTTTCTACTTCATTAGATTTTGGAAAGTACTGTAATTAAGCGTTTGTTGAAAAAGTAGAATTTGCAAACAATTTTTTCTGTGTTAAATTCCTGGTTTTCGTACGCGTCTTAGAAAAAATGTTAAAAACAAAAATGTATATAATTAAAAGAACATAACAATTTTAGGGAGTTTCAAAAATTCTGGACTTCCATTATAGGGTTATGATCAGGAAAATTGTAGTTTAATTTTTTAAGGGTGGTGACATACGGAAAAGGTTTATAATAAAAATCTATTTAAGAATATCAAAAATATGTTTTTGTTATTTTATTATCGAACAATTCAATAATCAAAATATCATTATTTATCGAAAAAATAAAGTGTTATATTTATTAAAATGATATACAGAATATGCAAATAAATGTTTAATTCCTATTAATATTAAAAACTCAATAGTAAATTTTGTGTTCAGTTGGCTGAAAAATGATTCCAGGGAAAATGTTAATGTATTTTCGGTGAAGAACAAACATATAATTTTTTTTGGCCTAGTTTAATCTTCCATACCTAAACTAATTTTATTTTAAGACTATAATTGAAATATACTTGCATTGAACTCCCAAAATCCATATTTAAAAGAGCATTTATGGAATCAACAACGGGCTTTGATTAAACTTTTTGACAGCGAAAAAGAAAAACTTTTGAAACAAGTTTCATTTGTTTCGTTTTTTGTCTCTTTTACAACATTTTTTACTAAGTTTTGATAAGATTTATTTGAGATTAAAAATTCAATGAAAACGCATACATACTTTTGTAATTTTGCTTTAGCAATTATACTATACTAATTCAAAGTTTTCTTTGTGTTTAATCTTGAGAAGTTAATTTTTTTTTATAGTAGACTTATTAGTGATTAAACACGGTACGCATTTCAATGAAAATTATATAACTTAGTGAAATTCAAGTAAAATTATTATTTGTTAAAGACTAATCATGAAAACTAATTAAAATATAAACCAAACTTGCCTGAGACTAGTTATACTAAAAGACTATACTCTTAATAATGTAAAAAGTTAATATTTATACACATTTTGTGTTCTTAAATTTATAAAATGACAAATGTCTGGTCTTATAGCCCCCATTTCTACAGCTTTTGTAATTTTTGCAAAAAGTGTCGGTACAATAGGCGCAAACATACTCTTAAATTTTCTTAAAAATCTTATTTTTCTGTATCAGCAAGAGCATTGAAAGTTTGTAAAACTTCCCCGACTTTGGTATTGAATACCATGCATGAATAGCAAATTTTTCGGTTTCACCAAGTCGTCGAGGACAGCATATTTCATAGGAATCAACTCAACAAAACGTAGAAAAAAAATAGAACATACTTTTTTTCTTTGAGAAGTGTATTCACAAGAACTTTTTGAGCTATAATCGAAATAATCCATTCTATTATAGAGAAAATCGAATACAGGGCGAGAAATATTTCATGTTCGAGGAATATTTACCGGTATTAAATTGCTCCCTTGTTATTTCCAGGATGTCCATTAAATTCCTAAAATTTTCTGGGTCAGTATCACGTCTCAAACTAGCTGACATGGTCCCAATTATTTTCTCTACATAAACAATATACTGCAGATAACAAAAATTCTTTATCTCCCTATAGGCTGGAAGCAAATCCAGATTAGAGTGTTGGGAGTCCACCCCCGGATTGTCCATACCTTAAGCTGCTGCTGTTTACCAAAGGAAAATCCTAGGAAAACAGAGGCCGACATAAATTGGAATTATATTGCCCATAAGTACCGAGAGTGACCTCTTTGCATTATTTAGCTACCCAAGATTTTGGAAGCCCCTTTCAAACATTCGTCTCGGCGGGAATTGCCACCTTCTGAAGTCGTTTTGAAGATTTTGGCAGGCCTTCACGATAATTAGTTTACGTTAGATCATTCCCCTCAATAAGACACTCCACATAAGTCGACGTTATCTGAGGATATCCAACTGTTGCATCGCCTATGTCTAAGGGGATTAATCCCCTCCTAATAGAAACTATAGCTTACCTATGCTTTGGATATAATGAAAGGTGGGTACCAACAGTGGTGGAGGAAAAAGAATCATTTTCAATTATACTCAGTCCATGAGTAGTTCGCTATAACCACCACTATTTTCGGTCATTCTTTTGGTAGTGGGTATCTTAACTTTGTGAAATATAACCAAATATTGGATATATACAAGTTTCTCAGAAATAGTAGTTTAAAGAATATTTAACAATAGGGGATATTACCGCAAACTATTTGAACATGGTGTACGGTCATACAAAATGTAGAAAAATTTAAAAAATTTTTAAAAGATCTTACTTTTAAGATATTTTATGTCTTCTTAACTTTTTCTGGCAAAAACTGATATAACTTTCTGATACACAAGACAAATAATATATTTATTGATAAAATGTTTTGTAATTTAACAATAACTCTAATTAAATGTGCATGTAATTCTTTTCGATAAAGAGAAACTGACGGTATAGAACATTTAATGTACGAGCTTGACTCACATTTGATCGTTTTTTAATGTATTTAAAAACTTTCTTATATCGTATATTTTGGTGATGATAAAGAATTACGTTATGGGTCTCAAAAACAATTTGGAAAAGCTCAATAGGCCAACTTAAACGTTTTTTACCTAAATTCTATAACAGAAAGGTTGTAAGTACCTTTTGACTAATTGAGAAGAGATGAAACGCGGCTTTAACGCGGCGAAAAAATTCTTAAACATAGTGTAAACAAAAAAATTTAAAGAAGATTATAGTTTAGTTGTTTTGAAAAGAAAAATCCTTAGAAAAATCAAACAAGTTGGTAATTCTATAATACTCCCTTAAAGCTAGAAACTACTCTTCAAGTACTGAAAAATCAAAATAGTACCAAAAACTCGTTATTAAACACCGAAAGTCTCCTGCGTCCTTGTTTTGTTTAAGTTTTTCAATGTTTGCTTTACTCCACGCATTAAAAAGAAAACATGGAACGCTTATTGAATCTCTTGTTTATCCGTTGACTGAAATTGAATAAATAAATGTATTAAATTAAAATTTGGCATAGTAATAAAGTTCATTGACCTACATACTTTTTCATTTCGATAATAAAGACAAAAAATAATTTCCTATAAATATTGGGCGTTTAATATTTAAGTGCCTCCATCTTTAACTCCAAAAAAATTTTCTTCTCAACACATTAGTGTTATCACTTTTGATATCTATTTTATATTGGTGTCATATTTTCGAACAGTTTCTTAAACCAATAATCTGATCATATAATCCAATAGGGCAAAAATATTTTCCACCAGAAATTTCAAAGAAGTGTGAAGAAGTCACCCCAGTTCACTCGTAATTAGTTTTTGGTTTAATTTTCTTTCTTTCCCTTCACGAAAAGTTGATTCACAATTGGATTTCAAGTCGAAACTTTGTTGATACCTCAGCTAATTGCAGCTCTTCACACGCATGACGGCACAATGCTATGAAATGAAAGTGGAATCTTTTTCTGACTTAGATGCCCTTCGGCAAGGGTTCATGACTAAGATTCATCGAATTGATAAGATAAATTACAACTCCCTGAGAATGGAGGATGTCGCCAATGAATTTAGAAATTATGTGGGAGTTACAAATGGTCTAGAACTACCTAAACTGAATTTAGTTCAATTCTTTATATCTAATAATTGAAAAATTATTATAAATTACCCCCATTGTAGTATTTTTCTTCAAATCATAAACATTCCCTTAAAAAATTAAAATATTTCAATATTTTTCAAATAAATTGAAACCTTTTAAGGTATTAAAAATTGCTATTGAAGTTGCGACATACCTAAGAAATTAATCTCGATGGAATTTAAATGGAAACATGCTTTTTGTTTAAATATTTCTTGTTATGGTAGAGCATACGGCGAAAACTTTGCTAACCCAGTTGTTAGGGCACTAAGAACGCAAAGAAGGATTCCTTATTGCAGTCCTAGCACGAAAACTAAAACGTAAAATTTGCAAATTGACATAAATGAAAAAGAATGGGTACTATAAAGAAAGTATATATTTACGAGATAAAAAAAAAACTCGTCCCGTTGGAAGTCTAAAGACAGTGTTATAGTTTTAATATTGGAAAAAAGATTTTTGTGTAAGAATGATGATTATATTAACTTTAGTAGAATTAAAATAGTCGTTTTAAAGAAGGGAATTCATAGTTTCAAAATTCCTCAAATTATTGTGATGCAGTTTCCATTAAACTCTGAGTACAGAATTACCCCAGGTTGGTTTTAGGCAAACTACCATCTACATTTATTTATTTTTTAAATACAGATTAGTATTAAAATATTAAGCCAAGGTAATTGAAACTCTAGGAATTTTGGTGTAATACATACACTACTTTTGAAATTAATGGTGGAATTAGCTAAATTACTACACTTTTCAAACTCCATAGAAAGTCGCCAAGTCATTTTTTTATTTTTTATAAGTATAAAGGCTTTTCTCTTTACCTTATACTTTTATGTTGCCCCGTAAAACTCTAACAAAACTCTACAGATTAAATTAAAATTTGACGAACTTTTTGTAGCTTGACACCAGCAACGTGACATAAACTCGTAAGCATTTGACTCAGGAATAAATAATATAAAGGAATAAATAATATTTTTCTCTTAGATTAAACCACATTCACACGTATACCTATCAAATTTCATCACTCTGGCTTTAAAAGTTTTCTACAAAAAGGACCCCTTTTGAACATTAATGCATATTAAAAAATATTTTTCGAATCAATTAAAAACGTGACAGAAGTAGAACTACAACGGTCCTTGGTATTCCTCGGTAAAGTTGAAGATTTTCCTAGTGGGCTATGTACTGGACTATTGACACGTGTCTCGCTCTTGGTCAGTGTTCCTTAAAAAACAGGTTCTATCGACTTTAATCAAGCGAGAAAGTAATTGAAAAGTTTAAAAGGGAATATTCGATCTGCTATGGGAATTTCGGGGACAGTGCGCTTAGTATAATCAAAAAGCGTTTCAAAAGCCATTTCTCCGAGATAAAAAACAACATGATACTTTCGTCAGCGAGGAGCCACTACCTCTCTCGCACCAGTTCCGGAATAATTCCAATCCAACGGAAAGTTTGCGCGACGATCGTGCAACCAGAATCCATCCTCTGACAATCGTAAATTTTTCGGGGACATGCGATGGTATCCAGCGAAAGTTGCCTCAGCACGTGGAAATTAAAAATTGATTTCCGCTCAAAGTCGAAAAGTTCCACGGGGTTGACGACGGGACAGGGGGGCTCGAGCCCGGTGGCGGGAGCCCCTGTTTGTCGCATGAAAAGTTCCCGACACCCGTCCGTCGAACACAAGGTGGAATAACTTTCAAACTTCAGAAGGGAATCAACCGCGTCGCACGGAACCTACTGTTCTTCTTCATGAAATTCCACTCTGAGCACAATCGGGGGAATCCCCGGCTGCTCTGGACGCCATACGAAAGACATATCAGTTTCAAACTTCAAGAATTTTTAATGTCGAGGGCGCGCTTTTCACGTTCTTGCACACATGTGCGCGGCACTTCTACGTGAAGAAGTTCTCCAGTGTTGCGAGACTTTCGCTGCGAATGTTTTAAGCCATTCATTTCGGAGTTCTATTCAAGAATTCTTCCAAAAGTATTTTCGCAACAAAAGGAAACATTCCAGAAGTTGCATGATGCTTATGAATTTTTATGATAAGCCTAGGGAGGAGGTTGCTTTGAAATATAACAACCATCACCAACCCACCACCATCGACCCAACCCCGGGGATATGGGAGGTTGCGAAAAATTCTCACGTCGACTCCCGCAGGTCCCGCAGGTCGCGACATTCATTTAGCCTCTCATTAGCGGAGCGCGTACTCCGGTGGCGGAAACCGAATTAATTACATCCGCCGTTTATTTGCATCTCGAAGTTGTTTCGCTTCTATCTTTTCTATCTACGGAATAAACAGCGCGAGGTTGTCGCTACGCAGCCCCATGTGTACCCCCGCCCTTTACTCCCGCGAGAACTCACATGAAAAACAAACTGAAGATGTTGAAATTAAACAACCAGTCCTGGAATATTTGGGGATTTAATCAAATTAATTTGTGTACACTGCTTAGGAGCTCCAGGAGCATCCCCTTCCTCTCAGACGCCATACCGCTAAGAGATAGCACCTTGCTAAACGCACTATCATTAGAGAAAAACCTCGAGCTACAGAACGAGGGTCCCATGGGACAGGAGAGGATTTTTTTCCGGAATGTTTCGGCGGATCATTTTGGCGGTCTGAAGGAGACAAATTCCTCTCCCGGGGAAGATGAACGTCTGGTATAACTGGCATGATGAACTTTTGAATATTCAGGAGGCCATCTACGTGCCTCGGTGCCGACGAAACGGCTTTTTCCTAATATTTTCAGGGCCATCGCCGCCGAACGGAGGAGCCACTTTCGCCTGGCCGTTGCGCTCCTTTGCATAATTTCGTCTCATATTTTGTCATCAGCTCCACGAAGCGACAAAATTAGAATCTCTAATTTCTGTCCGTTTACCGCGTAAGCTGGTAATTGTCGGGGAAAATATGACACCTTTCCCGGCACGAACCCATTTCGGTTGCAGCCCTTGAGTGGGATCGTCGAGGTTGTAGTTGATGATCTATCTATTAACCCTTTTTAGATCTCGCAAATATATTTTATTAGATAGACGTGCACATAGGCGTTCTTCCTTTATTTACCAAAATTTGTCGTGAGCCAGGGCAATTCTAGAAAATGTTTCAAGGGTTCTCGAAACTCTAAACTATACATTCCAACTCTTCTTTAACAAATACTTAAAATATAAAGTAATATCCTTTCTGGTATTAAGTGATAGCAGTCGTATAGTATAAACATATGCGTTCAAATGGAAATTACTTCCTCTTTAGTATTCAAGTTATAAACAGATATTTTTGTTGATCAAATTTAAAACAAAAGGAGAATACTTTGATACTTTCTAGATTCATCCATTTCTATGATTCGTTCTTTGCTTGAAGGAAAGTATTTCACAGGTGTTCTAATTTAAACTTTTTAGAAAATTAGCCCCATAATTTATTGGTAATTTTGAAAAATTGCCCCCATTTGCTGGACAAGTCTGGATGGAACTTTCTTTGGATTGGGAAAGTGTTTAGCAGATTTTAAGTATGTTGAAATTGTGGCTATTTGTTTGCTACGTTTAGATTGATATTGCGCAATGTTTTTCCTATCTGTCTTTATATATTTTGGTTTTCTTGGAACTGCTGAAATTATATAAGAAAAACTTTTTTTCAATATAATTAAAATAAGACTCGAAGACATTTGTTCAGATTTCTAGCATTCTGCCTGTTTTGCTTATTTCCAACTACTGAGAGCATTTAAAAATAGTGCCGAAGAAATTTTTTTAAATATTACTAGAGTTTTAAAAAGTTGGAACTTTTGGCTTCTGAAATGCAGCGCTGCACAACAAAGTTCCTCAAGAATCAAGAGTTCCAGTTTTGTAAACTTTTATTAGGATTGTAATAATGTAAAATTTGTAAACCCTAACTAAACCTATGCTGACTGAAGCTCAACCTGATTTTACAAAAAAAAAATGAAAATTTAAGTAAATGAATCGTTTAGTAAAGTACGAGTTAAATTCGTTATAACTATAATTTAATACATGAATTTATTTTCAATATTAGCACTTTACTGTTCGAATCTTCTGTCTATTTTTATTTAATTCGCCTTCGCGTTTCTTTTTTCTAATATGAACCCCCAACACTTTTTAAAAATTTTATATGCACTTTAAATAACTTTATTTAACCCTAAATACTAGCGCTAAAATTATAATTTTCATTTTTTATTCCCAGTAGTTGGTCTGTTAATAATACCAAACTTTAGTTCAGTTTTTCTTTAACGAGTTTTAGAAAAATATTCCATAAGTTTCATATTTTATTTCACATTTAACGACAGGAATTGAAAGTATTACTAGTTTTTGGTGTCCAGAATTAAATTTGTATAAGATCTAAACGGAAATCCGTAGATCCAAAGACCTTTACAGTTGATTTTAATTAACAAAACTTAGGATATTCTAATGAGTTGCAATAATTTTGGAAATTATAATATTTTTTAGCGTTTGATTAAAATTTAATTTTGTTTTTTCAAGATTTTGATTATTTTTTAAAATTTTATAAAACGCTCACCTTAAAATATTTTGATGCGTAATTCTGTAAATCTTCATAATATGTTAATTCTCATTAACAGAATTATCACCTTTTTCAGTTTGATATGAAAAATGATGAATATGGATGCAACCTCTGGCAAAAGACAAGTTTCTTTTTCATTTCTTTTCTTCTTCATTCATGTATGACAGTCGAGGGTGTGAGGAAGGGCATAGGGTGTTTTTCTAAGAACGCAAATTATAACGAAGATGCAGGGCAAAAACCTTCAGAGGGGCACTTTAAGTGCATTGCAGTAAACAAGACGACTGATTTATGGATGTAAAGAAGAGCCACTTTGGTTTTGTAGGGGAGAAATTAACAGATTCTGGTTGGATACGCGTGTGCTTAAATTAAGGATTTTTGCATTTATTTCCTTTTTCCCCGGAGTGCTAAGAGCTCCGCGATGAATATTTTATGAGGCATAGTGTACATACAATGTACCCCGTAGCTGCTGCCTGCCGCTGATACTGCAAGTAGCCTCATTAAGGCGATAAAGGGAGCTGGACCCATTGCCGGTGCGCGGGCACCCAATAAATTAAAGCCCACGGAAACCGTGCATGCCCAGGTCAGATTGCGCCAAAATTAATTGAAAAGGACTCCATCTGATGGAAGTACAGGGCCACGAAAGCTACGTGTGGCCACCTACGAGAAATATGGTTATACAACTGGGATAATTGCGAATGTGCCATCCCGACCTGGGCCGTCGCCCGCAAATTCGTTTATCCGTGCGGCCAGGCACTTAATCCAGCCAGCCCGTCTCGGATCACGGTGACTTGCGTTTCTTCCCAATCTGCCCGCACCTTGTGACAGATTCGATTTTATAGTACCCGGAAGAGCGTTCGGCCAATTTTGGATAGTGTAAAGTCCTAACAGAAACCATGGACCGTGTCTTAGCCTAATGACGGCCGCCACGCCACAGCAATGGGGAGCAGTGGCTGGTTATTAATGCTTCGGACATGACAATACCATAATTCTTAATTGAGACAGCGCGGAAGCTGATAGGTCATCTGAGGAGCTAAATCATTTGGGTCATTTTTCATCCGGGTCCGAAAGGCCTTCTTACATATCTTTGGCTGTGACAGTCCGGGCAGCGTGGCCGCTTAAGACTGCTACCGCAGGTCTAGCCTAGTTAATTCGGTAGGAAGTCTTAATTGGCGCCTCTTGGACTCGGAGGACGGCAGTAGTCCCAGCAGCGGTGATAATTTACACTCAGATCGCATTAATTAGGGGCGAAACTCGTCCGCCCCAGAACGACGTCCTTAACTATCCCTTTTCTTGCCTTATCAGGAAGACCAGGACATCAGTATGATAGTGGTGGCCATTTCCTCGTACCATTTACCATCATGTCTACTACGTGCTCTCCAGCTCTCAAGCCACTGGGAAGTCGACCGCCTCAATTCTATTTTCATCAATCTGCAGACAATTTTCTCTGCAGGGGTGGAATATGCAAACGAGGATGTGCTGTCTTCTTCTTTGTCGTCCCTGGATAGTAGACGTCCTACTGGAGAGCATAAGACCTCACGTGGCAGACAACCGGTCTTGAGTGATTGTGATTTAAGAGCAATCAGAACTGAAGGCATTGTGCACCGACGATGCGATGGAATTTTTATGATGCGCTCCGCAGACTTGGATGCCTTGATGCCATCACAACTGCAGATTACCATGCCATAGTCTTCCATCCCTCTCCCCGTGGGAGAATCGTGCAATCACTCAAAAACCTCTGACCAGTTTAATACATATAAGTTGGTATGGGACCCACCTCCGAAGCCACCACATTTCCTGTTGCAAAAACTGAATCGCTATAATTTTTTAACGAACCATTTTTCGAGTTATTCGTTGATTGATTTCATGCATAAAAGAAGCACCTCATCGTAATTGCTATACCCTGGCCATTATATATTTTATCTATCAATGGACTGTGGCCTAAAATACAATGGACTGCTACCAGAATATAGAGAACTGGTTAATTAAAATAAAATATTAGCAAATCTTTAAACTAAAAATTTAGTCCATCAAAAAGAATGTGAATAATTATCGATTTAAGTGAGAAAATTTAGTAATGGATGGAAGCAGTTGACTTAAGTTAAAAAAAAAATTTAAAAAAATACGAGGGATGAAGTTGATGAAAAGTAGACAATACTATTCCACAGGTTGCTCAGGTGAATAATATCCAACTGAGAAATAATAAATCATTATTATGATTTTTTAGTACTTTATTAAATACCAAAAGATAAGGCAAATTGTTTAAAAATGAGGTCATAAATATCAAAATAATTGTAAGCTGAAAGCCTTTCTATAATTTAAAAAAGGGTATAGTACTTTTTGAGTTTGATATTTTAAGAGTAAATAAGACAACAAATAAAAGGCCACAAGGTCTTTTGAAAACCAACTAATAATTCAGAATATTGCCTTAAGTTGCTTTAATTTGATCATAGCACTGCAGCAAAATTTCTTAAGACTAAAATAGATATAAACTATAATTTTCGAATACTCTAGTAATCGTAATTTTTTATATATATTCCTGTATATAGTTTGGAAATTATACTCCGAAAGGAAAACCTTGGTAAAATCAAATAAAAAAGTTGTTTGATTTTGCTTGAAATAAGGAAATTGGTTATACTAAACAAGAGGAAATTGTAAAACATTTACAACTTGCGTAGTTATTTTTAGTGTGAAATAATTAAAATGTAAAAAATTGTAAAATATCATTACTATTACGATAGTACATCAACTTTTAATAGTAAATCAACGATTTTTCCTCACATTTTCGTAGTTAAAGAACAATTCTATTATCAAATAAGAATTACTTATTGAAATAATCAAATAAGATTTTTAGTTATGATTTATTTAAAATGAATATATCTGGGTTGGATTAAACATTTCGTAATTGTTTAAATTTACTACACTATTGTTTGGTTTTACAATTTTTAAAAAATATACTTTTACTACGAAAAATTTAAACAAATTTATTTCTTTTAGTGTACTGCGTATTTTTCTTTCAAAATTTAGAAAAACCACAAATTGTGAATATTCATGCTTTTATTTAGTCTTGATTTGTCTCAATAAAATTAATCTTAAAAACCCTTTTTTACTTGATACAAGTTTGTCCAAAGTCTTTAGGTAAACTGTTCAGAAAAATTTTAGTAATAAACATAGAAACCAAAATTTTAGGCAAGCTTATAAATGTAAACACGCTGGTATCAAATACCTAGGTATTTTCTGTGCATCCTGCTACAGAAGATAAAAAGCTGTAGGTGAAACTAGTTCCATAACTATTCTGCAGTATTTAACTGAATTAAAAGTTTTCGAAATACTCAGAAAACAAGTGTATAATAGAATTATTGTGATATAAATTTTCCCATATTTCATCACAAGTTTTCAGACTGATGAGTGTCTAGCGACATTTTAATAAAAACTAACCATGCGGAATCCGTCCATCATTTATCATGATATAAGATATTTCATGACAACGACTATTCATTAAATTTTACCGCCATATAATCTCAACTTTTATCCATTTCACTTCAGAGTTCATCACTGCGGATGTAAAGTCATCACATTCATCAAAACTTGCTGGAAATTTGATTAAATCCAAAAAACCCTAAATGGACCGAGAAAAAGTGAATTTGACCCATGTTCTTGGGTGTTGTTTTTAACTCGTTTTATTTAAATAGTATCCATTTTTAACCTGACAAATTCACGTTTAAGATTTAAGTAATTTATCACTTTAAAATCCATCACGGTTCGTCAACAACGCATTTATGAATCCCTTGATTGATGTATGAAACTAAGCGAGATAGATTAAAATAGTTTGTAACGTATATCGTTCATTAATCACACTAGTCGCCCTATCGTAAGTCTTGGCTGGAAAGTCTAAAGTGATAATGTCGGTTAAAGGAAAAAGCCGATATCACCGCCTACGCCAGTTTAAAACCAAATATCATAAATAAATCCAAAACCGAATGTAAACGCTTATGCTTATGTGAAAAATGGGCACTTCTCTTCGGCTTCTGCGCTCGAAGATATGCTGACAGCTCCGAATGATTGAGCCTCTACGCTGGGGTCTTCGAACGTATTCTGGAAGTATTTAATTTCGAAATCCCAGAATATCTAATGTTGTTGTACCGGAGCTCCTCTTCAATCACCTTTAATTTAAGACCCCCGCCCGTCGAAGCCAGATAAGTCTGATGGAGTGCTCTATCTCATCTAGTCTAGCGTTGGTGCGACCAGTGTTCTGAAGGCGCGTCAGTAAATCATCCCAATGTTAACAGCATTGAACAGAATCCTCCGCTCATCCGAAATATGTAAATTCCCATTAGGTTTGTGTCATCAACGGGGGATCCCTGCGCGTATTCCAGACCGAATTATGCTTAATAGAAAGGCCACAGTAATCCCGACAATAACCAACGACTATGGCCGTCTTTGTCGTCATTGTCGTCGTCGTGGATAGTCTTCTGTCCTCATAATCCCACAGAAAAATTCGTGCCACGCATGGTTCGGACAATTCCCAGATGAATGAATGAATCGTAACGAAATCGAGATTTATGAGGCACAACGCGTTTTTTGCCTATAAGAGGAAATAAAACAGCTTACGGCGCAAGAAGTTCCTCAAGGATACGCTGCTGGAATGTGGGTTGGCTTATTGAATGGGGATCGGGAAACCGCACATGTCTCCCCGGCGACGAAGATTACGTTGGGACTGAAATTTCATTCTTTGACCCACAGAAGTCTCTCGCCGCGGGGCCCTGGGGAATATTGTCAACTGCAGTCCGTACACGAAGATGAGACGGCACCGTTCTGAAGGATGTCTCTTATCAGCCGACTCATTGAGAAAAGATTCGGGGCTCGGAGATGAAGCCTCGACGGGGAGTTATCGGATGAGATTGTCTGTCACTCCAGCCTCAGGAAATCAACCATCCAGAAAGACAATCCCAGCCCTTATTCTTCTTTCATCTTATTCCAGAAGCACTGTGTATGGTCTACGTGATCCAAGGTCTCAAAAATGTTTCAATTCGCTACCCCGCCCGTCCTGCCCACTTACTTGTCTTGGCATTTCGAGCACTTCAGTCATTGAACTACTTCGAATATTACCCAGGTGATGTTTACTATGCGGTGCTCGGAAAAGGTTCCTTCCGGAAATCAATGGGATAGGGTTCTGGCCAGTGCCTTTCATGTTTGGGTGGCAATCTAAGGCCCTCAATAAAAGTGAAAGCAGACCGGGTATTCATCGAATTATTCGTCATTCCTCAAGTGGGGTTAGGGGAATCTTTTGCCTTTTGAACGCCCCCATCCAGACGAAATAAAGTTCGGTTGCGCCCCATAGCCCGATATTCCTTTTTGAGGTTCCCTAATGGGCACGAGAGGGGTTCAATTGGGAAATAGTTCGAGAGAGATTGTTCGGCGCCAGAATTCGATTCAGCTCGAGTGATACTTCCCATGAATGAGTAAGAAGTATTCCGAATCCACACATAGGGTATCCAACATAGCGAATAAAGTGAGCCCTTTAGTGGACTTGTAAATTACTTACTCTAACTTTTAGGTACAATTGTATCAGACCTTTGTTATTAGAATTTGCAATTAGAAAGTATAATAATAACACTGAAAGTAATTTACCACTTTTATATATTATGAAACCAACAGAATGAAAGGTGGGTTAGATTTTTAGATCTTTTATCCACAATTGAGAAAAATATTATCAAAAATTTACAACTTTAACTTTTAGGTTGTTAAATGGTAACCCAATTTCAATAATTCTTAGACTGAACTCAGTAAAAAATTTGTAGGGTTCCTAAAATTCCACTTTAAAGAACAAGAAAGAATTATAGAGTACTTTTAATACAGCATTTACATTAACATTTCTATAGTTGTTAATTGTTCAAAGCTATAAAGTTTAATATTGGGAGAAAGTAGGTCCAAAAAAGTGTCAATTAAATAACCTTAGGTACAGTATTTTAAGAAGTCTTTAAAGGTAGTATTTTGATATCTAGATTGAAGATTTTTGGACAGTTTTGCAAAAACTAGAATGGTTCGAATAAAAACTATAGCATAAAAAAACACAAAAAACATATTTAAAAAGATTTACTATTCCTTTTTTTTAAGTTTTCAGATCTTAGAGTTTGTGCATTTACATGAGTTTTACTCTACGGATTCTAAAGAGCAGTAAAGAACAATAATTTCAATTTTCCAATCCAATTTTTCTCGAAAACTCCTCGATTAGTAATCGGACTAAAATTGTATACGAATTCGAACTTAGGACACATCAATTTTGTCATTTATTTTTATCTGGACATGAAACGTTTTGACTCATATGTTACTCCACTGACGAAACAATAAGTGAATTAAATTCTCTACCCTATGTCGACCTAGCTCTCTAAAGTATGGTTTAAATCCAGATTGATGGCGCTAAAATTTAATTGATACTAGTGGCGATAAATTGTATTTTATTTTGGTGTCTGAAACAAATTTTCGGAGTACATTGGAGTAATATGATTGGAAACATCGATTAATTAAAACTGACTGATGATCGAAATTAAAAAATTACAAATGGTAAACAAATGTTTAGAAATCTGAACATATTCTAGTTTTTATATTCTGATAAAGTCTATAGAAGTGTTTTCCTAAAATTATTAAACGTACACGAAATACATATTTCATTTTGGAAATGAGGGCATGCAAATACTATACTATTAAGTAAAAATGAAATAGTAAAGTAAAATTACGTTGAACTCCTCAAACTTTAAGTTTATAAAAAATGCTTGAGGTTCAACTCTTAACCAAATGATGGAAAAAATGTTGTTCTTTCAAATCCTCTGTATACTTATTTTGAAAAATTACATTTATTCTAGACAAAATTTGATGCTGAACCAAGGTATCCAATTCGGGTATCGTTGTTAAGGTACAGTACTGATATTAGCACTAGCAATCGATATTGAGGGCTATTTTGGATCCCGTCCGAGATTTCCAATTCCACAATTTTATTCAAGACCGGTGGCGAATTTACAGCCAATAATGTTGCGAATTTGCTGTCGTTCCAGGTTCCGCCCAGAGCCCCAGGACGTGACGTAGATACAGCGTTAAAAATTTAAGTTCCAGAACGCCGTCTCGCCGGTGAGCCATTTTGTTCTTTTAAAGCATTCGCACCTCATCTTTGGGCCATTGAGAAATCAATTTCACGCCCAGGGCGCCTTCTCGATCGGCTCCTCTGCCGTCGACGTCCGATGTTCCAGAATTTCCCTCCTCCCGTATAATCGAATGGATACCTGTCCCGTGGGCACTATATCCGCGATGCTACGCACGCAACTGGGGCTGTAGCGAATTGCACAGACGAACAGGTTTGTGAAAGGTCAATTTCGGCAATTTCTGCCAACAAAGGCTTTGTTCAAACGGCGTTAAATGGCACCTTTTGCGCTCCAGGCTCGCCGCCACCCCCAAACGCTCGAACGGAAGCTTAATTACTCATAAGCCCTAATACATGTCGGAAAGTGGGGCTCAGGGGGCCCTCGAAAAAGCCCCGGAGCACCCGTAGGACCCGGGGAGCCCCGGCGGCGAATCAAGTGTAGTCACGCTGAGATTCTGCTGATGTAATTGGCTCGTCAGCGTTTCGCCGGAGCATCATTTGTATGCAATTAGCAATTGTCGGTAGAACAGGACTCGTCGGGATCTTTGGCGGCGGTAGCGGTAGGGATTATAGCCGACATTTTTCTCTGATTTATTGCCCCATTTCGATTCCGGCATTTTTCATATTTTCGACGGTCCCGCCAGCCCTGCCCACCCGCAGACTCGATAAGACCCTTTATTGAGGATCAAAGTTCATTAGAGCGTCGTTAAGTACCTTCACTGGCACTACTTCGAAGGGAAAATTATGTTTCTCCCTCTGGAAATGTCTATTCGGAAAATTAGATGGAGGGTATAAAAAGGATTTGTGATATAACATCAACAAATAACACAAACAAACAAATAAACAAAACAAATGAAAAAAAGTCAGAGTGACAAACAAATCCTCACATTCCGGCCGAAAATCGTGACTAATCCACTTAAGAGCAATAGATGCGATAAAAATACGAATACGAGTCACGCGTCAGGGACCTCACACCTCAAAATTACATAATAACATTAATTAGAAATGTAAGTCGCCCTTCACAGTCGGACTACTAAATCAGTGCTTTAATTGCTCAACATGGGCTTATCAGACCCATAAATCAGACCCATAATTAGAAGGTTTTCGGAAAAAATCAAAAACTTTTTGAAAGCGAAAAATTAAGAAAATTTGCATGGAACTAAACAAAGGTCTAACAAATGTCTCTAACAGGTTTTCATGTATAGGCTTTAGAATACTATTCTTATCTTTAGAAGATTAATCTTACCTTTCAAAAATCGCCATCCTTTATAAAGTAAAATACTTGAAGAAATCGGACGTAGTTTTGTAGGAAGGATTTGTACGAGTATTTTTAGGAACAAATTGTCATTATTAATCCAAATGGAAATTCATATTTTTTCTATCATATATAAATTCAAATTTTATTTTTAAAATTATTTATTTTTGTTGTTTGGTTGTTCTAATGTTAAAGTCGTTGTAAATTTCCGCATCTGTAGTGTGTTTCCAGAATCAACACGGAATTTTGAATCATCCATAAATAATAGTCATTTTAAATGTTGTGAGTATTTTCATTTCTTTAGAAAAATTAAAAAAATCTTAGTTTGCGAATCTAAAATGATAAAAATAAGAACATTTCATGAAAAATATTTCGAAATAACAAATTAAACACTTAAACAAATAAGCTTTTAGAATGCAATCAAGTTCCTTTGAACGATATCCTCTTGCTGGAAGAAGAAAAAATTTGGGATATTGATAAAAAACTTCTTCCGAGATAATCGTCCCCAGTTAAGTATGGGGAAATAGATTCCATAGCTTTGATAATTGCTGAGAAAATCAGCTGTGAAAGGCGGACGAAAGAGAGTCTAAACTAACACTGACTTGAAATTTTCGTAGGATCTCCAAGACCTTTATCTAGGGAGGAAAGACAAAATGGAGCCTATTTATGCTATTTGTGGAGTTTTATAGATCGAAAACCAAAAATCAAGTATTCGAAGGCAGATGAGAGTAGTGACTTTTGAAACGTAGCAAATTATCCCAAGAATTACATGAAAGGCATTAGAATCATAGAATACTTTTATATGCCATTATAGAACATTTTCAGACAACCAAGTTCAAAAATCAGAAAAATGAGATATGAGTTATTGGTAAAACTATAAAGGGCATAATGTGAAAAATATTTTTAGAAACATTTTTAAATAATCCCATGTCCATTTCTTTTTTATGTGGGAATCATTCTAAATCGATTTTCTCGCGAGAAATGAGCTACATCCTTCCATCCATTGTCTTTATATGTATAGGTCGCTATCTAAAATTTATAAAAAGGCTTGCAGTTATTTGCAAGAAAATTTCCTTTTCCTATAAGAAAATAACTGAAAATTTTGAATTTCGATATAAAAAATAAAATAAAAAAAGTTCCGAAAATCTCCTTAAAATGCTATCAAATAGCAAATTTCATTAAAATCGGTTGAATGCATTAAGTACTAAACACAATCTAGACACAGATATAAAATAAAAGGATTTCATCTATCCTGGATTTCAAAGTTGAAAATAAATTTTAATCAAATGAAAACTTGTACTTAAATTACATTTCCAATTTACTTCATAAAGATTTATTTAATTTAAGTTATAGAACTAAGCAACGAATTATAAGCTCAGCTAATTCAAAAAAGAGGATTAAAAATAATAACTCATCCTAACTAATTCTGACTACATGCGCGTCCCCGCGCGAGCGCTCCAGCACATTTACCACGGTAGCGTCTTTAAGCGCCTAGGCATGTGGTAAATGGAAAAAATAGACCAATAAGTTCCCACGTTCTTGCTCCACCTCTATTACAACCTTTAAAGCCTTAATTCACATCTTCTTCTCCCATCCATTCAATTTGTACTTAAATCCCGCTTAATTCGAAACCCCTGAGGCAATGTTTCAAATTTCCCACGAAATATTTCCCGGGGAGACAGATCCAGGCAGGTCGACATACGGCACAGTTTTTTACCGAAAAATCCTGAATTAAAGCACCACAGTCCGCGTTATCCTGTTACGTAACGCTATACCATCTATGCCTGGAAAATTGAAGTGATCGTGTAGAGCGAACCAGGAACCAGTAACCGCACCTATAGCTCTAGAAAAGCCTTCCATACTACCCACCTATGGATAGGGTCTGGAAGTATTCACACCACCTAAATCCCACAGGCGTTTACTTTTATGTGGCAGTAGAGCCTTTTTTACTATTTTGTCCTATTTCCTGGAAAGCGCTGGCGACGACAAGATGACGGCCGGGGGTAAATTAAAAGGATTTTTATCCGAAAAGGAAATGATTGTCGGAAAATACTTTAAACTCCAGGAGTAATGCGTTCGCGCGGAGTCTTGCAAGAAGTCCTGTTCCCGCACAGCTTCCACATTTGGGGCAGGTTTTCACACGGTACAAGACGGGACATGACGGGAGATGGGAACCTCTAGGGGGCCTACTTGAGCGAACCCCATTTCAAGGGATGATGGCAGAACGTCAATGCTCGGATAATTGCAGCAAAACGTGGTAGTCGGGTGCTTTACTGTCTCGGCCTTAAACCGACGATTTTTTCACAGAATAGTCACGGAGTAATAATAAGGGTATGAAAGCGGTACGACAGGCCGCAATTCACCGCAGAACACGGCAGAGGTGGGAGTGGGGCACGTCGACGGCAGCACCATGTCCTGAGAAATGAAAACTGTTCCTGCCTGGTCCCGGGCACGGACGACACTGCTTTAATTAAGTCAACGTCTTCCATTTTGTGATTTCATTTCGAGTTGAAACTGTGTAATTTCTAAAGGAAGCAAACATTGGACTTCCAAGTATGGAGGTCGGTCCATTGTTCGTGCAAGAGGCCTCAGTGGTTATGATTAAAAAGGCCATCCCGACCCCTCTGTCGGGTCCATTTCCTTTATGAAGATTTCCTAAATCTCTGGAACGAGCGGTATAAATACCCTGCTGCAGGAGCACACGTTCGGTCTGCGTACTAAAGGTGCATAGGAACGATCCTTTCAATAGATAGACAAATCTAATACGAGGGAACATTTTCAATTACAGACGGAACAGATTTTTTATTTTATTTTTTTTTTGTAGAAAAAGAGAGCTCACTTTTGAAAGACATTGGAAGGGAAGTGACCTTGCAATCCATTCAAAGGCTTGGATCCGAAAAGAAGTGAATACCTTCACTTTCGGCAGATATGTGGCTTAATACGGCCCAAATCGTCCACAAAATGCAACCAATTACGTTCAATTCAAAACTATAGTTCGCAGGTTACACGTAGTGTTTACATAACAAGACTTCATCAACTTAATGAAAAACATCTGCTCTTAATTAATTCCTTTCATTAAAGGCCAAGTTCGACAAAATAAAGGTGCATTAGGATTTTCAAAACAGTAAGAGAAACTTGCCTATGTAATGATCTCATAAGTGTTTATAAAAGAACTATACCAACTACACCTCTGTATACACAGATTATGTTTTAGGTGCGAGAAATTGATTTTGAACACATACAGAATTCAAAGAATAGTGTAGTATTGTGTATCCTTTTTAAAATAATTAAACATATGTAAGAGATTTTTAACAATACATGCTCCAAGATTTAGGATCCAAACATTAGGAAATAATTTTAAGAATTTGATAGGATATTTCAAGAAGTAACAAGTAATTCTTCTAAAAAGTGTGCCTTTGTAATTCTGAGGTTTCTAGATTGTCGCTTTAAAAAATCTTTTTGAAAAAAAGTTGTAAAAATATCTTTTTTTCATATTTTGAAGTATAACTCGAAAACTAGATTTTGGAAACTGTTCTTTCAATTTCTAAAATACATTCTAGTAACGTGCGAAAACATCCTTAAAACTCAAAAACTGCGAAAAGACAGACCAAAAAGATGTAGACAATCTAGTAATTGCCAAAAGATAAAGCATAAGATATCTTAGCGCTTTTATTTCTTATCAAAATCCACCAAACTGTCAAGGCTCTCTCAAAAAGCATGCGTTTCTGAGGTGCTTTCGTCCAGTCTCTCCTTTTAATACCTAGCGTAAATCATGAATAATGATGAATTTTGATTTTTAATTTTTTTCAATAGGGCGTTTCCGTTCGCTGTGCTCAACCATTTAGACGAATGATGACATAACCGTGCGATAAAACATATTGCTTTTCGTCAGAAAAAAGTTTTTGACATAACTGATACTTTAAGGAATATCAAACTTCGTTCATTTCGTTAGTTATAATCTGTCACAATTTCGACAAACAAACTTCATCCTCATGTTGCTAAAGCCCATGGAGTCATCACAAGCCATTTCCGTTTTCGTCGCGGGACAACTTGCAGAATTTCCACCCGATTGGGTATTCCATCAATTCAAAGCAAGATAAACTGTCGTCTGATGTCGGATGGCACAACTTTACGACCCAACCCTTAGAGCAATCAATCCGAACGGAGTTGGGGATTCTCCAGTCCAGTGGGATACTGCGAAAGCGCCATTTTCAGGTGGAGACATCCCCCCTCCTCCTCACCCTTTCTCCCTGGGTTTTAACGTACAACTGCTAATCAACATCTTCGAAAGCTGCTGACAAAGGGTGAGCCAATGAAAAATTGTAGAACCGATTAGAACCGATTAGATGGCGGCAGAGCACATCCGATTGTGCGGTTCGGCTGGGGGCCGAGGGCTTAATTAGACATTTTCTCATACTGATTTTCCCCAAGACAATATTCAGGTGCGATGTCTTGTCCCTGTCGGGTTATCGAAATCTTATCCTGGCCGGGCCTCTCCTGACAGACTAACATGGTCCGGCCCCCCAATGAACCGATAAGCCCTTTCGCCCCGTCTGATGTGTGTCACACCGTAATACAAGTCAGCGCCCTGTGTTGTTGTCCAAGTTTATCGGCAAAGTAGACAGTCAAGGAGTTTGTACTGGTGACATACAAAAGACAAGTGGTTGCCATTGTTGCTCCTGCGATTGGGAATTGATTGAGACCGGCCCCATAGCCCCCAGACCAGCATCTTCCCATTCTCCCGGGCATCAGATGTAGCAGGGAATGCACTTTTAAAGGTCGATTAATAATTTCTCACCCTTTACGGAAAGATGCTAGCTCGAAGCTACCAAGAATCCATACGGACACTTGTAGGCTCCATTGGAGCTGTTCGTCGGGTTCAAGAACCTTTGAGATATCGATTGCGGTAGGACTTGTGGCGACCGGGTCATTTTCCTATCAACGGGCACACTACATAGTGAGTGCTTGTGCCCGAGTTCGTTATCGGGAAAATATTTCTAATAACCAGCTTGAAAATTGAAAAGGTATTCAAATTGACACGTTTGGGATCTCAAAATATGATCGTAAAAATGAACGTCTGAGCGTAACATCCAGTTGTCTGTTAATGGCTAATACACGGATTAAGACCCTATTGTAGTTAGTGGATATTGCAGTATGCTTATTTAATACTCGTATTAATTAGACAAATAACACCACCTATATAAAATTTCGATACAAACAAAAGGGTGGATACATAACATTTTGGTAAGACATAAAAAGAGGAACATTTTAAAATATTGTATTAATAATAAATATCCAATTATAATTCGATATCGATTGAACTATTTTCATTATCAATATGCAAATAAAACTACCATTTTTGAGTCAAAAACACTGCAGAAGATTCAAAAAGTGGAATGCGACTAATTTTATACAAATACACCAACCAGAATGGAAGATTTATTAATGCATTTCAATTTGATAGTTTCAATAATTCGCGACACAATTGTAGAATCAATTTCATAGAACGAATATTCCACTTGCGTTGTTCATTCTAAAACTCTAACTGCACAGCCATTATTCAACGCAAGCAGTGCAATTATTTCCACTATCAATTCCGATTCGAATCAAAATTTGTTGGGCAACAATGGCCACCTGAAAAATGGGGGTCCACCTCCGGCGCAGTAATGAACATTGCTTTGCATATCTGGGCGAATTGATGACACGGAAATTTCTCAAGAGTCCGACCAACTTCTCTGGTGGCAATTATTAATGGGGCCATGGACTTTTTGGCAGAGACACCCATAAAGATTCGCAACAGTCACTCGTATTCCCTGTACAACATTCAGCCATAGAAACAATTAAAACCCAACTCCGTTGAGGAGGTCCGCATCGATTTATTTTGAGGGAACAAGGATGGTGCTCCACAAGAACTTTGCAATGCGTCCCAGGATTATTGTTTGCATATTTAAGAGGATCTCTATAAATCCAGGTAAAATACGAGAAAAGGTCAAAAAGCTTGTGGAACCGCATGCTTTCTTTTGAATGTGTGAGAGTTGGATTGAGAATTGCTTGAAACGACACATAGGCACCTCCTAGCAGGGCTCAATTGTTATTATCATAGGAAATATTTATTTGTTTTATATAAAATATTTTTTACGTATTATATATCTTTAGGCCTTGAAAAATATTAACCCGGTTCAGTCTCCATAGTTAAAAGAAATTTTTCAAAAAACATTTTCCTGTGAGACTTATTGAGATATGATAAAACAGAGTCAAGAAGTGCTGCTTAATATTTATTTTTAAATTGCATATGCATTGTGCGTCATTAGACGTGAAAAGTTTAAGGCTATTTTTGTTGTATCAACTAGGTCAAAACCATTAAAGGAAAGGTTACCATCCCACATTTAATTATATGAATCACTACAATCTGAAAGGAAAAACAGAAAATGAGTTGAAAGTCTTGAAAAAAATTGTATTACTATCCCGCAAGTGATTAATATGACAAAATTCGCGTTCTATTACAAATTCTAAAGGAGGTATTCTTGCATTTTTGCCTTATGATAATGGTTATAAAGCTCACCACATCTCGGCAGATCTTAGAAACCGTGCTAGGTCTTACTAGGTCTTAGTAGGCACCAAACATTGGTTAGAAATTTAGGCTTTTGTTTTCGCTCCCAGTCCCTCTGCAATTTGTAAATTACGTTTAGAAATACAGCGACTAACAAAAAAAAAAATCTGACAAAAAATACGGCTAATCTGGTAGACAAAGAGCAGGTTTTTCTTAAAATTTTAAAAGTGTAAAATTTTATTTCAAAATAAATGGTTAGGAATTTCCAGTTTTATATTCTGAAGTAAAAATAACAAATTATAATAAAAATGCGATGTGTATACACGAACAAGGTATCATCTTAAACAGAATTATTCTTTTATGTCTAAAATTTGATTATCTATTTATTTATAATATATATTCTAGAATTTTTATGCTTTCTCATTGTCGTTAAATTTTTCCCAGAAAAAAGTTTCTTTACATTTCAGAATAAATCAGAGAAGCTGATCACGATATTCGAATTGATTCCTTAAATAAGCGATAACTCTTGAATTAATGGCCTGAACATCATGAAACTTGGTATTAATACTAATTAAGGGATTGATAAAAGGAATAGCTGAGAGAGTTACTTAGCCATCTCCTCCATTTCGCGAATTTTCGGACCCAACCTCGCAAAATGCGGCAGAAGCCCAATGGTTTGCTGACCTGCTGGAAAAGTCCAAATCTCGAGTGGTGTTGCGATAAAAGGAGTTTTAATATTCAAAGCTTAGCTGATCCACTCGAATCGTTCTCGAGAACCAAAATAAGTGAGCTCTGTCTTTCATCTAATTTCCTCTTGCAATCGCTGGACTAAGGAACTTTTTCTTAAAGGAAAAAAAAACAGAAAATCACGAAAGCCAACTGAAAGTCCATTGGCACCTTATCTGCACGGAGCCTCTCGACCGTAACAAGGAAGGAAAAGATTCGGGAGGCGGAGATTATACCTTATATAGCCCCGTCTACCACGTCCCCGTTCCTATCCCGGCCGATGTCTACTACGGCAGCCACCACGTCGCATATTGATTGGATGCTGGTTGAATGGACCAGATAAGCCGAGTTTGCGAAGCTAAATCTGAGATCGCTTTCAATGAATATTGAAGTTGGGTAAATTTGCTTTTCAGTTGCCGGGGCTATATCTGCGTCGGCGGGTGGCGGAAGACACTCAGCAAAAAGTAGGTGGGAGCACGGAATGCAACTTTAATGGCTCATTCGGGTGCTTCGCTCCCGGGCTATATTTGTTAACGTGGAGATTTTCGTGCACCCACGACCGAAATGGAGATTGCCTTTCCTTTCTATTGATTCGAAGAGCTATTCCGACAATTCTGTGCTCTGCCAATAAATTGCTTCCTAACCAGGGGAGGTGCAATTTTTCAAGGTGAGTGCATAATCCTTGGTCCTTATCGGGAACAATGATAGAATTCTACTGACAAAAAAAATCAAGTAAGCTAAACCTTGGTTAACATGGCCGCGACTAAGCAGCACCCAGAACTCACAAAACTACAATAAGGGGCTAATTTAATGCGAGGAGCTCATAAAAATACTTCACCCTCGGAAGTAGCCCACCAGGGCTACCAGCCCAGGGAGCTAAGAACTTTTCAAATAAAAGTCGCAACTGAAAAGTTGCTCAGTTTGATAAACAATTCGTAAATATGTTGCGGCACACTATTGGTTACCGGGTAACACAAGGAAACATGCGGCAACTTGCGGCGACTTGGGTTATCTGAAAAAGTTTTATGCCCCCAGGCAGTGGGTTTAATTTAAGTCCTTTTCCTTGTCTTGTCCTATTTTAAGAATTGGAGTACCCAGCAGCTTCTGTGAGTAGTCTAATACACAAACGGGCTTTGTTCTCCCGCACAGACATGCTGGTCGAATTGACTTACTTGCGCTGGGCTGGTTCTCTTCCGTTCTGTACTGTTTCGTATTGAATTTCACTGTAAACAGGTCCTCGGCCTCCATCCTTCTGTTGGGATTTGAAAATGGCATTTCTTTTGCCTCCCCAGAGAGATGCACAATCCACCTCTTTAATATCTGGGTTGCAACAAAATCCCTTTCACCCCCGGTAGTGAAAACTTCATTCGTACTGTTCCTGGTGCTGCTGCAGTTCTTCAGATATATTCGCCTCGGTGACTGCATCATGTACCCAATAAGAAATAATTGGCACTCTCAAGACTCAGGGCTCAGAAGTCCGGGTCTCAGGGACTGAGGCTGCGTCTGTAGGATCCTTGGAGCAACTCAGATAAGGGAATCCCAAGAAAGCAGTCAATTTGCCATAAATGCTAGCCCCGCTGTGCCATTCTCTATCTATTCGTATTCTTTAGCTCCACTGTAACTCCGATGACTTTTTCAAAATCTTATCTCAACTAGGATTTTCTGACGGGCTGAAGAGTCTACAGACATGGACTGATTTGAGAACTCAGTTCTAAATTTTCACAGGACCTCTGCTCCTGATTTCAGGATTGTTTGTGACTATGGATCTATTTTTTTACTACGTATCGGAGTACTTAAAATCTAATTTAACAAAAATAGTTAGAATTATAAACAACAGCATTTGAATAAGGCTATGCAAATATGCAGGTACGCAATGGACATATAAATCACAAAATTATTTAGCGAATTTTAAGAGTTTTAATTGTCAACAAGGGATTTATTTTGTCATCAAATATATCCAAATCAATAGAACATTATTTAACTCAAATAACAGAATTAGATTCTACTAGGGTTGTTATAGACGTGGGTATTTTTCATTTATTATTATTTATCTATCACTGTTGTAAACAAGGAAATTAATGACGCTAAATTTTATCAAAGTTTATCACTATGAGATATCTAGTTTTGGATTTAAGTTAGAATTTATTTGAAGTATTTTAGGTTTTTAAATATGTACTTAATGTTCATTAAACCTATGCTTGCCCTGGTAATTAATATACGCGCAAAAAATTCAAAAAATTTGAAATAAGTGCACAAGTATAAAATTAATAAAACTTTATAAAAATTTTTTTATATATATAATACGATAGAGTACGATTTACAAACCGGACCATTGAATTCATCTAAAACAACCAGACTATTATCACATCTAACAATAGACGTGAGGAACACGTCCTTACAGTGCATTTAGATAATTTTACGAGTATGTATTATACTTTTATGGCATTTTAACTTCCTTTATTAATTAGAAACATAAATGAGAATTAAAATAAATATATGTACAAAAAAGTGGTCACATGCGAATATAATAAGCGCATGAATTTCCTACTTTTCGGGTATTAAATTAATTGAATATTTACAATCTAACCTTGTATTAATTAAGTTTACTTTTATCAGTTGAATGCGCATTGGGTTGTTGCATATTTTATTGCTCTGTATTGATTAAATTAACATATTAATAGTTAGTATTATTTTAATATATTTCCATATTACCAATTTAATTACTGTTTGAGGGACAATATTTTAACACATAATAATATTAATTAGAGGGTGTTTTAGGTTTTTATCTAGCATAAAATTAAAATGTCGGTAATAGATTAGAAGTGATGCTCCTTTTTCCTATAATTATTACTAAAGACAATTTCCAGATTTCAGATTTCTTAATCCAAAAACTTTGGAGTTGATAAGTTTTTACGACAAATAAGAAATAAGGAATTATGTTTAAAATGTGGAGAAAGAACCTTTCTAAATAATTTTCCTTACATTGAATTTAAAACATTTTTTAATATCACACCTTGGCACTCTAGGCAATTATAGACACATATGCAACTCTGGTACAAGATGCTTGCTAATTTCATATTGATAGAAGTGTAGAAATCAAGAGTGACATTCCGACAAACAGACAAACAACAAAATCTCATTATAAGGGTGGACCTTCCTGCTATGGAGCCTTAAAAATTGTTTCATACTTGATCTCATCGAAAACTCCAAACAATAATTTTATTTATGAAGCAAATTTCAATAAAAATAGTTGTGATTGATTGGGTTAAATAATTAAACTAATAAGGGAAATGAAAAAATTACACTGCTTGGAAAAAAGCATGCGTACAGATTACGAATTTAGATCTTTAGAAAAACAATTTTGGAAAGTCCTAAAATTCACATACAACTGCAGTAAAACTTCGATATAACGCTCTCGCTTGTAGCGCCGAGGTGGACTAAATTAAAGCTTGAAAATTATTAGCCTGGTTGATAATACGATATGAATCTTATATAGCCTGAAGAAGCTTTCACTCAACGATCCAAACTATTTACTAGAGTAAGAGGTATTATTTTAAATAATTTTATTTGTGTAACCTTTAACTGCATACTTATGCACAGTTTACGTGTATACATGCAATAGTAACAATATGCGATGACCAAAACTAGGCAACGAGGGCGTACTAGGGGACTTTAGCCGCATATTTGCATAACCAGTCCAAATTATTCGCATGCACAATCATTTCCACGAAAATATTGTTTTATAGTACATATTCGTTTATGTGTGACGATATTATGAACAATAGCAGCAATGATTATTTCATTTTACCTCTTTAAGTAAGTCCAAAATGCTACATGAAAAATATTGTATCGTACCCCTATCAATTTTAATATTTGTTGTCATAACTGCATCAACGTAGATAAAGCATTTTGAATTTATATAATTTCTAGGATGAAATTTAATTAAATTAATTCTTCAATTGTTATCTTGAAAGGACTAACACAATTGAAACAAGTTTTAGATAAAAGTTATGCTTTCAAATTAAGAAAATAATTTTCTCGAATCGTTTGTACTACTGTTTTTTAAGACTTAAATTTGATTTTAGGTACTTATTTATTTAGGTACAGGTAGTGGGACCGAGACCTCTAAATAGTGGAAGACATTAAAATTTTACTGAAGTACTTTTAACATTGTGGTACAAAAAAACAAACAACAAACAACAACAAAATTAAATTTTACTTTAGTATTTAGTTTTACGAGTACGCTGAAAATAACATATTTGTAATAGTCGTGCAATATTTAAGAAATATTTTAAACATCACGAGTGCTATAGTATTTTTCTAATTTCTACTATCCCGAAGATCTGTAGAGCTTTGAACATTTCCAGTACTATTTCATAGTGCTCAATAAAAGCACTTCCTACACTTTCTATTCAGGGCTTTCTTAAAATTTTGATTACTACTTGCTACTATTACTACAAAAAATACATTTATGTTGTACCGTTTTTATTCTTTTAATCTAATTGTAAGCAGTTTTATTAATAATAATATTTCGCATTGAATCTTATTAATTCAAATATGCCGCATTTTCAACTCTATTTTACTACTAATACATACACTTCCATTAAAAATTTCAAGCTTTCAAAAATGTTTAAACCTTTCATGCATATTTCCAGAAAAATATTATAACAAAATTTTCAAAACAATAGCCAAAGTACAAAATGAAATAAAAGGATTTGCACCTATCCTATTAATTAGACCTTATTGTACTGTTGATCAAAACATCTAATATTTTAAATAAATTATGATAAAATTGTTGGCTCAAAAATCAAATCAGAAATTCCAATTAATCTACAAAAGTAAAAAACGTAAATTATTTACGATAACTTTAATTTTTAAGATAAAAAATATGTGAAATATTTACCGAGATACAACATTCCTCAATTGAAAGAATGTTTTCTAACAACTAAGAACTTTTCTAAATTGAAATAAATTTTAACTTTGATGTCAGACGTCTATTAATCTTATAGTAATCGACTAATGTATCTTTGTAAAACATATAAAAATGATAGGTCGACCAATAAATAGGTCTTCACTACATTTTACTATAGCCTACAATTAATATAACAGTACAATGGTTACAAGGTATATTGTTAAGTACGACCATAAATTCTGGGACTAAAAGGTATGATTGCATTCAAAAACGAAACTACGAAGGGCTACGGAACTTTCTATCGACTTTCTTCCTAACGATATATTTCCTTTGCAAACTACTTCACTGATAAGAGTCCCTAATCACTTCTGAAAGCCCTGTTCATTGATATTTAGAAATTGGACTTTGCGACCTCGTCGTAAACTCCCTAAAGAAAACTCAAAGTTTGCAGACAATCCTTGGGTCGAGAACGGACGATAAGCAGCCAACAAGTATTTACGTCAGGAGAAACCCTTTTGTACATAGGCCGGTCGTTTATTTCGTTGATAGACCCCGAAAGCCCGAGAGACTCCGCTCCAACCTAGTAACCCCGACGTATTACAGGTGGTGGCTTTTTAATTTGGCACACAAAGGCCTATCTCGCGAGGGCCTTTCCCACGCTACAATAGCCCCAAAAGTGAAGCGGGCTAACTCAAAGAGTGGATTAAAAGTTCAATAATGATTCAGAGCAGCACGAGCTACCCGAAAAAAGGAAGCAAAAAAGAATCTTTGCACTCGACAAGTATAATCTGCGATATTGTGCCCACCACTACACTACTCCTGGGTACCCGCTTTTGTCGGAGGAGCATCCCTAGCTTTGTGTATTTATCAAGTAAAATTTTTGGCATTTGTTTGGACCTGCGCCCCGTTCTCCTTTCTGGGTATATCTAGTGAAATCTGGCTGTGACGACGCTGTCTGTACAGAAATACGAAAATGGCCTGGCCAGCTTCATCGTTCTACTTCGATATAACCCCCCAGCCATCCTGGCCCGAGTCCTTCCATTGATGGTATGTCGTGTGTCTGCCGGGACACCGTCCCGGTTGTAATCCTATTCCTCACAGCAAAGTGGATTTTCCATAAGCGCACACAGGGCCAATTGTGGCAAAATGTAACTTTTATTGAAGCTAGTAGCAGTGTCCATTTCGGTCGTAAGTTATGGCCAGAACATGGCAATTGTTGTCATTTATATTCCCTCCCGCCCCGACCGTAACTAAAGCGTCGATCTTAAACTGGGCCACATAATTCTAGACTTTCGAACTCGACATTCTAAAGTGAGAGATGTATGTGCAGCCAAGAAGTTGGCGCACCCAGAAAAGAAACACATCGAGAGCAGAGTGGTTGGGCTTGTTTGCAGGACTCCATAATTGAATGCATTTGTTCCGATTCTGGATACCAGACGATAAAAATTTCCAGCGTTTGTCTGGTCTGGGTCCAGGGGCCTATTGCTGGCAAAATAATGAAAACGGAACCGATATTGAGAAATGCAAATTTCCCGAAAGAATGATCAGGATGATATAGGCATCGTCTGGATAGGGCTCTAAACCCGACTTGGGGCGCTTGAGAAATCAATTTTCCGGCAGCTGGAAAGGCGGCACTGAGGCCCAAGCAAACTATTGACTTAGCTGAAGTTCGAAGAAAAGCCTATCACCATGCTTCCCGGACGGACCTCGTTCTATGCCGCCCTCAAAATTCCTTCTTGAGCTCCCCATTGAGTTCATTGCATTCGAGGATTCCCGGACAGCAGCAGTGCTGTATCTGTGCCGGTGGAGAGCTCGAGCCGTCCATCCCGGCCCAAAATGGAAAGACAGAAATCCAAAAGAAAGCTCAGAAGTTACCAACTGAAACAATTTACAACTTTGCTAAGGAAATTACTTAAAAAGCTGAGACAGGGCTGGTCATTAATCTCCTGGACTTTTTCATTAGGAATAACTTAGTGCGCGGACAGAGCGTTAATGGATTGAAGAACAGCATTGACTCGCAGGGAGGACACCAGATAACTACTCGCGATTTTCGCCTGACTCAAAGGATTCCGAGTTCGCCTGTTCGAGTCATTAATTTCTCGAAATGGTGGCGGAGGACTTAATAATTTCCCCCGTAATTGTCATAAGCAAGGGACGGAAATTTACGGCCGCGTGCTTAAGCTAACCCAAAAGTGGACGTCACCCGCCCGCCTGCCGGTAAGGTTCACTCCTTTGGGTTGTCTTTTCAAAGAGAGATCCTTCCGGAGGACATTGTTCTTTGCTTGCCTGGACGTTCTTCGTTTCAAAATGAAATTTGCAGCCCAATTAATCCCTGTCGCTGAAAATGGCACAGGACGAACACCGTTGCTAGGACTCCAGCCGGGTCTACAGTAAAAGAAAGTATACTTCCTTCGTTTTTCTTTTTTTCTTTTCAAGCAGCAATAACCGATGTGAATGAGAGAAGACTTAAAGAAACTAGAAATAATTGCTTTCGATTGGTTCGACAATGGCAAGAAAAAGTCGACACGTCACGTTTTATAAACTGGCAAAAGTCTTTATATAGTAAGAATGGACAGAAGAAAAACTTAGAAAAGTAAACGTGAAAACAAAGGTCTTATTTTCCCTTGAATAAAAGCAAAGATTCTAGAGCCTAGTTTTTATACTTAAGAGGAATCGTGTACCCTTAACGTGGAACCCTAAGTTAAGTTGACTAATGAAATAAACTAAACTAACTTCGAACACTTTGGATTAGAAAGAATAAGTTTCGATATACATTGATTGATTCCATAAATTGAAAATATCTTGCAATAATTTTAAATACTCAGAATTTCTGACTATGTACTCAATAATCCCTCGTTGAGGCTTTTCATCCTTAGAATCATTTTCATGAGTGATTTCGAGACACTTTTTACTATCTTTTTGATTTCAAATTCAATATTTCATATTATAAAACAGATGTTTTAAAAATCCGATTAATTTTTTTTAATTGTATCATTATAGGGCATAGTTAATTGTAAAAAATGTAAATATTCAGAGAATGCAAAATTTTGTCATATTAACCAATATTTAAGCTTTATTAAAAACATTGTCTTCAAAATAAAATTCGCTGCGCAAGTATCTGTGGCAATTATAATCATAAACAATTCTAATAATTACTAATTGGTTATATTATCCTTTGGTTGTATTTATTAATTCTGAATTTTAAAAGAATTATACTGAAATTCAATTAAATTTTTAAAATGGAATTTGTTTTTAATAAGTTAAATTTATGTTCAAAGCAACAAGATTAAATTTCAATTTAAAAAAATTTATAATGAATTGTAAAAAATTAAACGTGGAGTCTAAAAATTGAATATGAATTTAAAGCTTAAATTAAAACATATACTCTTTAAAAATTTCTAATAAAATAAAGATATACAGGTTGACTAAAACCAGCTAGGAGCAACCGTGCGATCTCTAAGATTGTTATTATTTATATTACCTCACGAAATGTGCTATTTAAAATGGTCAGTGGTGGCTTCGGAAGATATGAGATACATAAAATCACCTCAGTAGTGGCCAGCTAGACTGCAAGCAATTAATCCTTAGACTTTAATTGTACTGAACAACTAATGCTTGTTTATAGATCTTTGGCTTTTTTTTTGTGTACGCTAAAAAACAGTACGATCAAAAAACAACCAAACTATTAAAATGCCAACTTACATTTTAAATTTTAAAGTCATAGTTTGCATTGTTACAAGCAGATGGGCATTAGACATTAAAGATTTACTTAAAAGAATGTTCTTAGGCAAAAAGAGCCATGATATCCACTTAAGCCCATTTAAACCTCATTTTTTAATCGACCAATGTTTGTATGGAAATAAAGGACCCAGAAATTCTTCTAAATTCAACTACGCTTTGTAATAAAAAAGCCCTTAATGGAAAGTCTTCCACAATGATTTAGCTGCTGACTCTATTGAGGGTCCAGCTTACCTTTTCAAGTTGCGCATCGAAACCAGCGCCAGACTCGCTCGTTAATCCAAAAAAAAAAAGATAACGAAGTACTGAGTCAGCAAAAAGAGAGATTTCTGTTTCATTTTCGAAAGCACGAAAAAGTGCAACACCCGTCCCATAACGAGGTGAAAACAGCCATAAAATAGGCTGAGCACCCCTGCTGGAAAACAATGCAATAAATTGAGCGTGGCACCCACACCCACCCCTTCCCGCTCACTCCCACTGCGCTTTGTGCCACTTTATATGTTTTATTCTGCCGTAAATTCAAATAGTCACCCTGTACTAAAATTTTTTCAACAGTGCCAGCAGAGAGGGGTGTGATGAATTAAAGGGAAAAAGCTGAAAATTGCTTTTACGTGGAGTCGACATGTTTCCATCCAGCTCCGACGCTAGTCTTTCTACGGCCAGGAATCGCTACCGAAAACGCTACCCCGCTCCGTTCCCGAATCGCTCCAATCACTTTGTCTTGCAAGTCCCGGCCGGGCGTAGTTGCCGTATGGGAGCAAGGGGTAGCGCCCATTCAGGCTGAAATTGAGGGATGATTCGGTGTCGGAGCTGGTAAACATGACGTAGAAGAATCTGTGAAGGTGAACATAATTATTGCTGACTCGCAAGGGTTAAGGGACCCAACCGACCCGATGTCGGTGACGTGTGTCTCTACCCGTTGAATGTTGTTGAAAGCGCTGCAGCAGCGCGGCTGATGAAAAATGAAGGCCGTTCTGAGGAACGTAAATCAATGCAAATCGTCCAGGACGGCTGTGAGAACTGATGGGATTACTCACGGCTTGACAGGCTGCCGGCACCGCTCTTGATAGCGGGCTATGTCCCTATTTAATAGAAACCCCCCTCTAGCCCAGGGAGCGAAATCCCAGCAGACATCCCACTTTGTTCCCGAAACTCAAATTTGTCGCTATTCCAGGCCGAAAAAGCTCTTAAAACCTTTTCAAGGCCTTCCATCATTATACTTAAACAATCCGGAGGCGCTACAAAAACGACCGTTCCGTTTTCTGTAAAAAGAAATTTCCATTTGTTGCTTTACCACCCGCTTTATGGAGGATTTGGTTATTCGAGGGGTGGCAAAAGCCGCCTCCCACGAACAGCTCCAGAGCTTCACAAAGCACTGATTCCTGATTCGCTGCAATATGGTGTTAGCTATGACATCACGGGAACGTACTTCAGCGAGCACCTCGAGACCATGCAGGCCGTAAAAACGCTCTGCACATCGGTAGCTCCTTTGAATTTTATTGTAAATAGGCCCCTTTACGGCCCGAAAACGGGGGTGGCTTTTCGTTCCCTTTACTACCTCGGAACGGCTGCTAATTCAAAAGCGGGTGTGGGAAACGTAAAAGAACCTTAAGGTGCCCCGTTTTAGTGCAGATAAAGATTCCCCTTTAAATCATTGCACACCTCCAAAGATTCACAACTCATCCTTTCTGATAACGAGGCGCGAATCCGCTTACATATGCAAATGCTACTGGTGTATGAAAAGTGAAAGTTTATTGGCGAAAGTTTCATAAAATATTTTTAGTGTCCTGCGGCTAAAGGTTATAAAGAGGCATAAAGAAGGAGCCTACAAATATTAAGGATTACAAAGATATTTCGCGCAATTTTTGGGTTAAATGCGCATCTTTTAATGTTTTTCAAGTGGGTTATCGTGTTTTATGAATCGTTTTTAGATCCCACTCTTCAAGAAGGACATTTCTATGGAGTTTGTAATTTTATATTTTCCATTTCTGTGGTAGATACCCTTTCAAATCCAATTCAATTTTGCATGGTCAAACGCTCCACACAGGAATAGCAAAAAAAGAGCATAAAAGAGATATATTAAAAAATAATACAATTTTTGGTATCGTATTTAATGCTGTCACAAAATTGCTTTGAATATAGGTGATATATTTTCGGAGTTCACCTCAGATAAGGCACTTAATCGGTAAATAAAAAAGGGATCATCGTTTTGTCGAGAAAAGCATGCAAATGAAGCACCTATCTGAGCTCGTGAAGGTATAAATGTGTATTTTATTTTAATCATAGGTATTATGAAAATCTTTTCACTTCTCCTCAAATCCTGTCACTTGATGGGGATTCCCTTTCAATTGTTACAGATTTTATTTATGGATATGTTGGGATGTTTCTCTGTTAAGAGTTTTGAACCATTTGATTACAGATATAAATGAAATAAATTAAAATAGCTTCAACTTTAACCGTAGTGTAATGAAACATCTGGAAACTACCAAATATTTTTTTGAATATACATCTATAGACAAAAGTTTGAGTAATATACAAAAATCATATATCACCTGTTCAGAGCCAATATCTTTGCAGATCACATTTTTGCTTTATATTTTCAGAATTCATCAAAGACATACTTTAAATGCTTTAGAAACTTTATACGCAAAATCTGGTCGGAATAAATAATTTTTCTACACGTAAGCCATTGTAAATCAAAAGAAAAACCCTTGAACTAAAAGGTCTTAAATATGGTTTTACACAATTTCTATAAATCGATAATTTTTAAATCTAATTTTTAAGTTTGCGGAGATTCTAACTTTCGAGTCACTAGGAAATTATAATATGTCATCACTGAGTATAGTCCCCGAACTGGAAAACACAATTAGTTCAACAGTTTTTATATAATAAAATTTTGTAGAAACTGGAGATCGTATGATCTGAACCGATTGCAATGAAACCTGTAAAGTTCGAAGATGGATCAGATTGATTCAGTAGTTACAAAATTATAGTGGTTAAATTGTTGTAAAATGATTGGCACTGCCATCGAGTTTTTTTTTCATTTTCTGTAATTGTTCTTGGTATTTTAAATCCTTGGCTCTCTGCTCCATCATATTGAAGACACTATGAATATTCTTCTAATGTAACCTGCAGCGTTATGGGGTTTGGGAAACCAAGTCTATATAAATCGTTCTATAAATCGTCAGCCCAGTTTCTACTGGAGTTGTAAAAGTAAATGATTCAAACATCATTATTAGTTATTCATTTAGGAGCATCGAAACCGAGGGCTCTTCAGAATAAAAGAAGAGCTTAAATATACGTATTTTAACTTTAACTTTCCCAAAGCAGGAATTTGAAAAAGTTCGTAAATTATTATTATATTAAGTACAGCTAGTAGAAAGAATACTCCTCTTCTGTGTGTGCAGGTAGAGAGACAGATCACAATGAGAGAAAAGTTTCAATTTTCTTTTTAATCAAGTTGCCGTGCAATGCAGCTTAAGGCGGGGATCGAAAACTCGGAAAAAATTACAACAGGAAATTTTTCAAATAAAAAATAAAACAGCTTACGGCTAGCTCTTCAAAATAGAGAAAAACTCCATCTGCAATGGACCGAGGAAGTTGCCATGTATTTTGATCAACTAAAAGATCCTCCACCCTCTTGTCTTCGCCACGTTTTTATCTTTAAGACCAGATGTCGAAATGGGGCGGGGGTGTGTATTATGGATCGAAATAACTCGGTCTGAGGACAAGAAGGACGGAAGCCAGTCCGGATGGCGTATGAAAGAGGAAATAAATTTCTCCGCCGGAATCTCTTCCAGCCGAATTAACTGACCACTATACCCTCGATCCTAGAGGCCTCCTAGGGGCTTACTATACCAATTGCTTGCATACTATATTTTCGGGGCCGTCGGACCTCTTGCTCGAAGTCGACGAGATGTCTGCGTAATTTAATGACTACATCTCATTTCTGGGTAAATAAATAAGCGAATTTATTTCGCCGGATGTACGGATGGAGCTGCGGAACAAATGCTGGTCGTTTCGCCCGAGCGGTAATATATCTGCCGCTCCATGAATAAGTATAAACGAACATAAGCGAGCCGGGGCATAGACAATTTGTTCGGATAAGGGAAGGGCTGGGGAGGATATTTACATTCGTTTTAAGCCACACTAAATCCAAAGCGCCAGGAGACTTTAACAGATACGGAGCTCCTTTTTCCCAATGGGGCGGTGTAGCATAGTGGACTGGGCAAGGAGATGACGATGGTGATGGTGGAAGCAGCGGATAGATAGCTCTAGTGACTCACTTTCAAAGAGGCCTCCCCCGCGCACCCCCTTGTCGAGGATTCTGTTTCTATTTGCATCAAGGAGGTGCCCCCTAAGATATTTATGTGAGCTCTGATGAGGGATATGAAGGTACGGGGAATAGGGTGATATTCCCACTATTTCCCAGGCATGTACACATATTTGCATATGGGAAATAGTCGTGCACCCACTCAAAGGGAACTGGCTCATGCACAAGAATGCGACTCTTACCTGGCAAGGAGATTAGAAATCCTAATCCGAGCGCAATCCAGGATGCAATTGGCGGCGGCGTTGGCAGATGGCTCATAATTGCAATTAGAAAGTGCATCTTTCAAACGAGTCCTCTGGTTCTTGCTTCCGTCGCGATGGTGGCTCGAGAACGTCTTCTCTACATGGGTATGATAACGACGACGACGAGGATGGATCCCAGACTCCTTCAATGAGTGGAGTGTGGCGCGGCAACGAGGTCAGCGGTCCGTTGTGGCGTTTCGGCTTCGATAGGCCAGACACCACAGCTGTGTTGTTGGTTGTACTGACCGATATACCCGATTATAACCGATATAACCGATTTTTTCTATACCTTTACAACAATACACACTCAACTGAACTGTAGTGGGGCAACAAGACGCTGTTGTTCGCCTTGTGCATTTCTTCTTGTCCAACCGGAACTGGTTCAGAGTTTGGGGCCACTTGTCCTCTGTACACCGACCGGTTCGAAATAGTGATTACGGACACAGCGAGGGGTGCACGACTTCCTCGATTAAGAAGAAGAAGTGGACGTTCGACGACTGCGACTCTTTGTAGCCTCTTCTTCTTCTGGTCTAGAACGACGACGACCGGTCTTACCGGGCTGCGAGACTGCAGGTCACGACGACGGCAGGTGTTGGCATTCAGTTTTCTTAGAATTGTCGGGCCAGTCTATAGCAGGATGTAAGAAAACGCACTTAATCCGATTTTGAAACGACTGTAGTTGTGTCGGTGGTGTCGTGTGGTTATAATTGGAGAAGGGGTTAGTTCGGTTGTTGTGTTTTTTAGGGTGCTATTTCTCTGTGCGGTTTCAATTACCGGCAGACACTTCGGGGGGATGGGGCGCGATCTGCACTGGTAATTGAAATACCGAATGTTTTATGCTGTTTGTGTTTCTGGGGAGGTGCTCGTTTATCTTTGAACTAAAAAGTTAGACTGTCTTTAGGGTTGGTTTAGCGCTTGCTTTAAGTTATCTTTTGTTTACTTTCACTCAATTATTTAGTTTTGGTATTTATTGGCATTTGATTTAGGCATCTTTCCTTATTTAGAGGTTCCTTTAGAAGGTTCTTGTTAGTTTCTTTTTATTTTTTTCAGGTTTCTTAGTTTTCATGTGTATTTGGTAATAATTTTAACGGAATTACTTTTAGTGCTGCCATCGTGACGCTCTGATTGCGTTAATTCTCCACTCAGGTTCGGCACGTTTTCATCTGAAAAACATAAAATTCAATTAGATAACTTAAGCAAATTTTTAAAAAGGCAAAAAGGTCAGCAAGCTTAAAACTCGTCTCTCCACTAAATTTCACACGAAAGCATTTTTCACACAATTTGCAAAAGCATAAAATTTCGTATTTATATTTCCCAAAATAAATTGTGAGAAATTCAAATAGAATGTTATACAATTCTTCACCCCATAGTGGTTAAACTACTTAGGAGGTCTTTTTTTCAATATTTCTAAATTTGTCAGCAATAATTCCCTTGTAAACAAACATTTCAATAAGAAGAAAATATTTAAGCCGCATAGCTAACAACTCGGATTTAAAGTTAATAACCGAATTTAATTATAATTATATATAATTTAATTACACCAAAGACACTAAAATTTTAAAAATAAAATTAAAATATAATACAGAATTCGAAGAAAGTTAATTAATTAGGCTAGGTAAATTCTAAATTTGTTTAAGAAATTGTTGTCAAATCTATTGAAATATATTTTTGAATTGCAAAATTTTTTCGAAGAAGACATATTTGTGGGATATTTTATATTTTCATTTGTTAAACAGGATTACCTCTGCTTCTAACCGTAACAAAATATCAAAGTACTGTGAAGTATTACAGCTCTTGCTCCTATCAGATCGTTACATAAAGTACCTATTGCATATAAAACTTTAAACGTAGTTTGCACATCGCTATTCTAAATCTGTTCTAAAAAATTGTAATTTTTCTAGGATACATCTCAAAAGATTTAGAAAGCCATCAATACTAATAGCACAAGCATTTATTGAATTTCCCTTTCAGACGTTTATTTTTCGTGTATCATTCTCCAAAATTTTACCTTATAACATTTCTGATTTATTCTATTCTTATCCTATATCAAAAATGGAACTTAGATTATGGGTTCATGAAAATTAAAACTCATATATTCACATGGAGTGTCCACAGTAATTTCACACACGAATTTTCCTCCTAGTCTTAATATGGTCCACCGACGCTGTGCAAACACAGTAATTTTTAATGAATTCTATTAAAACTTCCTCGGCTTCAGACAGATTAAAAGAACATACACACATTCTAGAATATTATTAAAACTTATTAATATAACTAAGAATAATTTAGCACTAAAAATGAATTTTTAATATTTGTTTTGCTATATTAGAGATGCAATGTAATATACTTCCCTATTATTCACAGACATTCTACAATATTCTTTTTCAGGATTGTGGAAATGAATTTATTTCAAAATTATTATAAACTTAAAATGTTTATAAGTTCCGTCGTTGAATTTGAAATTTATAAATTAATATAAATTATTCGACATTTCATGCTTCATAAATTTGAAAATTAATTCAAAATTATCAAAATCGATGTTAAAACTAATTAATTTGTTCTTAATTGTTTTATTAAATCGCTTTGTAGAATCGAGATATTTGTTAAATAGGAATCTAGCTTTAAGCAATTAAGAATAAAAGTACTAATTTGTAATGATTTTTACAATAACAGGGGAACGGCTGGGTTTTGTAAAGAAAAGTTGGTAAAATAGAATAATTCTGCTCAATAATTCGATTCGGCCCTTTAGCCCCTTAATATTATTTTTTTAAGTCGACCAAACAAAAAGGAAAACGATTAGACTTAAACCCCTTCACTTTAGTGTTAAAACAAATAAATTCTTATTAACAGAATTATTTGTACACGTATGTACCAGACTGGTAGCCAGATTTCTAGATTTAAAATTACAACATAAAATCACAATATACCCCAATATGCTCAATTTGTGCAGTATGCTAAAATAAAAATAAAGAACTTAATATGCAACAAAATAATATTATAACATTTTTGCGAAGATGGCCTGTAACACTTTAGTCTACATAAAGACTTGTCTTGGAAAAATAATTAGCAATAAACCGAGTTTTACGTGCGGATAAACGTGCTAAACGTGCTAAAATTAAAAAAAGTACATCACGAATTGTAGAATTGATGTGCATAGCTACAAGATACAATAAAACGCAAGCACCTCGTAAGCTGAGGGAAATGATCTTGGAACAGCTCAGTTTCATTACACCTTTTTAAAACATAGGAAAATCAAAGTGAAAATAAAAAGAGAAAAAAAACAGGTAAAAGATAAAAATATAAGAAAATTTTCCCAACTATTGGCGGGCCAGTTTTCGGTATGAGTGAGTGAAGGAAATTTGGCAAGAGCACAAAACCCGCGCCCGTCGCCGCCATCTAACTCAAAACTAAAGTGGCGGCAACTCAAGAAGTATGCAGACCGTAATTGGATTAGTTTTGAGTGGAGATTTCCAACAATCGAAAACAGCCCTTATTATACCTTGGCTTTAAACTTTTTCAAGAATCACACGGCATCGATTTTTTTCTGTTTTTTTGGGGTGAATAAGAGGTGTGTAAAAAGAAAATCGTTTTTCCGCGTGACAGAGCCCAACTCGAAGTGGAATGAGTGGGTACAGAAGATGGGGCCCCAGAAATGTCTGCACTGATTTTATAGCCTGTCGCTGCAAAATACTGCGGAAAATTATAGAGGTTATTTTATGCATAAAATTATCCTACAAAAAAAAGGAGGGGGGGTAGTCACCAAAAGTTGCAACTTTTGCACCCTAATAGGAATTTGTAATTGATCCAGGAGCAGAACTCCTGTCACTCCCTCTCTGGGGATAACTTAATTCGAAAAGTTTTTGCAACTTAGGACTCCTCCAATCCGTATCGTCAATGGCTGGCACAGCAAAACAGTTGTTTACACTTTTTGGAGGCGAAACCCCTTTTTGAAGCATTAAAACAAAAAATAGGAGGTACACTGTTAGAACCCGTTCTTCGGCACCTCTTCTTAGTTAATTCCGACCTTGCGATGAAAAGGCGTTCCAAACCAGCACTCCCAGAAGTTTCCTGGATGAAGGAGGAGAAATCCTCCCACTCCCAGAAAATTTCGTGTAGTGGCGCGCCGAGATTTTGCATCCCACGGAATTCTAATGTTTTTGAATTGGGGATAAATGTGCCCACCATCTGCCGTTAGAACAGAAGAAACTTTACAGGTTTGTCAAACTAATCGCAAGATTGTCGCAGTCATTTGTCTCTTTTCCTGAATTATTGCCTGGAGGAATTAATTGATAACCCTTGAAAACCCCCGAAACCAATCGGCCCAAAAAGGACTCAGGGAGAAACTTAATGGTGGTTTCACGCGTCTATATCTATACCTACAACTAAGAATTTGACACTTAAAAAAGAAGCAAACCGATTGGGGATCTGGAAACTATAGCAGCTAAAGCACAAGGGCACCAACCACACAGAACACTTTTCACAGGCAATCCGGTGGCGCTTGGTGGAGCACCCCGCACCCGACGACCGTAGAACTACTGAAAAATTTCCAATTACTTTGCGCTTATTCAGCATGATCGGGAGTTGAAACTGCACGGCTCTGGAAGGGAAGCCCACGACAGTAGGACTCGACGTTGCGGTGGAGGGTCTTCATGCTCTCGCTAGCAGCTTCTGATCCGGCAACAGCAGAACAACAGAAACAAACCACAGACAACACAGGACAACGACGACGACTGCGAAATGAAACAACAGAAAAAAACGCAAAACTTTATCACCACAAAAAGTTTTTATTATCGCGACAGCATCCGCGTTGACTGCGAGGACACAAGGAATCGACTCGAAGGAGGCGCATTGGCGGATAGAAAGCGAAAAAGACAAGACAAGTCACTATAATCGAACGTCTTCTTTGAGTTCTCTAGAAACTATATTCGGCGCTAGTGCTGCTTCTGCTGTCTGTCTGTCTACTCCCGAAGGAATGTTGTCGGCTTGTCTTCTTATGTAAGTCTAATGGCTATTAATGATTGTTAGTAAAACGCTATAAGATAAAATCCAAGAGACTGCGACCCGAAGCGTTCTAACCAGCGACCTGAACTGAATTCTCAGACAACATCCGAAGGGTGAAAGGCTTTCGCCAGTAAGTATCAGCAGCAGCACCACCAGCAGGGCAGAAGGTTGATTGTCATAGCATAGATATGCTGAACACGACGGAGGAGAGCTGGCTGACGAAGAGAAACTTCTGTCGAGCCAGAAGGGGGTCCTTAAGAGAGCCAGTGAAACACCAGCTTAGTACATGTGCTTTCTTGTGGGAAGACCAAAGGCCATACCGTGCTCCAACAACAACAATAACGACCATCAGCAATCTGTCCTGCTGCGAGGGACGCTGGATTTCGTGGTAGGCGCAATAAGTGCAATATTTACATGACTTCTATGGTTCAACGGTTTCATCATATCCAGGGACGTAGGAGCCCTGCCTTCTATTTCCTAGAAATATTTCTATTTCCTAGAAATTGAAACTAGCGACTGTAGGTGTTTCCAATTAAGAACGGATCGTAAGCTTCAACGGGACATGTAGGTGTATCAAACCAATCCAAGGTGAATTATTGTCAGAGATCTGTTCAATTTGGGTAGAGTCCCAGAATTTAATCGCCATTGTGTAACTATAAAATATTATAGTTTTTTGCGCCTATGCCTATTCTAAGTAATGTACATCTCCCATTAAAAATGATTTAGGTAACTTTAAGGTACATACGCAGATCGATAGATAACTTTAGAACCTTCATGAAAATCGTTCAAAAGTTATAGATTACTTGTACGGTAAAAAGGAAATACCATGCCACTTGGTGCAGGCGAGTACAAGTATAATTTATAAATCTAGCATTTGTTTTTTCTGTAATTTTAATGAATATATTGAAAAATAACGTGCTTTGAAGAAGTCTAAAAGGGTCACATGTGAACGTTATTTCTGAAGTAATTGTAAAGACAGTAGTTGAATATGTTTTTTTAAGAAAAGCTAAGCTGATAATTTTTTCTGTATGTATGTTATGTATGCTCACTCATAAAATTTTTCTAGATTTATCCATCTGTTGATTACAATTTTATTTAAAATGGCATGTGGGTGATCCTATGTAAAATACGAGCAAATCGGCCAAATAGTTTAAGAACTACCCGACGTGACTCAGATTATTTTTAAATAATATTGCCAAAGAATTACTGTGATTTGAACAAATTCTTGGGAAACGCTAGCAATTTTCCAGGAAAACCAAATCGATTTGATTTTCTGCTTTTATAAAACCCACGCGACAGAAATTCCAGGATATTTTACCCCAAAAAATTTCAGTGGGCCACCGCTGGTGAGAGCTTTATCTAGAGTCCATCTCTTCAGGTTATTTCCTAAAGATGCAGTTGTTTGCGCGCGCAGAAATTCCCACGGCAGCTGTGGAGATGGACCATGTGGAATCTCTGTCAGTATTTCTCTCTGACCTTGAACGGGACTCTCTTTCGGATCCCGAATCCCGGAAGAATAAGGCCTTCTCGCAACAGCATCCCATTCATTGTGGCTCGGTCAAACTCAGACGACAGGAGGGAGATATGTGACCAGCATTCGCACGCGCTTCTGAATGCGCGCGGGATGCGGGGGCGGTCCAGGGGTGGCACAGCCAGCATCCATCTCCCACGTTCTCCACCCAGCCCCCGCTCGGTATGTGCAATAGCAAGAGCAGCAGCAACCAACGTTCAAGGTAAATGAGGGAAAATCCTAAATGTCACTACAAATGCACACGTGCACAGTACCCGTATTTTCTTGTAGTGAATGCCCTTTACATCTTGCATCCGCGCTGGAGCTTACTATAACAAAATTAGGTCCATTCTCAGGGGACTAAAGTGAACACCACCCCCGTCGGCCGCCCCTGTAAACGAGTGTTCTGCCCTCTTGGGGTGACTTAATAATGTTGCGCTTTTCGAGCGCTCCGCTGGCGTTTTTCAGATGCAGCAACAGGAACGGACGTCGACGTATTCATTGATGGTTTCATTCAACATCACCTCGACGTTCCTGCCACGTCCCAGTCAACCTCTAGTCGGTGGAAAAACATTGTTGAACAGGCGACAACTCGTGTCCCGCAACAGCCTCTGTACATGCGAACCTCTTTTTTCATGGAAACCGTATTTTTCGTGTTCCTGTAAGGTTTCAGGCATCTTTGCCATCGAGCTAAAAGTTTCAAGAGGTCTCACGGATATTTGTTAGAGGGCACGTAGCAAGTAGAACGTCTTGTTTATTATTTTACTACCGCAATCCAGTCTCATTTGAAAATGAACTTTAAGTAAGGACTAAAGACAAGTTAGGGACATATTTGAATTTAAATCTCATGGATGCTTCAAAAATTTTAAAATTCCTTTTTTTATACACACATAAATTATTTGCTCTTTCGAAAAATTTGATGAAAATTGACAGGCTGCCTTCTGAAATCTTCAGATAGCGCTCTTTAATTTGATACCCCATTTACCTGAGTCCGCGGTGTTCGAAATTTTCACCCAAAAACTTGTTGTTTTTTTCTACGTGCTTCTTTATAAATTAAAAGAAAGGAGAAGAAATTAAGGTGAGGTACCTACTAATGCATAAGGACTTGTTAAAGCTCTCACCTAACACTTTGGGCTATATACGTACATACATTATAATAGAAGTATTACCTGTAACTCACCGGTGGGTCACATTGAGCTGTTTTTGTCTCTCTCCCTTTATTAACATGTTAATTTAGTACTCATAAGCAAAAATTATTTTCAAAATTAAAAAATCCGACTATACATTTTTTACAATATCCGTCGTAGACTACATCGGATTAAATTTATTATTTACTGAACAACATATTTTTCTATATAAAAGTATCAATTAAACGTTTGTTATTAGTTTAATTAGGAAATGTTGTTAATAACTTTATTTTCCAATTGGTACCTTGTATAACAACCTTGAAATTATTTTCGATTTTGAATTTTTGGATCAACGATTTTCTATATTAAGGTAAAGGTACAAAAAATTTGATGGCACATAATTTGCAATAGAAGATACACATAAAAAACCTTAATATCATATTTAATTACATTTCCAACGATTCCTCACCCTAATGGTCTCAATTAGTTTTTTTTTTAATCAAACAATTGTATAAAGCTAATGTTATTCGCGATATGAAAACTTTAATAATAATCCGTTCATTAAAGACACTCTAGCTATTCAAACTTTACAATACCCCTTTTTTAATTTCTCTGTAATCTAGTAAAAGCAATTAGTAATATCTTCAGCATTTTTATAGTTGAGTTGGGAAACTGAAGAATATTATATTTCTCAAAAAAATTGTAGTCTACTGCAACCTCTGTTTGTTTGGCTTATAGCATTTATAATATTGAAAGCAGACTATCGATTTGTTATTTACCAAAATCGGATCTGATGCTTGATAGTAATAGAATATAAATATAAATGCAAAAGTTTCATAAAATTGTAGTTTTAAAATAAAATTTGCCACACACATTAATTTAAATTGTAACTCCCAAGAGTAGTGATAAATTAAATAGTGAAATTTGTGAGTTACTAGTTTCGATTAGACTTGATTTCAATTCGCGTTATCATTGTAGAAAACTGGTTTCTTTTAATTGATTAAGAATAACTCTTAAAATAAAATTATGAATTCTCAGTTTTTAAAAGTGAAATACATATCGAACTTCTAAGCGAGTTTTAACAAATCATTAAAATTTAAAAGATTTTATATAAAATTGAAAAAAAAAATGAAACAACAAATTGAAGCACATATTTATTTATTGTCATTATAAAAAATTTAACATAGTCACTATTACTATGTGGATGATCCCATATAAAATACTATACTTCCATAGTTTCTGAAATAAAAGAGGTCGAATGCGGTAACTCAACGTGCACTAATTTATAAAACATTTCTCCAAATATAAACACTGTAGAAAATTCATCACCATATAACCTTTAATTAATTGATTAAAATTTCACTACATACGACTTTATTTCCTTAATACGAAGATATACAGGGCAAGAAAATTACTTTCCACTTTAATATGACTTTCGCAATTTTCAGAACATGACTAATCCAATAAAAAATATACACCAAAATTAAGATATCTTTCTATTCCAAAATCTATTTATTCTCATATTTTTCTAAAAAACACTCCACCTATTGCCTTTTTAAATAAAAAGTATATTGAACACATTTCAGAACTGAATTTATTACAAAAAAAATAAATTTAAATAATCAGCCCACTATGCTTAAAATCATGATCACTTATCTCGAAAGGTAAAAACGGCATCAAATCCGAAAAGAATTCCATTAACTATAGAAAGAGCCGCTTTGATGATGGCCATGTCCCTAGTCCTGGTCCGAAAGGAGTATTCCCATGCTTCGATCAAAAGGACTCCAGATCCCATGAACATGCAGCATCCAACAACACTAAGAAAAATGTCGATTCTTTTGTGGATTGGCGCTCGCATTAGTATGCCTAAGAAAGCCTACTATTAGTAACTAACACAGAAACAAGAGGACTAAAAAGAAGACCTGCGAACAGACCGATTTCTATCAAAATGAATCCCGTAAAGGTTCCAGTTGCCAGAAAGGACGTCGTGATGTCCCCATCGTTAAAACTGTAGAAATGGAGCACAAGACAGGCAACGGCAAAAGCCTGCGGAAAGAAAATTTTAGCCTTCTTCAATAACTTTTTTTAGATGCCTTAGAAATAATCACCAACTCTAAAAATTTCACCACAGATAGACGTGACTTGCTGCTCTCATTCGGCATCCTTACCCACAGGTGGATGATGCACGTCGAGGTCACCTAAATTTTATCTAGCACAGACCCCTAAGATAGCCCGACTTGACCCGTGATTGAAACAATGAAGACTAATCGACCTCACATTCGATCAGAGGAAGGAAACAGAAGCTCCTCAGCAGCCAGCTTGAGTACATTCCTTCAATTCTTTGGAGCACTTGAGAACTGTAAACATCTTCCATACATAAGGAGAGTCTGAAGAAAGACTAAGACGCTCAGATTTTCAGATGTACAAGACTCTGATCGCTTGAGGGTTACTTGGTCGCCGACTAAACTGAATTAATGAATCTTAAAATCGAATAGTTAGACCAGCCCCAAGTTCGACAAGCATAAGGCTGAAGCATAATTAGCTCAGAAGATAAGACGACCTGCCTGGAGTCTGGACTGAATGTCTTTGCTAATTTACTGGGCCTCGTCGGAAATTATCTTTGATGGATGTGGGAACACAACACTAGATTGCCATTACTGTTTCGTATTCGGGCAGTAGTATTTATAGAAGCCTCAATGGATCTCTCAATCATTGCGCAATTTTTTGAAATGCTCTGATCAGACAAATTGCAATCGGACTACAAAAGTACTATACACGCGCTGTTCCATTCGGAAGCAGTTCATTGCACTTGGTGACCATTTAGCATTGTTTACATTGTCTTATAAACCTTTATTATAAAATAGAACATTAACTATGTAAAAAATAATTTGACCAAATCGAATAGAGATCAAAACCGGTGAATTTTATAAAATTTTTGAAACAGCGATCAAATGCAAGTTCGACTCCTGCATGGAGGTGTCCGTACAATCAACTATATCATTTATTCGACACGTGAGTCATGCACGTGAAAATTTATTATATATATAAATTTTTTACGCTGATATGGTTTTCAACAATGTAAATTCTAATTAGATTTATAAAGTAAAACACTAGTAGTTTTCTAGTTATATTACTAATACCTAAGAAGCAAACTATATTTGATCTTTTTCTGAAAATTTAAATCATTTTCTGAAAAACATTTAAACAAAACTTTAGTAATTCTGGAGAGACAGTTTTTGTAATATCTTCGAAACTACGCAACATCTAAAAAGAATATTTTGAAATACTTAAGAAAGGTCTTTTCATGATGTAATGGTTGGAATGACCAATGGGATGAAAATTAACGCGAGCTAGTACTGCTTTTACTTTTCGAGATAGAAAACCCTGTGAGTGACCATTGGCAAAAATATGTAAAGTTAGTCATCAAGTTCTTCAATCTTGACTGACGTGACTGATTGAATTGTATTTCTTCTAGGATTCCATACCTCAAAAGGAAAAGTAAAACTCTTATAAAAACGTTCTCGGGTCTGTCTCTCTGTCCGTCCGTCACAGCCAGTACCGGCGTTAGCACCACTGGCTCCGCGAGCAGAATTATCGTTTTTTACTAACCCTCATTCGCGAGACCGACTCGTACAAGTTTTTTTCGTATCTGTTAAGAAAGAAAGAACTATAAAAAAGGCAATGTTTACTTATCCTAAAAACTTATTGACATTTTACAAATGACTAGTTATTTAAATAATTAATGTTTTTGACATATAAATGTGAATATATATCTATTTAATAGTAACCTATTTATTTTACACCTATACTCAGGATGCATGTACTGTATATACACTTGAAATTCCTGGAGTTGGTAATTTTTATATTCCGAATTGTTATAATTATAACAATCAATATTTCGAGATTATAACCGTTATTATGATTGGATTAGTGCATAAGTCTGATGATGTGTACTATATTGACTTTAATTTGTTTACTGCTGGTACCTTTGTGGGATACTGTATAATACTTACCGCTGAACTGATGAGTATGGAAAATAAAGTCAAACACTCGCAAAGAAATTTAATAGTTATGATTCCATTACAGGTATATTAATAGAGGCCCCCATTCATAGAATCTTGGACGTCATTTTATGCTTTGTCGGGTTTTTTCTATTTTTATCAAGTGGAATACTAGTACTTGTTGATTTCACTATGAAGAAAAACTCATATGGACTAACAGCAGGTTGCCTTGCAGTGATTTCTGCAATAAGTTTCCTTGCAGATGCAATATTTATTCTAAAAACGTAAATATTTATTTATTATATTTTATAATATGAACTGCTATTTATTTAAATGTCTTTTTAGTGAAGATTTGGACGATTAAAGACATGCTATAAAGTTTTTAGATGAAGAATTGAATTACTTGTATAATGTAGTACTTTATTTTTATTTTAATGTGAAGACATTTATGACATCATATTTATTTTTTTTCTATAGATTCGAATTCTGAAAAAAATATAAAGAATGATATTTGGTTTCAGTTAGGGGTGATTAGAGTAAATTTTGAAACAAAGGCAATAACAAATTCGGAATATGTACTTAGTATACAGAAGCTGTTTGAAAGAAATTGTAAGTATAAAAAAGTAGATAGCAGAGGATAAGTAGTCCGTACGGACTGAACAGTGTCAAACTTAGACTGTCACTTTTCCGTTTACCTTGCATATATTTTTTTCTTTGTGGTATTTTCAAGATTATTTTGGAGAAACTATGGACGGAGGAACTAGAATATCGCTAAAGTCACTGGAATTGGTATGTGCGGCCTAATTGTTCAATTTTCGTGCAATGGTATCTTAATTTCAATTAGATTTACTAATGGAAATTCTTAGATTATCTAAATTTTCAATCTTATTTTCCAAACTACGGAAAGAAATATTTAATAGGTAAAGACGGAAAAACAAGAAATGCACTCATATGTGGACATTTACACGAGCAAAACATTACTATTACTATTAAAATTGTATATAAGAATCTTAATGAAAATAAATCGCTTCATATTAAACACAGGGTTTGGTTGCTGCTACAACATCGCTCTATGAAATGGCAGTAAGACCTAAAGAATCAAGACACCACGTTTTTCTGATTTGTGGAACACTGGTCGGTTATTTAGTCTTCAGCGCGGCGCTTTTGATTGGTATGATCTTGAATTCGAATATAAGTAGTATTAACTCTTATTTATTTACAGGTGTACTATCAGGTTTTGATAAAAGATACAGGCGAGACAGGATATTCATATTCCTTGCAATACCATTGTTTGTAGCAACGGGTTGTTGCCTGATCATTTACGGCTTCCATTACAGCCCATGGGATCAATTAGGATTCAGTATAGCAGCAGGAATACTTGGGTTAATAAATAGTGTTGTGTATCTGATTGATTATACTATAAAAATGGCTCGACAAGATTCTGCACTGGGATTTTAAATTCTATGGTATTCGTTAAAATACACAAAAATTCTTTTGAATAAATTCACAATAAAATTGTTAGTCGATTTTTAAAATTTCGGAGTAATCTAATCGTGTCTTATTTAAGTTGGAAGTTAGTTGGAATCTATGATATCGTAGTCTTTAATAATCCTTTTGCTCCAAGCGACGACTTCAAAGATGAAAATTTATGAAAATTTACCACGAAAAACATATCTTCTTATTTCCTTTTCTTTCTTTTTTTAATTATATACATATATAGTATATTAAATTTTCTTATTTATTAAAACTAACGGGGGTTTCCAGCCTCAAAGCATTCTGCATAAAATTCTTCGACCCTGATTTCAAATTAAATTATGGAAAAGTCTTTCTTGTTGCCTTCTACAAGGTCTAAAATCTCCTGCAGGAAAGATTTCTTAATGAAGAAATTCTTTCGTGTACAAATTCCATTATTGCTGGAAACAAACGCAATATCTTAATTAGAAACATAACTTAATACAAGAAAATCAGTTAGAATTCTATAGACAGACTCCAAGGTTTAAATAAGGAAGAATTTTTTTAGGATTGAGGCTTGATTCTTTTAATTTTGCGGACTGAGACTATTCATCGGATTTTGAGGCCTTGGATTTTATTCATTGTACAAAAATATAACTGGGGCTAAAGATTTAAAATTCCATACTATCTAATTGTGTCACATCAAAGTCTTCCTCCTCCCAATTCTCCTTTTCTTTTTTCGCAGAATTCTGGACGCCAGCGTCGTTTCTTTTTTGAGTATATTCAATTTCGTGCTGGGTGACGGTGTTCCATAGCTCATCATCGTCATCCCCGTTTTCCAACAGTGTTGAATCTTTTTTGATTGTCTTTCTCACACTTTTCCCAGACGGAGTTCCCATTGCAGTTTTGGGATCACGGTTTTCCATTACAGCCTGACTAAGCTCAAAATACTGATTCGGATGGTTTATACCCTGTTCCAATTTCGTATCGTGGACCACTTCAAAGTACTTTGCACAGGCGATCTGCCAATGTCCTTTAGACGCATAACTGACGACGTCTTGGACATGTGCTGCCGAGAGCCCGTAGTTAGCTAATTTTAACTTAAGAGTTGATTGATCCCATATTTTAAATGGACACCCGTGAGTATCCTGCGGTCCGACATGTGTGGACAAAATTTTTATGCAAGAAAAGGGCGTGTAGTTTATCATGGAACCTTCCTTTCCATAATTATGACGAATGTTATAAGCGTAGCTCTTCTCAAATTTCTCAAGATCCATTATTTTCGTGAATTCTTGTCGCCAGAATCGCAAGGAATCTTCGAGCGATACCCCAATGGCTTTTAAAAAGAGACCATACTGCAATCGTCCGAAATGCTTGTGATGATGCTTCGCCTTTAGCGTCTCATGACACATTCTCATACAAAGCGGGAAAGATTTCTGGGAGAGTTGATCTATTGCCTCAATTGGAACAGAATTTCCTTTCGCAAGAGTATAGTCCTTTCCAGTATAGGACGTGTGGAGTCCTTTGAGGAGGTAGAGAAGTCTTTCATCCGATTCTATCTCTGGCAATAGTGTCTGACATCGTGTTAGTCCTCTCTCAATTTCGGCCTGATGTAGACCAGCAATTATGGAAACGAAATCCTTGGCGCTGACGTAGGCGAATCCGGCTTGTAAATAACACCGCCTGTATCTGACTAGATCCAATACCTCCGTGAATCTCACTTTATAGAAATCCAAGGATTCGATAGAGTTCTGGTTGGTTAGCGGCGTACTTTCATAGAGTCCATCCTTCACTTCATCCTTCTCCTCATCACTCAGGGGATTGTAGTTTAAATTGTTTAAAACTAGGAATTGTTTTATATCAGGCGGTTTCAAGACCGAGAATTTGAATTTAAAAACCTCCATTTCTCGTGCTACAAACCACCTGAGGAAGGAACTCTATTAACTCTGACTGCTACATATAACATTGATTTAGTATCACCTACCGCTTCAAATCCTGGGATCGGCAATATGCTAGTCTCAGTATGAAGTGTGATATATAATCCCGCCGTCTGGTCTGCAGGTCAGATTCCTTCCCGCTGGTAGCATTTCCGTTGAACAGCCGCACATAACCTCTCAAGCCTTCCTTGTTCAGCTCCGCTAAGACTGAATCTTTATATTCCTCTGACAGAAACCGAAAGGATTTGCTGCTGGCCTGCTCGAATATCCTCAGCACTTTCAGCCGCTCCAGTGCTAAGTCCTCAAACTCCTGAATGGTGATATCTTCCAGTGGCGGCAGCCGGTACAACAATACGTTGTGTGGATAAAGCTGCTCCAAATTTTCAATTCTTACTTTCCGTTCTACCCGGGGGCGGGATTTACGCGTGAAATCCATCTTTTAAACAAATAGAAATAAGAAAAATGCGCACTCAGACGAAATCCGCCAATTCAGTTCGTGCTTTCCCGCCGTTTTTGTTTACAGTCTACTTTCGTGTGGAATGTGGATTTGAAATCAGCTGTTCAAATAGTTCACAATTAAAAAGTATAACAAGTAGCCTATTGACTTACAATTTATGGAATGAACAGTCTAGACGGTGTCGGTTATTGGAGGATCAATTTAATTTGAAAAAGAAAAGCATTAATATAATTGTGTCAGTAAAAATAAAAACTACTTAATAAATAAAAGATTATTTTATACCATTTTTTGAGGTTTTCTGGGCTTTATATAATATAACTTTACAGCATTTTCAGCCGTCGGTGCTAGTTCAAACGGGCAGCGATTGGTTGACCATGGACAGGATAACTCAAGCTTAAATCATTTCTAATTAAAAAACAAGATTTTTATAATCAGGAAGGTTTTCGCTCACAAATCGATTTTCTTAACTATTCACGCTTACAAAAAAATAAATAGTATATAAATTATTATGATCATTGTGGGGGACTCTAGAAAAAACAGTCATAAAATGAGCTATTGTTTAATAAAATCAGTTCATCAAAAAACTCTGCCCATAATTAATTTAAATTTAGTATTATTTTCGATTACAATTTTGTCATATATTTTATTCATATTTGAATTTTTTCGCCGTTCAAAATTTCGAATACTTTAGGCTTATTTTAAAAGAATATCGTTTTTTATTTTATTTTGTATTATTTCATTTTTATTGATTTTTGCTACTTTATTTCTTGTTAAATTAAAATAAAATAAGAAAATGTTAACGCTTCTATATCAAAAGAAATAATACAACATTTTTTCTTTCAAACTTTGTTATATTTCTAAAAATTTCTCAATTGATAAATAAATTAATTAAGTTTTGACCTTGTGTGACTAGAATTTTTATCTTTAGTAAATTACTTTTAGTACTAATAGCCTAATTTTTTCTTAGAATGTTTAACTCCTTTAATTTCTTTTATAATTTATCCCTACCCTCAACTCCTTTGTTTTGAACAAAAAAAAGTTCTAAACTGTTAAATAAGTTTTGTAAATTATATCATACATTTACAAAATCTTCTTCTATAAATATAAAATTATATATCACTGTACAATTAAACATAAGTACTCATCGCTCAATCCTTCAAACTATTTTCGAATAGTTTATCTGCATTCATTACCTGTTTCTTTTTTAATTTACTATATACTTTGTTATCCAGAATGGCTTTTAAAAGAAAAGACTACCTGGTCTTGAAATTTGTGGAATTGGTAAGTTTTTCCACAGGTTTGTCAAATTCGAGAAGAGAAGTATATTGTTATAGGCAAAAGTAGAAGTATACAAAATTTTTGAAAAATCTACAACATTTGTAAGTAGATCAGATTCTGTGCATTTCAGGTATTTCTCCTTTCTGGATTTGGAGCTATTCATTATTCCTTGGCTGATATCGCGTACCTGGACACGGTAATCATAGTTCACGGACCAGTGGTTGCATATACACTTCTTAGCTATTTAATACTGATGAGTATGTTAAATTCAACAGTTGAATCATTATGCACTTACAAAATCTTATTGTAGTTGTAATATTCAAAAAAACGCTAGGAACGCGATGGAGTTTTGTCTACAACAGTATCGGTTTTATCCTCTTCATAATAGTAGGGATCGTTCTTATTAGTCGGGCAGACATGCTAGCAGAGCGAAAACCATCATTACCTTTTCTTGAGGATTATAACACACCTGGTTTCAAGATTCAAGACTTAAAACCTCTAATCAGCCCTCGTAAATACGACGTTTACCTGGCTGCAGGAATTTTCGCAATACTGAATGGTGTTTGTTTTCTTTTCGAAATGATTTTGAATTTGCGGCGTCTTGATTTATTATAGGACTAATAGCTTTATTTTAAGAGTTAGGAAAAGGTCAATTATTTTAATGGAAACAGACAAATTTTTGGTCAATTTCAAAACAAATTTTATTCTCGAACTTCTATAGAATACAATTGAAGTGTTTATTTGCCTAATGAATTTTTTGAGAACAAGAAAGTTGAATGAAAATTCGGTTCCAAATTTAATAATAACTCAAGTACCGTGTGATTCGAAAATTGTCACAATTTTTAACCGTTCTTTATTCAAGACTCCGTGTAACTCAAGACCGTGTTATTCAAGGTTGACTGTATTTAAAAACCACATTGGTTCTTCTCTAATTACAGTCAGGAATGTTTTATAAATTCAAAACCACTTTATGTAATTTCTTTTGGAATTGTAAATTGTAAACTTTTCTATAATACGCAATACAGCGCTCTGCTTGAATTATAAAGAATCGTCTTTACAAACCAAGATCTACAATATAATTTAAGCTAATTTATAATATAATAATTTGGAAAATTTCGACCCAACAGGCGAATTGAGAAAAAAGTCCTATTGTTGTGTATCGAATTGTTCATTCATACAGTAGCTATTTTAGATCCTTTCGGACTCTATTATTTTGCTATTTACCTAAACTTTTTTATTTTCCTGAGAAAATTTGAAATAAAATACATCTAAACCTCTTTTTACGCGAATTTGAATTTTCGCGAATTGGGATATGAAAAATAATTTTTACGCGATTTTTATTGAGTTTAACGCGACTGGACTAAAAGTAAAAGAGTCCGTAATTTAAGAATATTTTAAGTTAATACTTCCATTTATGCGAATTCCACTTACGTGTGTTTTTCAGTAACGTATCTATCGCGTTAAAAGATCTATAAAACAAAAACTCGATCATCTGGTTATCGAAATTACATCCTAATTCGTCCTATTACACAGAATCTTCGATACATTCGCATTTGGCTACTAAACTATTTCTTACTTTATTAAATATTTATTGTCAGATCTAGATTTGGAAAAAAATCTAAGTAGCCAATCTAGACTTCAATCATAAAGATCAATTTGTTCTGGACAAGTGATACTTAAAAGCATTTATTTTTCTAAAAACGAACGTTTTTTGCTATGACAATAAAAAGATTACTCAAGCCTAATGAAATATTCAAGATCATGGAAGTTGTAATCTCACGTATAATTTTCTCTAGATTTTTTCTACTGGAAAATATTTATTCTAGGTTTTGGTCTTTTCTACTATATTTTGGTTCCACATAGCCACCAGCACGCTGAACATAGATGCCTATAGCATAGTTAATGGAACAATAATAGCCTTCACGATTATGCTCTCCTTGCTCATACTCGGTGTGAAGTAAATAACAATATGATGGGAAATTAATATACAATATATGTATATCAACTTCAGGGGAAATTCTCAGCCTGAAAAGGAACCGCATCGTGAACATTTTACTAACATTAATAGGATTTGGACTCTTCCATGCCACTGGGATAATCCTGATTGACAAAGGGCAGAAGGAAAATAAGGGGGCAGTGATGGCTACTATTGCTGGATCCTTGGCCATTGTTAATGGTATTATTTTTTTCATCGACAGCATTATGATCGCAAGAAGATGTAAGGAGAACCACGTTAAAAACAAGAACAGCAACTATAGTGGATTTAAAACACGCAGATAAACTTTATTTTTTTTAATGCTATATTGTAAATTCAAAAATAAAATTCGTACATTTTAAGCATTAAATTCTTGAAAGGTGAGCCTCGCTAACGAAATATATTACGTGTAGAAGGCATTCATAATAACGTCAACAATATATAAGACAGCCACAATCACAGAGAGCGTCCCCCCTGCAAGTCCATAATATTCTAGTTTAGTCTTCCTTGTTACGTCGTTTCTATGTAATAGAATTGCTCCACCCCCAAGGAAGAGCAAAACCGCCACGTTTAGTGCTATCAATTCGATACTTCTGTCGAATTCCTCATCAAATAAGACGGCTTAAAAAATATGATATTTAAAACAAACGATCTTTAAAATATATAAAATTGTACCTAAAATTAGCAGCCACGTTACCAGCATATATCCTACAAAGACACCTAAAGTAATATATACAACATCCAGTTTATACGTTTCGTTTGCTTGAAAAGTCAATCCCATTACCACAAGGCAAAAGGTCTTAAATTGGCGATTTAATTGAAATATTATGTCCTTTTTTAGATATACTCACAAGTTGTGTGATCTTTATTATCAGAAGATTAAGAGCCATATTGACTTACTTCCAAACTAATTTAAAAATGTGTAAAAAATCGAGTTAGTTGTTAAAAATCCAAAATAACAAATTATTTGAAGGACGACAGTCAAATGGAACGTCTCTTTTTTCTATTTTGACTAAAAAAGCAAAGCTACTATCTAACTCGTTTATTTTCGATAAGATAGTTTAAATTAAGTATCAAAAATTGGGTTGTAAACAAATTCATTCTTAGTGTGTATTTTATTTTTTACTAATTACAGTAAATTCATAGACGTCTTGGGTGATCTTTTTGTAATTCTTGAAAGGTTTAGAATGATATTCGAGTAAATATAGGCTTTACAAACTTATGCCTTTAAATCTTCTTAAATTCCTCTCCATTCTGGAGGTTGGTTACCATCGTGTTTGGGATTTGGATAGCACTCCTCTGAATAAATAAATTTATTGCATGCGGATTATTTTAAAAATATATACAATTTTCTAATACCCATATTTAATAATGTTTATAACTTTTGCATTCATATTAACCACATTTAAATTACACGTTTATTTACCTCGTTCTAAATAAACAAAAGCGTTATTAAAAACCAAATAAAATCGAAGTGGTAAATGAACTTGATTTTGAAGTTGTAAAGATTTAGTTAGTAAGACGCAATTTTTTTATTCCAGTATCTTGTGATGAAAATAAATCCTTTCGTATTGAGTAAAGTACTTTAGTTATCAAAATTTTTATTTATAAAATGTTACAATCGCAATTTGAGGTTTAATCAATAACATAGGTAGAAAAATGATTTACAATACGTCTTTAATTTACAAGGTTAAAAATTGTAGGTTTATAAAAATTTAAAATATAGCCAACAGCAGTTTAGTATTAAATAAAGGAGTTAGTATTATAGTCAGATTTAAGATTTCTCAAAAATTGCTTTTTATATCATTTTTCAATAATTTTCTATAATTTTATTTTTAAAGTTTTACAAGTTTTAAAAGAAATGTAAAATACTCTAAATAGTATTCTAAATGTATGACATTTTTTGGCCGTTGTCCACGAAGTATTTTATTTTTCTTCTAAAGAAAGACAAGCAAAATGCATTAAAATAAATGAAATCTTTGGCAATTTTTTTTACCAATCGATAGTGAAAAAGTTAATCTTTGTTCTAAATCTTGTTCAAAGATCTATTAAAAACTAGATGAATAAACCTTTGTATAATTTAAAGAAAATTATGCAACTAAAGATATTCTGACCTTCAAACGGGCAAATTTTGTGGTATTTAACTCCTTTTGAATGAAATATTTCAGTCCTTTTAGAATGTTGAAGGACACGTATGGTTTTTTTTATATGATTTACTTTTAATTATTACTGACCTATATAATTGTGTAATTTTCATGCAATATAAATGAATAAATAAGAAAACTGTTACATTGGTTCTATAAACATTTTGCTATGGGGAACAATTGTACCTTAAGACGTTCTAAAATATTTTACCTAAATAGATCCAATTTTCAACAATTTTCTACAAAGCCCAACAAAATGAATTATACAAATAATACTTAATAATGATCACAGATCAAAGATTAAACTTCCTTTTCGATCTTTTTGTTACTGTTGCAGTCGATTGCGAAGCACTTTCATTTAAGCTTTCTTGTTGTTTGCGTTTTAATTCTGCTAAGGATTTTTTAATACCTTCAACCTCATTATCACACTCTGGCGGGGTACATGAATCACTGTCATCATAACGAACCTTTCCGATTTGCAGTAATAATTGCTGATGTTTTTTCCTCTTGTCGTATTTTGTATGCCTTAGAATGAAAATTATTAGTACTAAAAAATTATTTTTCATTTCCTTGTATTACTTAGAACGTCCAGGAGCTTTGGAAAGTCGACTAGTGCTGTTGACTGGAGTTGTTACCCTACTGATAATGGGTACGGGTTCTTCAAGAATATCCACGCAGTCGTTTTTCAAATTTTCAAATTCTTTGGTAGCATATTGAAGGAAGTCATCCGTTTTTATCTTGATGTATTTACTGTCGAAAACAGCTTCATCGAAAAGTTCAGTTGCGACTTTACCTTAATTGCAAATTGATTAGAATGAATTAGGTCTCTTAAAAGAAGCTAGGGCTTACTTCTTTTGAGAATAGCTCCCTCGATGCGGAACTGTTCTATTTCCACATCCTTCTTCCGGATGATTTCTTTGAGGGCCTGATTCTGCTGCGATAGCAGAGTAAGGGTCAGCAACAAAGGTTTCGTCACCAGTTTGGCGAACTAAATAAATATAAATTATTGTAAGAATATATTTATAAATAGCAGACGCTGTCCCACCTCTTCCTGTGGAAGTAGAATTGTCTTCCATGTGAAATTGAATGGCAAGCCGTCAATACTATATTTGGTTTTAATATTAACCTGATCCTTTTCTTCACCTACAGGAACCTCAATCGTTAGTAATTCAGGCTTGAGTTTGATTGTTTCCAAAATCGTTTCCTGATCATATTCGATCCTTTTGTTCATTTCCTTAAATCATAAGTAAAGCATTCATTTTTAAATTTTTATTTTGGGATATACAAAGTCAACTCCGACATAAATAATATGTTTCTTTCTTTGAGTAAAAGTGAATGTGAAAACATTGGTAAAGAAATATATTGTTTGAATACAAAAAATCATAATTAAAATAAGTCATGCACATATTTTGAATTTTAATTTGATTTAAACTTTATTTCCTCAAAGACAGGGAGAAGAAATCAATACAAATCTATTTTCTGGTCAATATCCTTAGACGTTTGTAATTTTGATTTTTTATTTGGAAAGAATTTTAAAATACTACTAAATTATTAATATTATTTCAGTTTAGTACAAGCTTTCATACAGATACAGCTTAATAACTAAGTACTTTCTAATTGATATTAAAATTAACTTGAAACTAAAATTAAAAATGACTCGAGGAAGAAGTTACTAGAGACATGAGGAACAGGTGATCAAGTGGGTAGGTTGTTCAGTTCTGGGGAGTTCCTAAATAACGATTTACTCATGTGGAAGGGGAATAGGTTGTCAGCACCTCAGTGGATTGCATTGATTGTGATGCAATGGAGCCTAGACGGAAAGGGAAACATAACTTAGGCTATGGGAATTAATACTAAAGGTCGACGGCATCAATCAACAATTGATAAACAAAAAAAAATGTAAGTAAGCCTGGGGAAGATGCGAAACGCTTTGATCTTTTTGATCTCTTTGAGGGAAGGGAACCATACCTTACTGGCGTATTCGAGTAGAGCTGAAATTAAGATATTGTAGAGAGATTTCGCAACATATTTAAAATTCCACAAGACCAGAGTTAATTCTGCCAAAAGTGTTATCGATATGAAAACGAAAATTAAGTTCCCTATCAAAGGCATCTTGGCGTAACGCAAAAATAAAACGGATGGGTAAAAGCGTCGTCTTTATTACTGTTTCCTATTACGCACAGTCTTGCGAGGAAATCCGGAAGATTGTTAATTAATTTAGCTTCAAATAAACGTTGTTGAAAGGGGAAAACGAATTAATCTTAGTAATTAGTTTTTCAAAAAAATTCTTTACATGCTACTGCTCACCCTCGCCCTGCATAACACATCTTTAACATTGCAGATTTCCCGCCAAATCTTTTTCAGATCGCAGAAGAGGTATTTAATAGCGCCATTCTCAATCTCACAATTGTAGAGAAATGGTTCTCCATTTATATCAGCGAGACTCCACATAGTCCAGCGACAAAGCAAACGTAGTCAGTCAGCCACCGTCTTGCTTCCAAACAGCTGGTTGGCAAATTGACACCTGGACGGGGTTAATGTTGCTTCCTAACGAACTAGCGAACGCACTCCACTCCCAACAGACAGTTTTTCAACATGCTGCGAGTGGCGCATTGTCGCAGCCGTGCCAAGTTTACGCCACTATTGTCAGGCGTCAAAAGGTCCACGGCCTTCTAAAGTTTTCTCAGTTTTCTGAAAATTTCCTCAATATGAGTGACGAGGACCAATCTCGAAGCGAGAATGAAGCGGAATCAGCACCGCCAAGGCAGCCAGCGAAGCGTTCCTACGAGTCGTCGGACGAGGAGGACGAGGTGCCGGCGAAGTACCAACGGGCCAGCGATAACACGAAAGTGATCGCGGCCCACTACAACGAGCTCGAGGAGAAGGGCAGCGAGCAGCGCTCAAAGTCGCGGATAGTCCACATGAGGAACTTTAACAACTGGATCAAGACGATGTTGATAAGCAAGTACTTAAACAAGATCAAGTCGACACAGAAGCTGGGCGACCCACTGCGGGTTCTGGACATGTGCTGTGGCAAGGGTGGTGACCTCTTTAAGTGGCAGAAGGCAGGCATAACTCACTTGATTTGCACCGATATTGCCGAAGTGAGTGTGGAGCAATGTAAGTCCAGGTACAACACCCTAGTGGACCGTATGAAGAGAACAAACTTTTCCTGGAATGTGACCGCCGAGTTCTTCGACTGCGACGCGACAATCGTCCGTCTAAGGACGAACTACAAGGATCCCTCGATCAGGTTGAATCTGGTCAGTTGCCAGTTTGCATTTCACTACTGCTTTGAATCGCTCAGCCAGGCGGAGCGAATGGTCCAGAATGCAGCGGAGTGCCTCAAACCAGGAGGCTTTTTTATTGCGACCATCCCTGATGCCTACGAGATTATGAGACGACAGCGGAAGGCTCAGTCGAAGAAATTCGGGAATGAGATTTATGAGATCGAGTTTGTCTGCGACACGGAAAAGCCGCCTTTGTTTGGAGCCAAGTACAAATTCCATTTGGAAGGAGTCGTAGACTGTCCCGAGTTTCTGGTGCATTTCCCAACTCTGGTGAAACTATGCAGGAAGTACGGACTGGAGCTGGTGCAAAAAGACAGATTTGCAGATTTCTACCAAAAGAGCTTAGAAAATGGTAAGTTCTTTTCATCCATTTCTAGCCGACTTTAATTTCGTGATTTTATGCAGACAGGGACCTTCTATCGAGGATGCAGGCACTTGAAACTTACCCTCCACCGCATGGTAAGAAGTTATCGGGCAAAGAATCGGACTATGCACACGCTCAAAAGCATTTAACAGAAAACTCTGGGAGTAATTCGCACAGGAATAGAAGTGTAGGGACCCTGTCTGCATCTGAATGGGAGGCTATTAGTAAGTAGACATTTAGAAGGTCGCATTAAGTTGATTACTTAATTATGTCTCGTTTTAAGATCTGTATCTTGTTTGTGCCTTTCGCAAGTGTGAACATGAGCTGGACACCAGGGGTATACCGGTTTACAAGTGGTCTTCCGCATGATTTTAATTAAGTTATGAAAAATATTACTTGATGTTTAAAATGTATTTAAATAAGTAGTAAATTTTTATGTTTACACACAAAAATCTAAAAGGAGTATTCTACGGACTGAACAGTTTTATACTATGGCAATTTCAAAACTAATAAACGCTGCATATGGATTAGGAACTCCAAGTATCTAGATATGCTGGTAGGAATCTTAAAATATCACAGAGAGCTGCAACATTGCGTATAAGACCAATAAGTTGAGAAAAAAACAGCACGTCTTCAAATATAAATTTAATGTCTTAATTTTAACTTAAAAGAGTTAGGTACAAGTCCCTTCCAGCTTTAATTCAATCCTTCGTCTAGCTACATCAACATTTACGATGCTCACTTCAACGTGATCTCCAATGTTTAAAACAGCGCCGTTCATCTTACTGGTGTGGATTAGCCCATCTTGCTCTACCCCGATGTCTACGAACGCTCCAAAGTGCGTAATATTATTAACAGCACCTGTAACAACACACCCTCTCCTCAGGTCAATCATTTTGCTTATGCCTTGCTTGAACAGAGGCTTTTTATCGAAGTCGGAAAGATAATCCTGAAACAACTCCCTTTGCAACGCTTCCAAAACTGCTCTAATCCGTTCCTTAGGCGTCTTCAGCTCTACTTCTAAATTATCCAAATTGGCATTGGCATTAAACTGCCTAACTGCGCCTATAAACTCCGGCTGCCCTATGTTCTTTAGATGCTGTTTGCACATGCGAATGATCCTGGTGGCCAAGTCATAGCTTTCCGGATGAACCCAGGTGCAGTCCAACATGTTGGATACCTCAGAACCTATGCTTTTTGGTTCTATTCTAATGAATCCTGCACACTGTGTGAAGGATTTTTGCCCTATAGACTTAACTTTAAGCAAATCCAGTCTGCTCTTGAAAGGTCCATTCTTTTGTCTGTATTCAATAACTTTCTCAGCACGGGAAGCAGTTAAACCAGCGATGTGTTTTAGAATAGGAACCCCTGCCGTGTTGATGTCCACACCAACAAAACTAACACATTCCATCACCACCTCATTTAGAGAGTCTGTTAAGAGCTTTTCACTTATATCATGCTGGTACATCCCCACTCCAATATGTTGGGGACCTATTTTCACATATTCGCTGAGAGGATCATTCAACCTTCGTGCAATCGAAACTGCACTAATGAGATTAATGTCCAAATTGGGAAACTCTTCTTTAGCCACTTCACTGCAGGAGTAAATCGAAGCGCCCTGCTCTGAAACAATGCTGTATCTGACCTCATCCTTGTCTAGAGCACTCCTTTCGAATAAATCTGTGAGCCAAAACTCTGTTTCCCTGCATCCAGTCCCATTCCCTAAGGCGATTGTGCTGCAATTGTGTCTTCTCAACAAATCTTTCAATATAAGCTCAGATCTTTCTGGTTCCCCAGATTTTTTTGTTAGAGGATAAATTACCTCAGTCTCCAGCACATCGGCGGTCTCTGATATGAGGGCTAACTTGCATCCACCAGTAAAGCCGGGATCTATGCCCAGAATCCTCTTGCCTTTCAAAGGCGACATCAGCAGAAGCTGCTTCAGGTTCTTGGCGAACACCTCCACCGAAGCCAATTTCCCCTTCTCCAGCAAATTCGATCGCACTTGGCGACTAATGTACGGCTGCAACTTCTTCGAGTAGCACTCCTCAAAGGCCTTTTCGAAAAATTCAGTTCGTTGAGAATTGTGGTAACCTTGCGAGAGGAAAGTCTTCCTGACAAAGTGCTTTATGCTATGTTTTATAGTATCCGGGACAATTACTTTTACAGACAAAACTTTCGCCTTCTCACCCCGGTTGATTGCTAAAATCTGATGAGGCTTTATAAATCTCACGTCGTTTTCGAAATTAAAATAGTTGCTGTATTTGAGCGCATCTTTATCGTCGACTTTCTTGGCTGCCGTGCACTTCAGCACAATTCGTTCTCTTTTCTGAAGTCGTCTCAGTTCGCCGAGTACTTCGGTGCTCCTGCTAAAAGTGTGGGCTAGAAGATGGCAAATCCAATCAAATACTTTCTCCGTTGTGTTCAGTTCGTTCTGGTTGATGTCCACAAGTTCCCCCAAATTAACGGGAGAACGTCCTAGCAAAATGTCGTCTGCATACTTCGTGAACCCAAAACTCTTCGCCCGGTCGGCAAGGGTGCCTTTGCTAGTTGGCTTGTAGGGCGCATAGAGAAATTCTAGCTCTTCTGCAGATTGCGCCGATAGCATAGCGGCGCGCAACTCTTCCGTAAGAAATTTATCTTTTTCCAAACGAGTCAGTGTTAAATCAATTTTCTTCCTGAGCTGAACAATTTCATTGTAAGTGTTCTTTATTTCTCGCAGCCGCTCAGGAGTCATATCCTGCGGAATCAAGTCCCTGCGGTACCTGCAAATAAATGGTATGGTGTTCTCGTCTTCAAATAAATTTATTATATTCCTAGCCGCATTACGATGGATATTTGTAGACTGCGAAAGCAGTTCTACTTTCCATTGAACCTCATTGGGACATTCGTTCATTTGCTTGGGGTTTTGACTTTGCTCGCCATCGGAGGCATCTAAGGTTTCATTTTCTGTGGGCTTGCTCTCCACCTTTGAGACAAATGATTTTTTCGTTATTTTGGTTCCAAGCTTTTCACGGGGCTTCCTTGTGCCTTTCAATGCAGTTTCGGTTTTATTTCTACGACCAAATGCCTTCTTTAATTCAGAAGCCGAAGAATCTTTTGATTTTGTTACTTTCCCAACTTGGTTTTCACTTTTAGTAACTCTCGTTGATTCCGTTGGTGAGGAGTATCGCTTGCGTTGCTTTGCCGATGTTATTTCATCCTCGCTGTCTGAAGACAATTCGATTATAGTGGATTTTGTAGCAGCTCGTCTTTTACGACTTCCCTCCATTTTGTGCTAGAAAAATATAAAAAAAAAACACTAATTAATGAAATTTCGCTAAATAAAAATAATTGTAGAATTATACAATAAGAACACATACCCTCTTTAACCAATAAAGAGGAATAACAATAATAGTACAGGTATCCCTCCTATAACACGGTAGATAAGTTCCCAGAGAATGCAGTGCTGTGTGAGACCCAAAGCAAGTACAAAAAAAGGGAGTTAGATCCCGAAAACTTATTAAAAGCAAATATTTTTACTCTGGTTCCTTTTCAACCTTTCTGTTTTCTGCACTCTTTGAAAAATCTAATTTTGGTGTGTTTCCTGATCTTCATAAGGTCGTTGTAATTTTCGCAACGTATGTGTCCATAGTGTGTGATCTAGATTTCTTAATATACATGCATACGTTAGGTAGATAGGCTTTCCGTAATTTCATAACCGTGAAAGAGAAAGAAACCGTATTGAACGTTCGCAATTTTCTTATCCGGACCATATTATAGGGTATCGCTGTGTTAAGACCTCCTTCAAAGAAATATAATAAGGTCTATACTTCCCAATATTTCATAATTGTGAAGTGTAAAAATCGTTAGAATGTGTGAAAAACTGAAATTAATTATTAATTGATGATATTTATACGGGAAGTGTGAAAAAAATCATATTTAACATTTGCAAGGCGCATTTCGGAGAGGGAATGTGTCGGGTCGAACTTATTAATCCATAGAATCGATCGGTGTATGTTGTAACACGATTTTAGACAACACCCTTTAAATAAAAATAAATTCCTTTCTTATGTTACATCTCACTGCACTGTTGAATCGTTCATAAAGAAACTCTTATTATTTTCTTCTTCTGTTCATAAACTGAATTCTACAAGAACTTATTTCTACATATTAAGCTGCAAAAATCATTATTTTACCTGGTACTTTTCATAAAATCACAATAAATATTAAAATCCGTTGAATCGAATTTGAATGGTGAACGTCCCACTGGCGTCGAAGAGAAGGAAACTGACAGCCCTGATAAAAAAAATTACTGAGTCGTCTTACAGAAAATAAGCCACCTGTCGAATTTACTTATCTAAATAAATAATTGCATGACTGTAGACCTTAGAATCCTGCAAACTTAAAAATAAAACAACACCAAATACCACGCAACAACTAAACAAAATCCCACCGGCAAGTGTCTTTCTTAAGAACAGCTGGTAGCCTATGTGACAGTTTACCAATGTTAATGCTATTTTCAACAAAATAACGTGCGCACTCTACTCTCCACAATCAGTTCGCGCATCTGCCGCAAGGGGCACTCTGTCGCGCTGAGGCATGCCGCCAATGTTCCCGCTCTACATTTCCGTCTTTTTGGCAATTAGGGGGTTTGTTCTTTACAGTTTATCGTGTTGTCTTCGCTTTGTAATCGTCCAGGTAATTTCTCCGTTTACCTGGCAGCCGTGAAGTCGTACGGAACGCGCCAACTCGTCGATTTAACAACCGATGTTGGAACAACAACAGGTAGCAGAAAATAAACAAGTGATCGTCTGTCTCCCTCTTGTGGTGTCATTCACATGGGACACCGTGCGCTGAAAGAAGAAGAAGAGCAGCTCGTTTTTCAGCCACTCCGATTTCCTGCAAATTTGCAGAAACACCCAAGGCTCTTCTTCTTCCTCCGTGTGCACGTACACGCGTCGTATGACATCGCATGTCGCACACAGGCGCACGACTGCCTGACGTTTGCAGCAGGAGTCGTAAGCGTGTGCGGTTTGTTCGAGCTTCTGTTGAAAGTTCGTCGCGGGAAGGGAGGGGGCGGCCAGTCGACAAGTTTTTTCCATCGAGGGCGACGCACCGACGGGACTTAGAAAATTGCCCCTGTTGCCAGCGATTCGGACGCGTCGTCGCGTCGCGTCGCGTTGCCGGGACTTGAAAATTTTTCACACAAACGTGACGCATTATTCCAACTTTGCGTTTCTGTGGTGCAAGTTCGTTGATAGTCGTCGAAGAGGAACAAGGGACAATTTGGACTTAGAAAATTTCCACATCGGGCCCGGGCAATGAGCGTGGAAAATACGGAAAGCGCCGAGGGTGGGGACATTGTAAGTAGAAAAACTTTTATTCAATCGCTAAATGTAATTGTTTTGCATGGCCGAAATTCCGGCTCGACGAGATTTTATTGGGTTTTACTTGTGCCGTGGAAAAATGGCGACAGAGACTAAGTCCCACGTCGTTCATTTTGTAAGATGCCCAGAAAAAAAATCGAATATCTCGAAAAGTACTGGACGGATTTAAGATCCACTAGCGTGGAAATTCGTTTCAGCAACTTCTCCATTTAGTGGCGATAAAAAAATTTTCTGTGATATTTTTTGCAAATTTTCACCAAGTTCGGGGAATGCATGTGGTCCCGCTGCTGTTTCATCGAAAAGCATTTCCCTTAAATTATATAATGAAAGTATGTGCCAATTTTTACTGAGGTGCAATCGCCGAGCAGCAGCCAGTGCCATCGCTTTGGGAAGACCACGAGCCCCATCGAGAGGTTCATGGATAATTCGCTTCTCTCACGAGGTTTCTATTTCCTTCTAGATTTTCATCACGTTATTGCTCCTGCATGTTGCTAATTGAAAGGCGTAGAACAGGCTTCCCTTTGTCCAGAAACCTGCTCTTCTACCGTTCATTGGCTAGATAAAATTGCAAACAATTTTGCAATTCAAAAAGAAATTAGCGCTTTCCAGCCTTTGATGCCATGTCCACACATCTGGAATGTTTTTTCCCGACCGAATTCACCTACAACCTTTAGCCAATGAACTTGCAAAATTTTCACAAAGACCTGATAATCGAGTCCGATTCGCTTGTTGCTTTTCAAAGAGGAATTCTTTTGCGAAGTTGATAGCTGTCCATAGGAATCTTCTACGCAGGCTTTAATTAACTTATTTTTTATAGCCAGGAATAATCATCAAAACAAACATTCAAATTTCGTAATTTTTTTTAATTAGAAAGATAAAACTGCAAGCACAAAATAGGAGGTATATAATTCACTCTAAAAACATCTTCGAAAATTACTTCAGTATGTTACTTTGAACGTCGGGGAGAGTGTCCTGCCCTTCTGTAAAAGTAAGACGCAATTAGCTTACAACATGGTTAAACTTATACCAAAGGTGTTATTTTTTAATAATTAATGACGAGTCAGCAGCATAAAGTAGCTTTATGCTAGAATTTTATAATTTATTAACCATTCAAAGGCATCGCTAAAAACGACTATCGTATGTATCCCTACTTCCATTTCCTTTAAAATGTACAATAATACTTTGGTTATCTTTCCATGATAAGGATCATGTTGAGTTCCATGAAGGCTTTCAAGGGATAAAATGCTGAAACACTTAATTTACCTCCTCTAGAACACGGAAGACTTATTGGTGAATGGGCTTTAGTTTTAAGTACTCCTAAATCTGGAATGAAGAAGGCTAAAAGAATGCCTTATTCAACTATTTTATTATACGAGAAATACTTCAATTAGCTTTAATTATATATGTTACATCAAACATAGTATATTTGTTTTAGTTAATATTTTGTATTACACCCACAATTTAACAAAACAAGTTTATATTTCCAACTAGTAACATGTTAAATGCTTTTGAACTTTAAATAAGTCAGGAGCTTGCATAGGTCAGTATTAAGAAGTCCAGCAATATTATACCCGCTTTGCTATTAGTAAGTACTATACGTGGTTCCAGTTCTGTATACGCTGCTGAATGAAAGTACAAGTCTTTAAGTTGACGACTACTTAAAGTGTATACAATAAGTTTTTATTTGTTATCACTCAAAAACTACTAAACTGTGGCTGTTGAAGGGTGAATTTTAATCTTTTTATTGACGAAACTGATCTCTAAGAGTACTACAGAAGTCAGTTTGTTACCTCTATACTCAGAATTTACTAGGCGAATTGCAATCTGGTTTTCAATGTTGTCCCGCTCCATTCACGCTTTTTGTTTTTCATGTTATGATTATTTGGTTTTTTAAAGGTTTATCTTTGAAAATATGTTTATAATTTTTAAATTATGTAATTTAGCATTGTGTGATTTTTCATTGATTATTTGAAAGATCATACGACGTTATTATCAATGGGTTTTTCTTACTTTTCTTTTTTTTTTTAAAAAAAGGGTAACTTGTATTTATTTCTATTTATTTATCACGGTACGGAAAAGGGTCATGAGTTTTCTGTCCGAAGTAATGACGATATTTTGTGATATAAAAACCCAGACATGAATACTCCACTAGTTTGTATATTAATTCTAAAGCTCATAAAATAAAACATCTCAAATTAAACAATTGATTATCAACCGAAATTTGATTCCGTTGAATCAGTGAGAAATTAAATACCTTCGCAAAAATCAATAACAGAAACAAAATAAAAGATGGAGAGTAACACGCATTTAGAAGATAACGATGGATAGCAGAAACATTTGTACATTTATGGACTGATAGGATTTTCTTTTTCAATTTTTGCGTCTACTTGTATAACTTTCTGCCTTAAATAGAAAATACTTAAATGTAATATCGCTCGCCAGTTAGCTGTAGATCAGTTGCTAACAGTTTTCAAATGTCCTTTCAATATGGTCGTTTTTCAAAACTCTACACATATCACTTTTTTGATCTTTCTTCCATGATTGGAGATAGAAATAGACTTATAATTACCTTCATCAATTATATTGAACACTTGCTCTGATGATTTAATATTTCATTCCAAATTTTCTTAGGAGGCAAAGCCTGTTAATGGAGCACAAGATCAGCGCCTTAATGGGCTGAGTAACGGCCATATAGAAAGCGGCAGCAGCAGTAGTAAGCACAAGTCCTCCAGTAAGGACAAGCATAGGGACAAAGATAAGGACTACAAGAGTTCAAAAAGCAGTAGTAGTCGGTAAGCAATCCTACAGTTTATTGATTTTAAATCGGAAATACGGAAATATTACTTCTAGTGATAAAGAATCATCGGACAAACATAAAAGCTCTTCTTCTAGCAGTGGCAAAGACAAGTATAGGGATAAGGATCGGGACAAGGATAAGGACAAACATAAATCGTCTTCATCTTCTTCACACAAGTTTTCAAGTCGTGATAAGGAAAAAGATCGCGAGAAGGATCGTGAGAAAGACAGAGAACGAAATAAGGATAAAGATCGTGATAAGGATAGACATCGTGACAAGGACAAAGAAAGAAGCAGAAGCGATCGTGACCGAGATGATAAAGACCGCAAAAGAGAACATAAGAGCAGTTCGGACAAAGACCGTAAAGACAAAGATCGTGACAAAGATCGGGACAAGGAGAGATCTGAATCCAATAGGGACAAAGACCGTGATCGCCATAAGAGCTCTAAAGACAAACATTCCAGTAGTTCATCATCGAAATCAAGAGATAAAGACCGCGAACGGGATAAGGAGAGGGATAAGCATTCATCGTCTAAGGATCGTCCCAGAGACAAGGAGAAACGCGATAAAGAAATTTCTCCCAATGGACTCGGGGGAGATGTTGAGATGAAAAATATTGAAGTCAAGCAGGAACCAGAAATTCCGCGAAATGACTACGACCAATCTTGTAGTGGATTCTATGTCAAGGATGATTTGGATCTTAAGGTCGAGGACAACAAGTGCAGCTATCAGAGTAAGGCGGCTGTTAAAGAGGAATTTAATGCCTCTCAGGCAAGCTCCTGCGACTATTCCATGTCGCAATTCCGTGATGATGAACCACCGTTTGAGATGAAAGGGGATATGACTGATGATAGTCAGGAGAATATGGAAAGTAGTACGCAAGATGATATTAAGGATGAACCCACCCAACAAGATGATGATGATGACGATGAAGATGATGTTCCATTGGCTAAACGGAAGGCAGCCACTGCTATTGACAGCGACGATGATGCTCCATTGGTCAATTGGAAAAAACCTAAAAAAGAGAAGGCTGATAAAAAAGAGAAAAAGACTAAAAGGAAAAAGGCTATCGATGAAGACTTTAGTGATGAAAAGCCGAAGAAGAAGAAGGTTAAAAAGGAGAAGGTAGGGAATGTTTTAGTTTTTGTTTGCAACAATTTTAACATTTGTTACGGTTTTTAATTAAAGGCTGATAAGAGAGATACATCAATGGAGTCACCGACAAAAGGTAGGAAGAAGAAAGCTGAGGAAGACAATCAAGACGTATGGAGATGGTAAGATATTTTTTATCTTTTATTGTAGGGAAGGTTTGAATGAAGGGCACTTTATCGAGTTGTTGGAAAAATAATTAAGAAACGATATGCCAATCGACCCGTTAGAATGTCCTTATCAAATGTTCGTCTATATCACCCTTTCACAACTAGGTGTAGAATATTTACCGCATTGGCATACTGTTTCCAAACTTTTCCGATCACCTTATATACAACAAATGAGTTAGTGTGACGTAGTGTATTTTGTATGCACTGTAGGATCGGTTTTATACACAAAACTTAATGGACGTCGTGCGCATCCCGACCCGGCGATGTATACGAGTGGAAGAATGCGAATATGGGTCTAACGCTGTATTTAGTAATTATGTAAAATTTATTTAAAAATGCGGTTATTGTTTACAATTGAGGCTCTTGGTGAAGAGTCGCCTTAAATTTCTTTTTCATATTGATGTAATGAAATAAAAAAGAGGTGGGGAGCGCCATTCAAGCGTCATAAGCGTTTGCAAGTCGCGTACTGCCCGTGAGCTCAGTTTGCTTGGTTTTGAATGTGAGTGGGGAGGTGCTAAATGCCCATATTTATGCTCATTTCCCTTTTATTGCAAGTACCACCTTTTTTTAAATTTCACATCAATATAAACCTCAGTATAACAAAGAAAAAGTTTTTTTTTTGTTGGAGTCCCAATTGCAAACAATTACCAAAAGTACTCGTAAAAACAAAACCGAAGAGTTACATACTAAAAATGTTCCTGCTTCTGGTTGAATTGACCCGAAATACCCAGGGAGTGTTAATATTGTGTACATGTCACTTCGCTGCACCTACTATTTGTTTTCCTCTCGTAAAAAACTAGGTAATAGTGATTTACTGAACAAGAGTTTGTTTATTTTAATATTTTTCTATCACTTCGAATTTTTTACTTTTAAAGGTGAGGTAAATTTCTTAATGGAGGCATTTCATTAAGATTAAATTTAACTAATTGGAGTCGTTACTGAGTGAATTATTATCACGAAAATTTCGAGCAAGAGAAACATCGGCTTCCGAAAAAATGCGCGGTTGACAATCACGTGCGTCTCCCAGTAACCACTCCCACCTGCCCTTTCCCCTCCTGCATCCTACACTTACTTAGGCTATGGTAAATTTCTTCTGTTCTGTTCTTATTTTTGCGTAAGGTTTTATACATTTTCATTATTTTTGTATACGATTTAAAGGGTACAATAATTTTAATGTAGAATTGGGAAGGACTTCGTCCACAAAACGTTTCAAACAAATCGCCCTTTAGGGATGAGTTGTGTTTGCCAACAATTACGTCTTAGAAAAACCAGAAATTTGTCCCGAAGAATGTACGATTCTTAATAAATATCACAGGTTTTTGCCACAGTATTAGTTCTTGGAAAATTTCATTAGCCGAGTTGCTTAAAATTCTTTTTATCTGACACTGAACTTTCACTTAAGGTCACCTGGCGGTGACGTCGCTATCACAACACTTTTTTCACTTTTAATATAGTAACTGCCTAATTTTCTTATTACTCTCGGAATTCATTGTAGTCGTTTGTATAATTCCAACTGATTTTGGAGAATCCCACTTCATGCCTGTGCACCGTGCAAAGACTTGCTGGGTTTTTCATGGCGTTCGCACCTTCGCGGTCTCTTGCCTGAGAGTCCAGGTCGATTTCTTCGTTTGATTTGCATATGAGTGCTTCACGCTTATTTTTAACTCGGCTCTTTTTATAAATTCTTGCATCATCGCACTTTTTAAGAAACATTCTTTCGGCGCGACTAATAATTTCTGGGGGGCACTTATTCACGCGCCCACTTCCACAAAACACGCCAACAGTGTTGAGCTGCAATTCAAATAAATATCCGAATTTTATTATGAACACCTTTCGAATTATTGTATTATTTTTGATTGGATTTCGTGAACTGGGCGGTAGGACGGAATTTATTTTTATTGCCATCAATGTTCAACCGAATTTGGTTTTTATCTTTTTTCGGAGGGATCTTTTACTGTTGCGCTGCCGCAGCTTGTACAACAGTTGCAGCAAATGTATTAGATATTCGGGGAAAACGTACTAATCGGATTTTACTATGATTTGCGAATATCGTCCGTTAAACAAAGTCTTGTCATTTTTAATCTGAATTTAAAAGTCAGGTTTTTGCGTGTTCTTCTGACAGATTAAAACTCAAACACAACAGGAGACAGAAGTGCATGAGTATGAGTGGTAATCGCTAATTATAAATGCCTACATTTTTAAAAATCTGTCCACTTTCCGTACAATTTGCACTAGTTGAGTTAATCAAATTGTTTGTGTTAAGGAAAATTACGATAAACTTTAAATAAGTTGCATTTTAAATATTTTGCCATGTTTTGAATAACATTACTTTCGTTACATTACACATTTACTGAAGTGAGATTTATATAATGTAATTAAATTTTCTATTTGTTTGGAAATTTGGAATTACTGAAGAGTTTATTCAGACTGGTCCATTTGCCCTCAAGACTGATTTAAAACTGTGAATGGGTTTTTCCTTTCAGTTGACTAGATGTCGCTTTAATAATAATTTAATTCAATATGGCTACCGACTGAAGGCTGTCATTTCAACGTGATGACAGTGTCCACAAACGTCAGAGATGTTCTTTAGATGACAATTGTTAAATTTTAGTCAAATTTACTTTGCAAACTTGACATTTTATAGTTTGCAAAGTATAGTTAGAAATGTTAAGAAATTTCCTTTCGCCAAGAATTTTTAGACCCTATACAATTCTAATAAGATGCGCGAATAAGTTCGTTAGGAATTATGCAACTAAACAACTCGCCTTCAAATATTCCAGGTGGGAGGAAGAAAAGCGCGAGGACGGTGTTAAGTGGGTATTTTTGGAGCACAAGGGACCTGTCTTTGCCCCAGATTATGTGCCGTTACCTGACAATGTAAAGTTCTATTACGATGGCAAACCCATGAAGCTGTCCCAGGATGCAGAAGAAGTTGCTTGTTTCTATGCGAAGATGTTGAATCACGACTACGTCACAAAGGATATTTTCAATAATAACTTCTTCAAGGACTGGAGAAAGTCGATGACATCGAAAGAGAAGGATGTGATCAAGGACCTCCGCAAGTGCAACTTCCAAGAAATGCACAATTATTTCCAGGACATTTCTGAAAAGAATAAGAACCGCACTAAAGAGGAGAAACAAACAATAAAGGAGCAAAATGAGAAACTCATTCAGGAGTACGGTTACTGTACAATAGACGGTCATAGAGAGCGAATCGGTAACTTTAAACTGGAACCACCAGGATTATTCAGAGGGCGGGGTGAGCATCCGAAAATGGGCCTGGTGAAAAGGCGGATTTGGCCGGAAGATGTGCTCATCAATTGCTCAAAAGATAGCAAAATTCCAGAACCACCAAAAGGCCATAAGTGGAAGGAAGTTCGCCACGATAACACGGTGACCTGGCTTGCCTCTTGGGTAGAAAATGTCCAAGGGCAGGTGAAATATATTATGCTTAATCCGAGCTCGAAACTGAAGGGAGAGAAGGACTATCAGAAATACGAGACTGCGAGGAGATTAGATAAGCACATTGAGAAAATACGGGCCACATATCGTGATGAGTGGAAGTCGAAAGAGATGCGCATTCGACAGCGAGGTGTCGCACTTTACTTCATTGACAGACTGGCTCTGAGAGCTGGTAATGAAAAAGATGAGGATCAAGCCGACACGGTCGGTTGCTGCTCCCTTCGTGTCGAACACGTGAAACTCCACAGAGAACTGAACGGGAAGGAAAATGTAGTTGTATTTGATTTCCTTGGTAAGGATTCAATTAGATACTACAACGAAGTAGAGGTGGAGAAAAGGGTCTTCAAGAACCTGGAGCTCTTTATGGAAAACAAGAAAGAGGGTGATGATCTCTTCGACCGTCTGAATACTGGCATTCTGAACGAACATTTGCGAGAGCTTATGGAAGGTTAGTTAAAATTACGTTGGATGAGAATCTCATTGTAATTAAAATTTGTTTGGCCATTTTAGGACTGACTGCGAAAGTGTTCCGTACCTATAACGCTTCAATAACATTACAAAATCAATTAGATTTGCTTACTGATCCAGATTCGTCCATACCTGAGAAACTTTTGACGTATAACCGCGCTAACAGAGCTGTTGCAGTTTTATGCAACCATCAACGGTCAGTTCCGAAGAGCCACGCCAAAAGTATGGAGAACTTGAAGGAGAAAATTAAACAGAAAAGGGAAATTATCGAAGATGCAGAATATGAACTTAAGGTATGTCACCCGATTTTAGTTTTAAGCAGTACAGACACATAAGATCTGCTTTTAAAGGATTTACAAAAGATAGCCAAAAGAGGCTCAGTGAAAGATAAGTTAAACGCCGACAAGAAAGCCAAGCAATTACAGAAGTTGAAAGAAGCGTTGAAGAAACTAGAGCTGCAGGAGACTGATAGGGACGAAAATAAGACAATTGCCCTTGGCACTTCAAAACTGAATTACCTGGACCCTAGGATATCAGTAGCTTGGTAAGTACTTGGAACTTAGTGCTTAACTAAATTAAATTTTGATTGGACGCAATTTTTCCATGAGCAGGTGTAAGAAGTATGGAGTACCCATCGAAAAAATATTCAACAAGACACAGCGAGAAAAGTTCAGATGGGCTATACACATGGCCGATGAAGACTACCGCTTTTAAGTGCGCAAATAGAACATTTCTATATCCAGAAAACGTATTGAGAATACGTTGCGAGTGGGGTTCCAAGTTTTAATCATAATTAGTCTATATAAATTTAAGTGTTCAGTGCGGTATTATCCACTTGTGTTTATTTTGTGACCGGCGGATCTTGATTACATCTTGTGTAATTAAGAGAATTTTATGGGAATGATTGAGACATGGCTGTAGGTGTTCTTACCTAGAACCTATTGGTGCCTGCAGCTGCGTCTCAGCAATATAAGTAGCTGGCAAGTAGGTTAAGCCCTCAGTATGTACAAGATTTTTTAGTAATTTTTACTACTCCCAATAAATTATGGACAATTTTACATGTTTGAACAATGCAAACAAACATCTAGACTAAGTTGCTACTGACTGGTGGGTTAAGTGAGTGATGAAGAACAAATGTCGTGATATATTGTAAATAAAAATTTCACACATCTGGATTGATTGATACTTTGACTCATTCTCAGCGGCCCGCCCGACTGATTCACACACTCTACTCATGATGATGAGCCCAATCCCTCATGAGTTCTCTCGCGATGATGGCGTATTTTATAGAATTTTAGGAAAAATATCTAGCGAATGGCATAGCGTCGCACGTATTTAAACTTACGTAGTTATTATAAAAGAGTATTAATTATTAGGTACCACAAACTGTTCGTCAGTTTTTCTTGAATAAAAATTTATCAACATGGACAAGTGTTTTATACAACAGGGTGGGAAAGTTTTCTCCAAACATGCAGAATCGAAAGGGACGGATGGATTTCGTATACGGTTCAACAAGTCAGAGATGTTTATAGGATGGATTTATTTCAAAAGTGTCCATAAAAAGGGGTAGGATTTTGAAAGAAAAATGTTGCTAAGGGCAGGTATCAAATCAGAGTAAGCTGATTGACCTGAAGAATTTATCTAACGATTTTTCACTACATTATAGGCCTTCCAGTCAAGTTTAAATACAAAATGCGCAAATTTTGAAACTAGGGTAGTTAAAAACAAAGGCGGTAATTATATTGCAGGCATAAAAAGAAGAATGATGAAAGAAGCTTGGAGACTTTGTATTCCCAAAAGGTAAACTATGGATAAAAGTGGTGATTTTCAGTAATGCAAACACAACTTAAGCACATACCACTTCATCTTTCATACATAGAAATGATTCTACTACCAGCTATAGTGATAAAGACTAAGAATATGCTTAAATTCCTTGTTTTTGATAAATGTATGAGATCATCTATGCGAAGGACATCGGTATAATAACATAATTCATCTATAATTTTACCAATGAAGAAATAAAAAATATGACTGCTTTAATAATGTGTTTTACATATCACCGGATTTCTTTTTGTCCGAAAACCACTCGATACCAAAAAATCCGGGTTCCAAAAGTTGTATTCTCTAACCGAAGAATGGAGAGAACCTGTAATGTTTCTTAAATTTTCTATTTAGTAAAACAAATTTATGGAATAAGGAAAAAGAAATTATAGAAAGATTAGTTTTACACAAATTCAGTTCAAGACATAAATTATATAAAAAAATTCAATTGAAAAATATTTAAATGTGCAGTAAATGCATTCGACTCTTCAAGTGAATAAATTCTAAAGTAATTGTAGCATATAATTCAGCTATAAGTATCTGGTATAATAAAACTTAATTAATATGTTGCAGTTACTACTGCAGAGACTTTATGAAAAAACAAAAAGTGATTGATGTCTCGACAAAAGTTACACATTCGCACGATAATAATTGTATCGATTGACCTCCTATCCGTCACCCTATTCAGTGCCCATTGACCTACTCAACAGTACACATATTCCTTCAAAGTGTTACATTTGTTTTATACGTTTTAGAGGCTCAATTTCGAGGGGGCTTTTAATTTATTTTGTGTTCAAATTTTAAATGTTTACTAAATGTTAGTATAGATTTCCATTGTTCAAAGAGCAGATCTCCGTCACATGCTAAAAATGCGAGGAAGAACCTTTTAGAAGAAAATACAAGCCATAAGGAAGGACATTTAAAAAAGGAATGAAATGAAATATTCAGGGCAATAAGCGGCAAAACAAGCAAACAAACGAAATCCTCGAAATGTCCTAAAACCTCTTCAAGTCTTACATAATTATATAGAATAGAAATCATATCAGTCAAACCGATTTCAAGAAATTCAAGGACATAAACGTAGATGAAAAAACAAAAATTAAAGGCTTGTACTTTAAGTTAAAGGCTTGTATTTTAAGTTTAACCCAGAGATATATTACAACTGAAGTGCTATGCCAATATGTTCAGTAGTTATTGCGGAATATCAGAACACTTCCAATAAACAAACAGACGAAATTAATAAAAAAACAGAAATCATTAAGTAGAAAGTAATTCAGAAAGACTTAAACGATGAACATGAAGAAATTAACAATTTTTTTTTTAAATTCAAGAAATATTGGGCGATTTTTCAAAATTTTATACAGAACCGCTTGTAAAGTATGTTTTAAATGTTATAAATGAACGCGTACAGGTAAATTGACAACTTTTTTCTCTTGGAATCGGTTAATAAAATTAAATTCGACCCAAAAAAGATAACTTTAGGAACAATGTTTTAAGAAACAAAAGAAAAAAAATGCAGTTTAATTTTGAACAGAATCTATTCTATATTAATATCTATTGGAGCTATAAATTAAAATCTCCCCAATTAAGAAATGAAGTTAAATAAAACTTGCTCATTTTTCCCTTTTATTCGTCTGGATTAGGTAAATTAAACAGCATGCCATTTGCGAGCATATTTGTATAACTTTTAAATCCTACCCAAAAAGTATTTCTTTCTGGTCTGCACAAGCACATGGTTAAAGACGTCCTAGGACAAAACAGCGGAAAGGCAAACATGCGCTCTAGATCCGTTCCACAGCAAATCGATTTCTAGTTTTTATCCTTCCTGCGGCCAAAGACTTCAGTTCATATTCGCTACTGCCAAATTTCAATATAACAAAATCATTTTGGCGTAGTGATCATCTTTATTTTAAATCTTTACATTTGTGAGGAATAATAAATTCTGTAGCCTTTGAATTCATAGGGCTCTTAAGAAAAAAATCATTATTATTGGGGTAGGCGTTTCCCACTCTCTCTTGAATCAGTGAAAATTTACTAAACTTAATTAAGAATTGTTTGAGATTTAGGTAACATCGCAAGATTGAAGAACATCAGAAAGAAATGAATAATAAAAGGACATAATATTGAAATAATAAAAATTGCGCTTCCGAAATGAGTGCGTTTTGGTGGGCGGCGAAGCTCCTGGTGCTGGTTTCAGTTTTGGGCACAGGTAGGAGCACCCTGAAGTTACAATGATAAATCATCTTCAAAGCTTTTTTTTCAGTAAAATCCTCTGAAGATGAGGAGCGACTAGTCAGGGACCTTTTTAGAGGCTACAATAAGCTCATCCGGCCGGTTCAGAATATGACACAGAAAGTTGGAGTTCGATTTGGTCTAGCGTTCGTTCAGTTAATTAATGTGGTAAGTTCTTCTAGCTCTTTAACATCCATTGTATCATCATTGGTGCCAAATAATTTGCAGAATGAAAAGAATCAAATTATGAAGTCAAACGTTTGGCTTCGTCTGGTGTGGTACGACTATCAGCTTCAATGGGATGAAGCAGACTACGGCGGCATTGGTGTGCTTCGACTTCCACCAGACAAGGTCTGGAAGCCAGACATTGTATTGTTCAATAAGTAAGTGGGAATATAAAAAAATTGCTCAATGCAATAATAAACTTCCTTTTAGTGCCGATGGAAACTACGAGGTCAGATACAAGTCTAATGTGTTAATCTATCCCACCGGTGAGGTACTCTGGGTACCCCCGGCTATTTACCAAAGTTCCTGCACCATAGACGTCACCTATTTCCCCTTTGATCAACAGACCTGCATAATGAAATTTGGTTCATGGACTTTCAACGGTGACCAAGTGTCGCTGGCTCTGTACAATAATAAGAACTTCGTCGATTTATCGGATTACTGGAAATCGGGAACATGGGATATAATCGAGGTGCCAGCGTACTTGAACGAATATGCAGGGGATGCCAATCATCCTACTGAAACGGATATCACCTTCTATATCATCATTCGCAGGAAGACACTCTTCTATACAGTCAACTTGATATTACCAACAGTTCTTATTTCCTTCTTGTGTGTGCTAGTTTTCTATCTTCCAGCTGAAGCTGGCGAAAAGGTGAGTCTAACGAAAATTTTCATAATTTTCCAGATAATTTCCTTCTTGGAAGTGTTAGTTCTTTCAAATCCGGACCATTCATTTTCAACACGTCCTTCTGTGTTGACACATTTGAAAAGATTTGTCTTTTGTTAATCTCCAAAGCGAGACTTTAAAATTTTTTTGTTTATTTATTTGTTAAATAAAAACAGCATGGTGACAAAAAGTCGATTTTTTTAAAATCATATGCTTCTGTTTTTTGTAACTGAAAATGAATAACAAATAATAAAAAATAAATTTTGAAATTATGAAAGTTATGTTAGGAAATATTTATTTTTCAAATAATCCGGTAAATGTATGCTGTGATTTTTTCAGAATAAAATATTATAACGTTCGCACAGCCGCTAATAAATTAAAATTTCTTATTTAGGTGTTCGCAGAATTTGTACGTGGTTCTTCTTTTCAAACGATACCAAATATTTTAGTTTAGAAAAAAAATTTGACTTTGCCTGTTCTTTGTCTGTGCTCTTTAAATGTATTTTAAATTATTTAAACTTTAAATATTTTATTTTCTTTTATATGTACAAAAAACAACAGTGTAGAATTAAATAATTAAAAATAAAGACTGCGAAAACTCCTCAAAGAATTTTGGTGTCGTAATTTAACTTTAACTTAGTATTTAAAATCTGAGTTATTCAAATTAATTAGAAATTATAACAACGCATAGACAAGCTAATGCAAAACTTAAAATAAGTTATTTCTCAAGTTTTTCGAAAGTAGAAGAGAAGTTTTCAAACTATTCATTAGCATTTGTAAGAAAAAAATAATCTTATTAAGCTTGAATCTTATGAAAAACGCGTAGTACTATTTCTTCACATGTATTTAGATTTATCAAAAGATAAAACTAAACAGAGTATTTGTAGACTTACTAATATTACAATTTACAGGTAACGCTGGGTATTAGTATTTTGCTGTCACTGGTTGTGTTTCTGTTGCTCGTATCGAAAATCTTGCCGCCAACGTCACTCGTACTGCCACTTATAGCCAAATATTTGCTGTTCACATTTATAATGAATACAGTGTCCATCTTGGTAACAGTGATCATCATCAATTGGAACTTCAGGGGTCCAAGAACTCATCGAATGCCAATGTGGATTCGGACCGTGTTTTTGCATTACTTACCAACTTTTTTGGTCATGAAACGTCCAAGGAAAACCAGATTACGTTGGATGATGGAAATGCCCGGAATGAGTATCCCATCCCATGCAGCCCATTCCCACGCTTCCTATGGATCACCAACTGAAATACCGAAACATATAAGGTGACTTAGATCGCTTTGTTAGTTTAAATTTAATAATGGTTTTTTGTTTTAGTGCTATTGGCGCAAAACAGGCTAAAATGGAAGTTATGGAATTGTCCGATTTGCATCATCCAAATTGTAAGATCAACAGGAAAATGAACAGTGGCGCTGATCTGGGAGGTGTTGGTGACCCTTGTCGAAGGGAAAGTGAGAGTTCAGATTCTATTCTCCTTTCGCCGGAAGCGAGCAAAGCCACCGAAGCAGTTGAATTCATTGCAGAACATTTGCGCAACGAAGATCTTTACATACAGGTAAGACATAAGACAGAAATTACACCATCACATACTTCAATCTTAGTTTTACTTTAGACTCGCGAAGATTGGAAGTACGTAGCAATGGTTATTGATCGACTTCAGCTCTACATCTTTTTCATCGTGACTACAGCGGGCACCATTGGTATTCTGATGGATGCGCCACATATCTTTGAGTACGTTGATCAGGACAGGATAATTGAAATTTATCGCGGAAAGTAGACGTACACAACGCTCAGAGCTTTACAATATTTTTAGCTATTTTAGTCCTAGTGTTAAATCGAATTTTTGAGAAATATGTTTACCAATTTTGTTGCCCGTTGGTGGTTCTGTAATTTTTGGAGAACATTTTTTACCTAATGCTCAAATGCTGTTGGAATTCTCAAAGTGGTAATTGGATTTTATATTAATAATAATTAAAAATAATCTTTCGTTTCAAAAGAAATCGCTTTTTGTAAATTCTCTGTCTTTCTGATTTTAAACTTAAGGCATGAACGACTCAAATTGAAAGTAGAAAATTGTAAAGTAATTTTTTTAAATCAAATTCCCATAATGCGACAAACAATTGGATGAAATTTAAAAAGTTAAAGTAATGTTACTATGAAAAAGACTAATGTACTTTCTGTCGTGCCAAAACTCTCTGTTTATGCGAGAAAAAATTCGATTTCTAGACTTTAATCGTTCAATAGTAATTTCATATTTTATATTGCGTCGTTCTATGCATAAACCTGGAAACACGAAATACAATTCATCTTTTAAGACTTACAACCAAATATTATTGTATTCTATGGTAAACCAGTATTTTTAACATCTACTGCTTATTGATTTAAGTATGAGCAAATAAATGTTTTGAAATAAAACAGGCGACGCTTTAAACATTCCCTGGTATTTGTAAAAGTTAAGTTTAGTAAATTACATCAAAGTGCAAAACTGTACTTATGAATTATTTGAAATTTATAGATATCTATATTTGTTTTAACAATGTTTTTACCACCAAAAGCGGAGTGCGTTTTAGATTAATAGAAATATATGGATGAAAAGTTTTTTTTTTATCTGTGTAAACAGTTTAGTTAGAAAGTTTGTTTGCATTTTAGATTTAGCTATTTTCGGAAAATATTTCCACTAAATAAAGGTGCATCGTTACACTTGGCTAATAAGCGCGCGTGGCGTCAAAAGTTGTTAACAATAAATAATTAGTGCTAAAGTATGAAAAATAATCAACACACTAAAAAATGTTTAACTTCCAAAATTTTTGTACATCCAATTGTGTTCCCTGAGCACAAGTATGAATAGGAATATTATGTGGGAAGTATGGTCCCATGTTAGTTCTATTAAAACTCCAAATAAGAATTTTATAATTGTAAGAATCTAAGTTTGAATAAAACCCGTTTCATATGTAGATAACGATAAATAAATATAAGAAAACAATAATAAAGGAATACTAACCTTTCTGGCGTTTTTATTATAATTCTAACTTCACATCAAAATCACTTGGTTTTTATTATAGTGAGGAATGTTTTTCAATGACAACTAATTTTTGTTCATAATTTGTACTGTGTTCTAGGAACTTCAACTGTGTATCTTTACATTAATAGTAGAATCTTTATAAAGGCCACAGATTTCCAAACAAGACTAGTTCTAGTAGCATTTTTCGAAAGTAAATTTTCATATTCTATTGTAATAATCGAAATTCGATTTTTTGTTTTAGAAGTTCCGAAAATCTGCTAATGCTTTATACTTTTTTTACAGTCTGTAGTCACTCATGCCTTTCTTAAATTGCTTATTGCTTTTTGAAATTATTGGACTCGGGTGGATGAAAAGAAAATCGAATAACTACTTTTCCATTTTTACTAGACGACTTCGATTTTACGCCGAATTCAATTTTCGCTTATAAATATTTGAATACACATTAAGATATTTATTTATTTTAATACGTTAAAATTAGTTTAAACTTCTCAAAGCCGTACCTTTGATGAAGATTTCATTTTTGTTGTTTATCAAATGTTTAAATATTTTAATTTTTTTTTCTAGTAACAATTAATTGGGAAAGACCTCCAGTGTTTTACGCTTTTGTTACGTTCATGCTTTGTAGTTTGCTCTCCCTTTACCAGTCTACCTCAGCGAGAAATAAAGCTTTTAAATAAAAATGTGATTTTACAAAATTATGAATTGCACTTCCAGCGGGTGCGTGTTCTGTTATAGACTAGTGCGCTAATTCTAACTCGGGTAATTTTACAAGTAGTCAACTTTTAATATAGTTCTTTAGAAAGACGATATCTTCCTCTAAAAAATAACAGTTTTTAACTTTCTTAAATATTTATTATGATTTAAATTTGCCTTTGAAAAATGACATGCACCTCCGTCCGTTGGCCTGTACGTACGTTTGAGGACATGTTACAGGTCGCAATTCTTGACCGATTTTTGTGATTCTTTTTTCTATCGATTGGTTAACTATCAGAATAGAACTCTATTGATTTTCATAATGATTTGTTAAGTAGTTTAATTCTTATAAACAATTTTCTTCAAAAACTGCCTTTTTTCGTGCTCTTCGATTGTTCTCGACCTCCGTTTTGTGCGGATCTTGTCCCTTGTCTCTGCTTTCTAAAAACTTGACCATGGCATCAGTCAACAAAGGTTAGGACTTTTATTTTCTTAAATTTTTGTTTGCTTTTTTTAAAGAAAACAAAAAAACGCGGGGTTTTGTTTTTAATTATTGTTAGTGCTGTACGCAGGAATTTATATGTAATTTGTAAGATTTAAAAATATTAATTATAGTGAATCTGTATGCCAAACAACCAAATACTTTAAATAAAATAAGAAATTCGGTGTGGTTGATTCTCTTTTCTTACTTAGACGTTGGAACATTTGCTATACAAGTTTTAATTTGGTCTAGAAACATCAGTGTGCTTTAGAATGGTTTCAAAGAATACAATCAAGAAATAAAATACAAATTGAGTTAAAGCAGTTAACATTTTAAATTGTTTGATAAACTTTTCATTATTTATAAAACAATTATCTTAGTAGACCCAGGAGTACTGAATTAAAATTTGTATAATATACAAAAGAAAACATATACATAAAAAATTAGAAAGCCTACATTTATCAGACTGACATTTCTTCATTAATTTTTTTATGTTTTATATTTCTTTGTATTCTATATGATATCTATTATTCCTTTAATTTTACACATTGATTTGTTAATTCTCCATAGATTTCAATAACTGCATCGAACCCTCGGGATATTGGAGTATACGCGGTTATAGAACCATGTTCCTTATGTAAACCTCCTTTTTCAATTGAAGCAGTGCATAATTGCGCAATAATTGTAATAATATACACGAACTGCAGCCATTTTTGCATATGGGAACTCTCCCCATAAATAATTAATTGTTTTAAAGTATGTTTAAACGATTTTTTGTGAACATACTGATGCTATAAAATCCATTTCAAAGTACTTGCGACCAACTGTGCCGTAGGTAATAATAATGAGAATATTTCATATTCGAAGTAAAATTAAATAGCTTTCTACCAGATAAAATAAATATTTTTTCTAAAACACACACAAAACACCTTTGAACACCCTGCGCTTAGCAAAAAAGCGAATAAATGGAATGAAAAAGGATATTTTGCTTATTAAGCAGAGCTTCATATAAGATTGTGATTTTTCACAATATATAAAATTGCTTACAATATTAAAACCTCTTCTAAATAACCTTGTACTAAAAAAAAGAAATCAACAATTAATTGTACGGACAATTTTGAAAGTAATTTTATTAAAATAATGTTGCTAAAATCAGTAAAAGTAGTATTATCAAAAATTTAATCAAAAGAAGTTCCATAGAACTTCCCAAATTAATGGTTTCATTTTTTTGTTAATATTAAAATTTCATTACACTTTTCAGAAAGAAGTTTCGAGAAAACTCTTTTCAGGTTCGTTATACACAATTTGTTTTATCAACATTGTCAATTGTTTTCTTCATCTGAAAGGTGTAATGCTTTAAATTAAATTTAGCTGTTAGCTTCGTTTTATTTTGCGAACATTGCTTTTGGTTGATTTTGGTGTTTCTATGAATAGTACTGTTTTTATATGTGGTGTACCAACTTACCTCTATATCAACAAAATCCGTCTTTACTTATTTTGTCAATTGTCTCCTTTTCTTCAAATATCGTTAGGGATATATAAAAAGATAAATATGCATATAAATAAATTCAAATACAAATTTCCTCATTTCAGTCATGTTTTATTTTGAGTTTTATTTATTTTATTACCTCATCCTTTACAAAACATCGTTTAAGTTTTACCATTCATCTCTCTCTGTTTTCTAGAAGAGTGTCTGAATTGAACATTAATATTAGAGAAAAGAATAAAATATAAACATTTTGACTAGTGTAGGACAATACAAGTTCAATAAATGTTTATGTGAAGCATAAATAAAATGCTGGGTATGCTGGTTAAAGTCAAACATCAAAATTCTTTCGTGAACATCATCGTTTTCATTTATAAATTAAACTTCAGTAGTGGATCCTTGGGTTGGAAGGACCCCCAATTTACTCTGTCTTTGGTTACTATGTACAAATGCAAGCACATCTAAATCGCTTCACTAAGAATAAAGCTATGAGAGAAATGTGGCGTGAATAATAAGATTCGAAGAGAGAATTAGGTTCCGTACACATCGTAAAGTGGCAATCGGAAATCGGTTTTCAACATGTATATTACGTTTTACGTCCATATATAAATATAGATCTCGTGGCTTCCCTTGTAAATTTGCGCTAAGTACCCTTTACCATTAGTTTCATTTATCCTTTTTGTATCATCATTATTTTCTTTACATTTCGTTTGAATTTTTCAGTTTTGTAAAAAATACTTATTTAACACAAAACAAACAAACAAACAAACAAAAAAATACCTTACAGCTCGGATCTACTGAAATTTCGCGTGAGTGTTTGGGTCAGTGTCCACATTTTTACCCATTTGATTTTCATGTCGAAAATGCTACTCAGGACTCATAATCGGGCTAATACTATGATAATAATTTAGTTGGCCCTAATATGATCCTTGCAATCGGCTATTTTATAACCTAATTTGATTAAGAAACTTACGCTTTGGATACTTAGGTTACAGTACCAACTAGAACTAGATCATATTCCGATGCAAGGATCACGGGAATCAACTAACTTCTCGAATGTGATTTCAAACAATCCTTAAAATTAAATGGGAAAATGTATTTGAAACTCTCACAACACCCTAGCCTGAGCAGCACCAGCAACTTTGAAATCTTACAGTGCGTAAATCTTATCTAATTTATGAATGTGGTATTACTTTAAAATTATTGTGAGCATACCTCTCTGTATAAATTTCTCCTAGAAAATGTTACACATTTCTTATTTTTATTAGTATTCACGCAGCCCCGTCTGTGTCGAGCATCGTGTCCAGAAAGTATCTTATGAAAAAATCTGTTCTAAGGAATTCTGTTCTTCAACAGTAAATTGTTTTTTTATTCATAGAAATTTTTTATAATTACTTATCAGAATGGAGTGGTGGTGATGGTGGGTGGGTATTTTAAAACCTATATCGGTATACTTTCTGTTTATTTTCAGTCACACAACTCGAAACACTTGAGGCTGGTTGGGTAATTTTTTCATTTTTTTTAAAAATTTGTATTACCAATTTAAATAGTTTTGCCTTTACCTACTAAAAATTCATTTATTAAAAATTTACAATTGTTATGAAATATAAATTTAGTATATTTTACCTATGGATATACGATTCATGGTTTAAATTCGGAAATTATATTCCTGCGTTGTATGTACATGTACTAGCCTGTTTGATCTACTTTTTTTGGATCTTTTTCGTAATTGGTAAGAGAAAATTAACACTGTCACGGTCTAACATGCTTTAGTTTTGGCGGCATTATTATTCTATAATCTATTTTTTAATTGGTGTCAATATACTTTTCCCTTAATGTAACATACCATACCTTAAATGAAAGTAAGTGACCAAAACAGGCGTTTATCAAAGTAAAAGTTTTGTTACTTTCAAATATAACACGTTACTGTTTACAATTTTAATGTGTAATCAAATAAGAAGAGGATTATCAAACCTGCTTATAATATTTTTGAATTAAAATACAACACAAAATTAGGGACTAACTAGTAATCTATGAATTTATTTAACGAGTTCAAGCACATGTTTTTATAATTACACGCATCAAATATAAATCACAATTTTACTGTGTAGAAAGTTTATGTTCACTTTCTCGCTAAATTATTCACCGTGTTGGAAATTTAGAAAAATAACAGCGGTGAATCTACGAAAGCAAAAGTGATTATTAGTCAGAATTAGAGAGCCCGCGGACTGGTATAGAGACTATTAGCTGGCCTTCGCTGACGTCATTTGGGATACAGACCCAAAAGCCGCGAAATCAATGTACTTCTCTAGATACTGGAAGCACTAGCTGAACCCCTAGCCTTATCTGAAGTTCCCAGATGGTTAGATATAACTTGCTCTTCTGCTTTTTGTGAAATACGATAAATGACGTCAGCAGCAGCCAACTGCAACTAATTTGGTATAAGTTCTTTATTTTGTATATAAAGTAATCGAATTTGTTTCTGATCGGATTTTGTTCTTTGTGGATATTTAGACTTTTTCGAGTAAGACGTAATTATAAATTCGAAACATAAATAAAGACCCGACTTTGTTTATAAGATTTCACTTCGCAATTAGTATAAAGTTATATACGTATTGTATTTAGTCCATTTTATTTATAATTAAAAACGACTTAAATATTTCGTAGCCGATTGCTTATGATTATTAAATGAAAAGAAATAATAAATCATAAAAATTAATCTACAGATACTTTTTCCTTATTTTTAAATAATTTAAGCAGATCTAAAGGTGCTATGTATAGATAGTGCCATTTCATCGGTACAAAGTTATGAGATTTAATAAAAAATTAATAAAATAAAGAAGGGGATATTCCTCCTTATAAAATCATAACATAAAATTTTTGGAATTACGAAATATACGTATAATGTAAAATAATTAATCAAACATAAATTAAAGATGGTAGTATCAAGTAATAGGTTTTTGATAAACGCAATTTACGTATTTTTCAAGGTATTTCAATATATATTCAAAAAAATCGTATTTTTAAACAAAATTTGGATGCGGTTCTTACTGTTTAAAAAAGTAGGAAACATTTCACGGCCACATACCTAACATATTTGGTTTACTTTTGCACGATTTAAAAAATGCACACAATTATTACAATAAATTTCGTAACTATAAAGAAAAACATATCTAATAAAAATTCTTGAAAATTCTTTGCTTAAAAGTTTGGTAATCCTCAAGACATTTTTAAAAAAATTTAGTATTCATTTTTTTAATTTTCTATGCCGAGCTTTAAATTAAATTAAAACATGGGAGATAGTGAGTATTGCTTTTGGTTAGAAAAATTTTTTTTCCACATGTCCCATATATCTCTCACATTTCTTTTTTTATTGAAAATGATTTCATTTAAATCAAGGAACAGCAGTATTCTGAAAAGTTCCCCCTTTCTCAAATTTCTCTCGTTCTGTTAGTTTTTCTTTTTATTCTAGCTATGACCAGTTTATTTTAGGAATCAATTAATCAGACATTAATCAGACTAGTGGTGATTACAGTAGAGGCCATTATAGGCGTAAATTGATTGAGACTAGAAGAAACCAAAAATATTTACGCTAAGGAGTGTGTAATGCCTTTCATATAAATTTTAGCACCAATTTTCTTTAGCGCCCAAACATTTTATAAATCCGTAAGAAGCTCTGCTAGAAATCCGTGCAGGTATAGTATTCGCGATGTAAAGTATTTGACTGAGCATAAGTGAAATTTCCATTGGGTATGATTTTCCATTTCATGTTCTATCCACAGTAGACTTAAGAGACCTCGCCAAAGAATGGAACACTTCCAAATAAAGAAAAATGCCTACAGTCTTCAAATACGTCAATTGTCCTGTGAGTAGGCAAATGAGTTTTAATTGCTTCCTTTATACTTTATTTGATAGACGAAAGGCTTCAGGCAGAGTTCTTAACTTAATCTCTTACTTACTAAGCTACAACGTGGTCCAAAAGAAAGACGCAGTAACGTGAAATATGTTGAGGATTTAACCTCTCATTGACTTCTTTGACGTGTTCTGTTGTTCGGTAAAGTTCTTCGAGTTAATAAAGGAGTCACCCTGTGCTAACATAAAAATAGAATTAAAACGCAAAGCTAGAACTTTGATTATTTGGGCGTGATGTGAGACTTTTATATTGAAAATAATTTTGTGGCGGGAAGACTAGTCGCAATTGGTCTGAGGATATGAGATTCCCTTACGGGTAACCAGTTCACCTTAGCAGGTTTATAGCGCGCCCTTCTAGCGCTACAGAAATATGATTAGATCACAACCATTTGATTTAAAATTTTCTAAAACAATTGAAGTCTAAAACAAACTGCTCAGTTTTCAAATTAAGCCTAATTTATTGCTTCATTCCCGGATTACTTAGTCCTAATCTACGGTAACTCCCATACAAATAATTACATTAATTACCCTTAGTCGTAGGAAATGTTGTTATCGCCTGCTCTGCCTTAAAAGGTATTGAACTAACAGTAAAATTAATTTGTGATAGAAACGTCGTTTCTCCCCTTAATTCGTCTTATTTTTTGTATTGTTCGTTTTAAAACTGACCTGAAGGACGCGATTGCCCAGTGTGTAACCGTTTAAGGATTGGATCGCGACAACCGCCTCGTCGTAATTGGTCATTGTAACGAACCCAAAACCCTTGCACTTGTTCGTCTGGAGGTCTTTGATCACCTTAACACTTTGGACCGCACCGAATGGTCCAAAGAGTTGCCATAGGACGTTCTCTTCTGTTTCCGGTGCTAGATTGTAGACGAATATACACCATCCGGATCCATTGATGGCATTCGTTGGCAGGATTGCATTACCTAGAAGGTCTCCAGTGAGTGGGGAAAATCTGCAGGATAATTAAATCGGTTTCATAAGTGTGAAGTCTTACGGATATACCCTACAATCTAGACAGATTGACATTATTTAATTGAATATGAGACTGATATATATTCATCTTGATCTATATATTTGCGGGTATAGACTAGAAAAGCAGATGACCTTACCTGAATCTTCCAGTGGGATGGTGAATTGGCCCTGGGAAGCGACGGTTCGACTGTGGCGTCAGATATGCAGCAAGCGGAGGTAAAGCTTTGTTAATGTTGTTACTGGGGTTGTTGGCAAATTTAACTGTGATGGGTTCAGTAGCACCTTTTGGTGTTGTACCATTCAGGTGTTGGATAGCCCGTTCCGCTTCGGCACGCTGATCGAAACGTATAAAGCCGACACCCTTGGATAGGCCGGTTATATTATCGCATAGGATCCGCGATGTTATAATCTGGCCATAGGGGGAAAACAGATTTTCCAAGTCTTGCTGTGTCATACTCTTTGAGAGCCCAGACACATATAAGTTAGCACCCTTAATCGCATCCGAACTGGGACGAGCAAAAGATACTTTTATTGTCTTGTTCTGTAAGCGTAACCCATTGAAAGTACTAACGGCTTTCTCAGCATCTTCTGGCCTATGGTAGTTGACGAAACCGTAACCTAAACTTTGCCCTATTATATAGAGGCAAAGATAGAGAAGGTAGGAAGGCATTAGCTAGTATCGGTCTGTTAAGACGCGGATGGCTCACCAGTGACCTTGTCCCGAATTAGCTTACAGCTTTCGACCTCTCCAATACTTGAAAATAGTGACTTAACCTCCTCCTGGGACATAGTCTGTGGCAAGTAGTTGACGATGAGGTTTGTTTTAACGTCATCCTGTCCACTGCTAATCGATCCGGCCCTACCATTTTGCTGGCTATTCTCCAACCCATTAGCGATCATCTTCTGCAATTAGACGTTATCTTTCCTTCTGACGTGGAACTGCGCGTTTACACTCTGGGGCTTTCCTTTGATTGTCCTTCAGTAAGGTACGCGAGATCTTAATTTCATAAAGCTTATTTTAGAAGTCCTTAAGTTTTTACGCTTTCCACAAGCAGTTGGTGTTTATCGTAAGCGATGTGCTGGAAATTAGTTTACCAGAAATTATTTAAATTATCAACATTTGTTTAAAATAATCCAATGATATTTCAAATTGCAAAAATAAAATGCAATTATAATTAAATAATTTGGTTAATTTCTGGATTTTCCCCGACATAGTTCTTGTATTGGAAATAAGCTTAGTATCATCCTCTTTCGTATCTTGAAGATGATAATTTCATGTTTGATTTAAAACTAAAAAAAATTAAATTTAAAGAGATGATAAAAGAAAATAATAATTTTGAAAAATTAAAAATCATACTAAAACCAAAGCCTACCTCTATTTTTGGTGTACATAAAAAACTATAAAAATAAAGAGTTTGGGAAAATTTAAAAGTTGTTCACAATCAATAATTAGAAGTGATAAGCACACACCCCCTTTGATAAGCGTATACCCCCCTCTATACGTTTAATACATAAATAAGTAAGTTCATATAAATCGCCTAGTACTGTTTTAAGGTAAGACCTCAGAAGTATATTTTGCAAATTATAAGAATATTAACTAAAGAAACTTATTGACGTTTGTAGAAGTGTTTTTAATTTATAAAGAAGAGAATGTGGTTGACAACTCTACAAAATTTGTATTATTTGTTATCTCAAATTAAGATTTTTGAATAGTCGTTGATTGAGTTAAGAAAAACTTTTCAGAAAATTGTCGGTTTTATCGGAAAATCTTAAAAATCTTAGAAATACTTTTTAGTCTTCATTTGAAATTTGTATTCTTTAAAGAAAAGTAATATGGATCAAAAGAGTATTCAAGATGTTTTTATTTATTTAACTGCTGGACAATAACCAGGGAGGTGGACGACGGCCAATCTTTCATGAAAAACTGTAGTTATATAAACTAAATCCTACAGCCTACTCAAGTAAGTATGTTTGCAAAACGCATGGACTTGAAAATGACGAATAACAAAAATAATTATAAAAGACTTACTTTAAATTTTTATTAATCGTTATAAATTATCTGTACATCTTTATATTATATGAATATAGGAAAATTTATAGGAGCATATGGAATATTTGTTTGAAAACTCTTTGCCAGAGGTATTGTTTGGATAATTTAGAAAAAAGAACAATCCTTAGAATCTCTGATCACTTGTTTATTTGGATACAATGTGAAAACCATGTGACGGATTTAAATAAGATTTACATTAGAATATACTTCAAAATTTATCTTAAAATACAAGCAAATAAAAGTCATTCATGCAACGTAAAGTTGTACTTTTAAAGGCATTTCAAACATTTCAAGTTTTATTGTTTTTCTAATGCTCGATTAGTAGCATCAATATTCATCATAATACTTCATTATAATACGTCCTACGATATTTAGGACTTTTTCAAATCCCTGTAACCATTTTCGTTACAAAATTATTGTACGTGTTTAAATATAATTTCATTTCAATTCTTTCTTGATATTTGCGCAGTCTTAAGTTTTGAAAAAAATTATAAAAGTATTAAAAAATAAAATCTCTGAAGATTTTAACATTTCTGCAATGATTTCTTTGGTCTTTTGAAAGCAACAATTTTTGCAGTTTCTTGGGCTAACTATTGTTTATAAATTTCAATTTAATTAACATTTTTCATGTTAACAGCTTACTTATAACAGGGATGGATAATTGATAAAGTATAAGAATTTGTGTTTGATAACTATTGCTTTAAAGCCCTTTCACCTTAAGTTAGTGAAGCGGTCACGCCTCTAAGAATTTTATATAACTCTTTCTTCTCCTCTCGCCTACTTCAAACATATGCTTAGTTGCCTTTTTTCTACAACAAAGAGCGCTGAAGTGTTTGTTTTTGCTTAATTTCTTGTCTACGAAATGCACACACCATCATCAGGAGAGGAAGCTGAGTAGCTTCTTCCAAAAGTCCATTAAATGTTAGATATTACAGCAGACAACTTGGGACTACAAAATGGCAATATTTGTAAACAAAAACAATTCTAAAATTTGCCAGGCTCAGTGTTCACTTTCATGTGAGTGGTGTCCCTGTTTTTTATTTTTTGTGCCGGATCAAGAAGACTCTGCAAGGACCAAACTCACTAGTAGTGAGGCAGAGCCACTAGCTGGCAATGCCACGTGTCGTCGCTATAAAACATCGCGCAAGTTCAAGAGTAATATTTTTCGATAAGGATTTCAGATTCAGGACGATTACTGCCGTTTGAACGCGGTGATAGTAGATCAAGGGGCAAGATTTTTGATTGAAGGGTGGTGTGCCACTTCAAAAATCAATAGACGACGTATTCCAGTCGAGCTACTCAGAGATGTTTTCATTTCCTTTTTTTCCCTTTTTATTTTTTCTTCATCATGGGTCTTATTCAACCCCCTCATCAGTAACTCGTTGTTAATTATTTTTTTTCTACCTTGATTAGGTGTTGCTTTTTTCCTTAGTTGTGATTAGCTCGGTTCGGTTAGGGTGATGGGGTACCATAGGTAAATAGCAATTCCACTGTTGGTATTCAATGTAAAACCCGCCCACCACATCAAATCGGTAGTTAAGGTTGTTTACGGTCTATCCTTCGATGTGATGAATGGACACGATTGACCTTTCGAACAATATTTCTTCTCCCTTATGCACCATATTGAAAGTATAATTTTCAGAATTGCTGCGTATTAAATATTGACAACTAAAAAACGTGCTATTCTCAGTCGGTGCTGGAGCAAGCACAAAGGATTATTGGAAGGCACCAGATATAGAATTCTGATTTCCTTGCATTGGATAAGTTATTGCGAGTAATAGGAACTGGCTTTAATTATAGTGGTAGTCGCTGTTGTTTTTTTTTTTGGAATTGAACTTTTCTCGGGGGTCCTACTAGGAGGATTCGTGCGGATGAACTGGTTCACATCAAATCAGCACGCACACTTTGATTTCATTGAGATTCGTGCACACAAGAGCCCTTCACACAGGGGCACTATGACATAATAAATTGCTGCCTGTTTTCCACAGGGGAGCACAAGACCACTCCAAGGAATCGTTACGCTTGCCGAGAGAGGGTGGGGCTAAAATTCTAAACAGGCAAAACTTACCGATTACAAAATTCCTTCGCTTGCAGCGACGAATTTATCCGGAATGGTATGTAAAATGTTTCCTTAAAAAATGTTTCTCTTTTTTTATATATTTCTCTTCCCAGAGCTCAATTCTGGCTGCGTTTTATATAAAATGTGTCCGCACTGCGCTTAATTTTATATTAGGAGTATTTTATCCAGGTGGTTGTAAATTAATATCAAATTCTCACTATTTTGTTTAATTTTACGGCTCTCAAAATTCTTACTTATCAAAAAAAATTAATTTTTTTTTGCAATTGTGCACTGTGAGTGGTGTTTTCTGTATTCAGGAAAATTCACAGCTCCGTGTAAAGTTTCCTCCGCCTCAGGTCGAGCTTCTATTTTAGAAAAAAAAACTATATATACTCAGAAACGCTAGAAAACCATTCGTATCGGCTTCACCTGCCTCGCGAACCGATTTTGCCCTCTTTTTTTTACCCTACAATTCGCGAACCGCTAAATAAGGTGTACCCGTTCACTACCCGCGACAGAGTTTAGCCGTTTCACCTTTATTATTTTGCCAAATATTTAATTATAAAGAAATATCCAACTGAAATTGTCAATTGATATGGATATGTGTACATACACAACGGAGAGGCCGAAAAACTCAAGTTCTAATGTATATTGTGTCTAGAACAGAACTTAACACCTATAGCTGGGCGAAAAAGGTTCCCGGAAGATTTTCCCTTCATCGTTTTCCACTGGAAGCCTTGGAGAATCGGCACGGCCCCCCATCCCAGGGGCTAAGGTGTATAGAAAGCTCCACCGACCACCAGACCGATGGTACCAATGGTGGTGTTACCGATCCGTGCGCCTTGCTGCGTGCTCCATGCTCTATCCGTGCAAGGCGGAAGGCCGCCTCGTGGTGGGGCTGTCTTGGGACTCTACCCCGTGACCAAGGCAGCTTTCACGACTTCCAAGGGTGTAAAGTGTGGTAAACGAAATCTGCTTAGAATTCGCAATGATCGATTTTCCAAGGGTTGTTCTCACCACTGCGCATGCTGCCTATGAATGAATTTCTCCGATGTGCTTCGCGTGGTCTTTGGCAAAACGGCTAGCCTGCCTACAGTGCTGGAATGCGATTCCTCGGCGTGTTTAAGACCAATCGTTACCATGCCCGAACAAATTGTCTAGAATCTGTTAATACAGTTCGTGCCGTAAGTTTCTGGAAGATGTTCTAACCGATTGCTAAACTGTTACCATACAAGAGTTTTGAAACCTCGTAATAAATTAAGCAAACAAAACAGACACATCGTACGTAGCGTGTTTTGCATCATGTGCTTTTTGCCGTGTGTCACGTCACGTACATACCATGTCGATCGGGATGAAACCGTGCTGTGTATTAAGCCGACACACAAATTGTACCTATGCCAAGTTCTACGCTCCTTAATTTTGTAATTGCGGCATTATAGACCAATAAACCTACAATAAAACAAATAAACTTTCGCATTTATATTAGTTAAGTTGGGCTAGATTGGATTATATAAATGAACAAATATAGACAGAAATATGCAGCACATATATAAGATTTTGACCAACCTAAAAACGAGAAAATAAAAAGAATTTAAACTGATTCGGTGAGGCTGGGTGAAATAAAATACAAATTTACAAATGGATTAATCTTTTGGAATTGTTGTTTTGTATACAACACAAGAAAAATACAATACAGTTTAAGTTCGACAATTTGGATTTTAATATTAATATATACTAATTATGGGCATTTCTGTACTAAATATTTACACCTCGGCCTGTTTTTACATTGTGGATGCGTATTGTGCAAAAAAAAAACAAACGCGCAATGATCAACCGCGTAAAAATAGACCTAGATGTACATTACGGCACAATAAAGTCAACGGTTATTATCCTGATTTTATTAATTTACCAACCCCAAAATACTAAGGCCCTTGTAAAAATTTAAAATATAATTTCCTTTATTTGAATTTTCAACAAAAAAGTTTGTCCTCTATACATGTATATAATAACAAAGAAATTTCTTCGAATGTTTCATACGTATAGTCGGAATCATACGAATTCAAGTACGAGTTATATGCAACGGGAAAATAATATATGCTTTCTTTTGTGTTTTGTTTATTTTCTAGGAAAAAAATCATATTTTTCAAGTTATTATTCAAAATACAAATAATATAACAAATACAATGAAATTTATAAAAAGGAAACCTACTTGGAGTTGGTGCTTAGCTAGAATTTTCAAAAATTTTAAAATCTCTAGTAGTGCTTATATTATAAACAATATAAAATATTGTTTTCGGCAAGAGTGAGTTTATGGCATTTCCAGATGATTTATCTCATAGTTGGTTGCATCCCAATTGCCCGTAACAACTTCATTGCTAATACTGACCTTAGTAGCTCAATCTAAAGCTGATCGCCGCAGACAGCTTTAGCTGTAGGTGCTTTGGGCACTTGCTACTATCCTGTGAGCTATAGCATGGTTTCTTCCTCTAATGGGCCGCTTAGGGAGTATCACATAGTATGTTATATTTCTACGAGATTTTACTAAGCGATTGAATTAGATCTTAAAACCACTGGGCTACAGTGGAACTAATGCGTTAAAGCTAATCTGATCAATAACGTTACCTTAAGTGTTTGCACTACCATCATCCAGATCATATAAGGATTCTAAATCTTGGCTTGGGAGACTTTAGTCTAATTTTAATGTGACTGCAAATTACTTTTGTAGGTTGATTTTCTTTGCCAATTTAAATATACTCCCATTCTTTTTAATTAATAATTTTTAGAGAATTAATCGTTATATATCGTGACATGAAAGTTAATGATTTTTTTAAAAAGACCAAAAGAAATATTCCAATTCAAAGTACAAATTTGTTTTCTGATAAAGAGGGCTGTTGACTTGCTGAAGACCTGTAAATAAATATAAAACTGTAACAAATTTTATTTGTCGCTTAAGTTATTGTAATTCGTTCAAGATTTTGCGAAATGCATACAATCACAAACAGTCAGCCAGATCTTTGACTCCTTATTCAAATAATAATAAACTATCTTTTGCAGCATTGCATTTTCCGAGAAAATTTACTAAACGCCGTCCCAGCTTTGATGTCCGTCCTACTACGATATTTGTTGACCTTAAGTAAGATCTACTTATATCACTAGTTTTATTTGTAGCTGCTCTAAAAAAATATCATGCTAAATTTCAAAGTAAAATGACCCATTTCATTTTTCAAGTAGTTATAGAATTTCAAAAATTAAAAAGAGGTATCGATGAATTGGAAGGATAATTCTACTTGTATTTATATTTCTGTGTACCCAATTTATCTTTTTTTTTATCTATTTTCCAAAAAATTAATATTTAATTTATTTTTTAATTAAATAAGATTATTGGAGTCACCAATTTGTTTCTAGAATAAAATACAAGGATGAAAAAAATGAAATAAAACAAGTATCGTGTTGTACATTTATATATATATAAATATATTGGATTACCGTGTATACATTTAAAAATATAAAAGCTTTATAATGTAAACATTAGTACAAGATTAAACGGTATTATAAAATATAATCAATTAAAAACAGCGAAAACCTTTTATAAATAGTAGAAATGCATTGTGTGCTTATGTCTACGATACTGCAACGGACCGAGGCAGCTGGAGGTTTTGGTATATTTTCAGATACAGTCGCTTTTCTGAGTTGTACTTCTTCTAAACGTTTCCCTGTCTCTTCAAAATTCCGTTTGGTTTTTATCTTTTTAGTGCACAACACGCGCTTGGCGGGAGCATTGGAGATTCATAAAAACAATAGCTACGTTAAATTACTTGAAATTATATTAATCTCTAAAAGTGAGGATGCTGTCGATGAAGAAAACAACACCATTGATAATGGCCAAAGAGCCCTTCGACAGGGCTATGGTCCGTGTTTCGCTCTTCGAATAGCGCTCCCAGTACTCGATGATAAGCGCCCCAGAAGCGATGAACATTGCACATCCGACTAAACTGAAGAACAAATCTAGTCGTTTATTAACCGGTGTGTTCATCAAGTAACCTGGAATGGATCCACTAACTTAGCAATGTTGATTTATCACGTTTATTTAATACCTTACCTGCAAAGAGAGCCACCAAGATTATTGCGAAACCCACGAACGTACCGGCCACGAGAATGATGGTGTGCTCACGGTCCTCGCCCAGTGATTTGTAATGCAGGCCGATGCATGTGGCTGTAATAGCCTATGGAAGGTAACACAGAATTCGTTAAAGGTGAAATATTTATAGAAATAATAAACAAGCTCAAAAATTTTTGAATATTGTGTTTACAAAGACAAACACTGGCGTAATATTTTTATATGTCCTTAGTGTTTTATATAATTTAAAAGTTTGATTTTTAATGATTTTTTAACAAAAGTACTAAGACCTTCTGAACATTTTTGAACAGATTTTTTCACTTTTTTCTAGGCTCAAATTTCCAGTTTGAGTAAACACATCGTTAAGTTGTTAACTTCCATATTAAATTCTCAAAAACAAAAAGAAATTTTTAAAAATATTTTTCAGTTTGATGTTATTTATTTATTTAGAAAAAAAAAAATAGGAGAAACTTTTCTCAAAGCAGAAACAGTCTTTTAGAAAACACATATTTTTTTATTTTCAATTTTAATATAATTTCTACCTATTGAAATTATTATTTCAATAAACACAAATATTTCCTCCATTTTATTGTTTGAAATATTCTTTCTTGAGATTGAAAAAAAAAATCATTTATAAGTTTTTTTTTCTGTTCTAATTTTTGTTCTTACATCCACATTAAATTGAAAGAAAAATTTTAATAACCACAAAGCATAAAAAAGTGGCCTAGTGTGAGTTCGATTCGCGCACCGAGGGTTCCGTAGCATAAGTTGTATTATTTTTATTTAACTTTTATATAACTACGAATGATTTTCCTAGTTTTGAATGAGAACCAACTCGATCTTGAAGTTTGAGTCTTTTTTAATACTTGATCTTAATTTTGTAACTAAACATAAACCTGAATTTGATTTCTTTCTAGCTGTATACGTCTAAGAATTAACTTCTTTAAAATGTTATTTTTATTAGTTTAATTTTGTATTTATTAGAAAAAGTTTTCAACAATATCTAGAAAATTACGAAACAGAAATAAAAAAAAAATGTTTTGAAAAAAGCAATGTTTTTAGTAAGAACGAATTTACTACCATAGGAAATATAATTAAATGCAATTCTAAATTAAATTTCAATTTTTTATTGCATTTAAATAATTTTAAGTACTATTTAAAAATTTGAAAGTACTTTATTGTATTGAAAACTGAGCTGCGAAAATAAAAAAAATGTTATATAAAATGAACGTAATATATTAACTCCAAACTTCTCTACTTAATGTGATTTCTATAAAATTTATAATAACAAAAATGAAAACTACTAGAGCACTTAGGATCTTTAATATCTTTTTTGAAAATACGAGCAAGATGAAATTAACTTCGTGTTGAAAAAAATGTATTTAAAAAAGTAAATTTAAAGTAAATCATTGACCTTTGATTGGTGAATGTAAGAATAGATAATTTAAATTAGTTATCCTACAACATAAATGATGTGAAAAGTGAAATTAAGTTTAAAAGACATTAATATATATGGAGTAAATATGCTTAAATGTAGTGCATTTGTCCCTATCAACTCTTATCACACTCTCGGAGAAAAGTTCAATCACATTTGATCTTGTAGCATTTCCGCAGATGGTGGTGGAGTGATCAGAAAATGAGTTGTACACTGTGAGTTAAGGAATACTGAGAAATTTATATTCTGTTCTTTACTCCACGAAAGCTAAAGTTTATCGCTTTATTATCGTCAATTAATCGCTGGCTACCCCATTTATCTCCATCGTAATTCATTCGGGAGTCATTTCTAGTTTGGCCCTCATTTGTTACATCCCCTGGAGATTAGTATTTCATTAGAATCTGCCAGGAATATTGCACTGCTCTCTTCTCTAATAAACCTAGTAAGCTACTGACGCCTGCGCACCTGTTATATAGCAGAAGCTAGATCGATCTAAAAGCTCTGTAGAAAAATGAAGACATAAAATAAAAATACATCACATTGAATGCTGGACTAGTGAAGCTAGTGAAGTGGACTGGTATAATTTTGTCCGATGACATCACTGTAATTGTGCAGATCATAGTCAGACCAGCGAAAGTATGCACATGTTTACAGAATACAGCACTTCGGAGGGCGGTGGCGCTCTTCCATTGTGGCCTGAGACTTTCCACCCGCATGGCTAGTCGAGGTAAGTGAAAAATTAACTTGGAATTGTTTCACTCCCACTGACCTATTGTTGGCGCGACTGTCTCGAGCGCAACAACGACTGCTCTTTGTTTGATCCGTTTGGGATGACACAATTTTCGGGAATCTGATTTCGAAAGAATCTACGAACTTTATGAGCTAGCCGTTCTCGTTGGCATTGGGTTGATATGTTTATTGAATGGATTATTCAACTGTTGGTTGTTGCAATTGTTTTCTTATTTTATTTTCGAAAAGCAAAACCGGGTTGGGTCGGTATAATTAACATTAATAGTATTACTCTTTAATTGGTATGACTGTGTATTCAACAAGAATTTTTAGAGTATGGTTGTAATTTGTTGAAGACATATTGAGCATCAGAAAGACATAATGTTAATCATTTTTAATAACATCTTTAAAATAATAATTCTAATATGTATTGTGGTATATTTTGGGGTTCTAGTTAGTCTTAAACTATAACTTCCTTTCCTTATTTCTATGATTTTAATTTAGAATTTTTGCTAAAATCTTGCTTTCAAATTTTATCCCTAATTTATTATAAAATTATAAAATAACACAAAATTAAAAAAATGAAATCTTAATAAACTTTTATAAGTCTCTGTCTGTGCATTTATTCATGTCTGGAAAACATTAATTTAGACTTAATCTTCAATATTACGTGAAAGTTTTTCGCGTATAAATCATTCAAGTATTAAGAAAGTAATAGTGATTACTTTTAAAAATCCTATGTTGTATGTATGTTTGTTCGTTTGTTTTCTTTTGTTTTATTCGCCGTCGTTTGCTAATGAAAATCCAATGTTTACAAAATCCAGAGTTCACAAAATTTTATATTTATAAATACAAAAATTGGTAATAAAAAATACCAAACCGTGCGAGGCCGGACCGTGCAAAATAACTGAATTGATAAAATAAGCGCACTTATCTATTGATTAAATCGATAAGGCGGATTAGTTCAGCTCAACTCATAGGTTGATAAATAAAAAGGCGCATTTATCTACTAATTAAACAAAAATGAACGATTGCTTTAACTCAAGACATAGTTAATCTAAATTAAAGTTTTAAACTTGAAGTGTAATCACAAATTCGAAATAATCTTTGAAGTAAAATTATTTCTCTTTAATAATGAAATCATCATAATTGTTGCTATTAGTCAGTGTTAAAAATATTTATGACTTATAATTAGATAAAAAATGTCCCAACTTTTCAAGGGTTTCGTAGCTGAAATACACAACTTGAGACAACTATATAAGATAAGAATAATGTGATACTTGGAAAGGTTTGTAAAAAATGTATTTTAATAAATGTGATTAAAGTAAATATCATAGTTTATCTTTAGTTTGTTCGATAAATGCTTACGTTTTCTAAGATTGTTATTTTTTATTTAAGATATTGCTTTAGCAACGAATCGAACTTATTGGGCTATTAAATAATTTTTACTTAATTTTTTGAATATTAAATGATTTTAAAAGAACATTTTTCTCAAAAACCAGCTCTATGTAAGTGTTTTAGTTTCCAAATTTTTAATGTACATATGTCCGTAAAACAATTTACAAGAAAATGTTTTACATTTGTTCAGTCAAAACGTTTAAATATAATAAATTCTAGATTTGCTTTATAATTCCTGGTTGGTTCTTCAACTCCACGCGATTTATTTCTTAAAATTTGTATATAATTTGAATTCCTTATTTTCATTCGGATTTTCAAAATTTCGTAATAAACTACAAAATCGCCTGTATTAAAACTGGTTTTATTGTTACTGTTTTGCATAATGATCTCAAATTCAATATTTTCAATATGGTTTTTATTAAAATAATCGAGGAGCTAATTTGGAATATTTTCGACATAAATGTCTAAATATATATTGCTAGATAATAATCAACTAGAAGAAATTTAATGCCACTTTAAAATTTCTTGCAGCGCTTTGATCGATTACAAAACCAGAATATAATGTCTTTATTATTGTCGGGAATGAATGAGATTTATCAATGAACACCTGAATTATTACGCACCATGAAAATAAATCGAGAGGGATGACGGCATCCACCGGCGTAGCATATGTACTGGAGTATTTTTAGACGAGCCAGAATGATAAAATTTCACTCCATGATTCGTAAACAGAATTAGTAATGAGCAAGTCAAAATATTAAGCAAGGTTGAAGCCATATTTAGGGCGCGATCACGCAACTCTTGCGTTCTATGCTTTGGACAACCGAGGGTTAAAGGGCCATAAGGGCTATTTGTGGATAAACAGCAGTCCCTTTAGGACCATGCACCAATTAAGAAAATCAAAGTGTTATATAGGTGATTAAAGCGGACATTCAATTTAGATATCGAGCAAATCAAATCAGTTCGGGAGTTATGGGTTCGAGGCATGGAAACCTGACATGGACTCGCGCCTGATAAGAACATGTGCTGCGATTATCACCCACGATTCTTGAATACAGTTGTGCACACCTTGATAAATAGTCAATTAAAGCAATTGTGACGACACAGGGTGGCGTGAAGGTTACGTAGGTTTAATTTAGATTGTCATGTTGGTCGGCGCCCCTCCCGGCTAATGGTTCCTCAAATTACTTCTTTATTACATGTTACTGCGGGACTCCAGCTAGTGGAAAATTTTTTTATAGGACGTCCCTTAGACGATGCAGCACCAATTAGCTAGCTGGAGTGATACTGAAGGAACGGAAGAAGAAGAATCAGTCACGTATCGCAAGCGAATCGATCGATGGAAGGTGTGCTCCTAACAAAAGCAAATTTGCTTGATCCGCTTAATCGGCAGTTGGCCCCGACGGGTAAACAGATCAATCCTCGCGGTTAAGCCGCTAATGGCGGTATCCACGCTGCGGAAGTGTACCACGAAAATACGTTAACCCGAATACCACGGCGAACAGAAGATGTGGGCATCTATTAAACTAGGAGGAGGCCGGAGATCTCTTTTGATTTCTTTAAACGCGGCGGAAAGAAGTCTACGATGTGTGGGATTCAAAGACATCACTTTACGACTTGGAATATTTATGAAAAAAAGCCGGTCAAGTGCGACCCATTTTTGATTTTTTTTTAATAAGTATAAAATTTTATTCGACTTGGCAAGCATTCTTATTTAAAGAGTGAAAGAAGATTTATTTCTTAAGGATGACTTTGAAACATACAAGTTCATTGAAAATCATTTCAAATGTATTTTTTTGCTGAAGATATTTGAAAATTTTTTTATTAATTTCCGAAGATCTTTTGACTTTCAGTACAAAACCGATATAAGTACACTTTAATTTTTCATCATGAAATAAATATTCTATTCGGTTTAAATTTGAATTTAAAAATATAAGAATTTCTTTTAGAATTCTGTAATTGCTTTAATCATATATTGCTAATCTTCCGTCTAAATAACGAATGCAACTATTTATGCGCATGAAATTCTAAAATTAAGCGAGATCCTAGAACTTTAATCTTGAATTTTTTTATAGTTAGTCTTCTCTATAGGCCTTATAATTTATTGATTAGGATTAAAAAACAATCCTGTTGGAGTTTTTAATAATATAATAGTTACCCTCTTTTAATCTCTACAGCAATATTGCTGTATTGCTTTTTAAAATATTTGTTTCACTTAGCTATATTTAATATAAACGAAAAAATGTATAGTTTTTTTTTTTGAATTGTGTATTTTTATATAGTGAGATAAGAATCCTCATAGCATTTAATATAATATAATAGTAAATGCTACTTCATTATAGTGTGCAGAGTTCTATTTTAAAAGTTTTTATTCATTATCCATTCAAAACACTAAAAGAAACGTTTTTAATTTTAGTAATAATTTAGCTTCACAATGTTGAACAAAAGAAATTAAAAAGAAAATATCTAGTGTTTCTGACTTGAGTATGTTGGAAGAACTTTAAAAGTGAAATTCTTCTAAATGAATAAAAAGGCCAGTTTGAATTTTTTTTTTAAATCATACATCTCAAAAGAGCACAAACAGTCGGCCCTAAATGTTGGCAAATCACTTATGACTAATATTCTTATCGTTCTTTATTGACATAAATTCGTATCATATTTTTATATACCTTTTTTAGGCAATACAAGAATGTAACAGTTGTCCTAAAAATTGACAAATATTATCTTTCATATATTTTAAATTATCACATAGCGATTATACACAAGATTAGCAGATGTCGAAGTAGTAATAAATAGCATGACACATTTATATTTATAGAGAAGTTGCTGTCTCTAAATTTAAAAGACTAAAAAGAATTAGAAACGTAATCTAAACATGTAAAATAAATAAAAACAAGAAAGGCTTTTACTGTTCTTTAACTGTGGGCAAACAAACATACGGCCAAGCAAACTTTTTTGTAAACAACATCCCAAAATATACTGGTCAAACAACAAGCCCTAATCATTTAAGGCTTTCTTAAACATCCTCAAAGCAATTACCAAACAAATTCCAAAAACTGTATACACATTTGCTAAAGTTTTCAGGGAGTTTATAAATTTAAAATATCTCCATTTAACTTTGTCTGTAGTGACCAACGGGCAGACAAAAAATTGACCTCAACATGCGGGTCCCTACTCTTTTCAATTACGAGGCCCTAAAGCAACAGTACAACTTTCGACAGACAAAAGTGTTAGTATTTCTCATCCGCACTTGAAACAGAATACCAGTTCCCACCCCAGGTATCCTTGAGTCATTCCATGAGCCACATTATCCATTACGAGGAGTCATACAAAAGCACTACAAAAAAAGCGCAAATATCCGTGAGGATTATTAGAGCATCGTTTTTGGACAATGGTGACATCATTTCTGCCTTGAGTACACATCACGCAGTGCCAATGGAGTAGGCACAATTGAATGACGCCACAAAGTGTTGTTTTTATTTGAGCGCTACAAAAGAATCTCAATCCAAAATAAGACGTATGACCGCAAATAACGAGATCCGCTCACAGGTGATGTCATCACCTGGTCTCACGTTCACTTTCATTCGACGCGCAACACCTGAATTTCGGATTTAATAAGAATATGGTCTTACGGATTAACTCACCATTTCGAGAAATTTGAAAAATGATAATTTATTTACAGCCATCTTATGGATAGGTGTAAAAGATCTTCGGGAAACAAAGTGTAACACAAATCACAAAACAAGCGCGCAAATCTCACACTTCCGAACACCTCTGAGGCTTTCTGTTTATTAACTTTGAAAGCCGCAGCGCGAGCTCGCCGTGGTTTTCTCGTAGATGCAAGACGCACGGAAGCTTTTTTAAAGTGCTTCGAGGTTCTGGGAATTTTCTTGTCTTACAGGATTTTTTTTCTCTTTACCGGACTCGTGATGGAAATAACGTACTATATACTCCATATGGGACCATTTTGGGCTTGGTACTGTAAAAAATTATCTTTCGTATGATATCACATTAAATTCTCAGTCATCGTTATAGATCGACAGTTACACAACTTCAAAGCAAAGCGCTGCTATGATAGAGCTCGATTTCTCTAAACTATGAAATGATAAAAACAGAAAAATGGGAACAATATAATAAAGATTGTAGATTAGACAAAAATTAATGCAATACGCCGACTATGAATGCGGCCACAAAATTTCAATAGTTTTGTGTTAGGCAAAATTTCTAAATAAACATAATATAAATATAAAGTTGAAATGAGATGTTAAGGCATAACTTTAGATTTAGAAAATACATCTAAGCCACATTTTACGCGATAGATCCGTTCCTTTCTATTCTTAAAATTTTCTTAAAATATGGGCTTTGAGTAACTCCAAATTCGCGTAAAAAACAATCTGTGCAAAAAGAGACTTAGGTGAGTACACCTCCACAGTAGTGAAGTAAACTAAATGTTATGAAGTGTTTATATTTTGAACGATAAACAAACCTGCTAATGTTTAGGACGGAATAAAAATAGATGTTTGTTATAGATTTGGGGTTCCTAAATTTGAATAAATAGAATAAATTTGTTTATCGCGTAACATTTTTTAAAGTACAATATTTCAAAGTGTGCTTTTTATAGATAGTTTTACAAAAAACTATCACCCTTTTTAGTGATCTTGGACGTTCCTATTTGTCTTATTCTATACGAAATATTAATTCATTGTGCGCGTTTCAGCAAGTATTGAGAAAAAAGCATAGCACGAACCTTAAAAAATATGCAAATGATGATAATTTGATAAATTTTGCTACATCCATGCTTCCCATCTATTACAAAAATAAAGACGAAATATCACCAAATTTGTAAAATTTGCATATTTTCATTTTTTCCAGTTGTATCTAACAATAAGACATCATGCTCAAAATTGGGACTCACGTAAAGTACGCAACCTTTAATAAATAAGCCCTAAAATTTAAAATGCTTCTTGGTTAACATATGTGGTCGTTTAGTTTAAATCCTATAATAAATATTTTTCTTTAGTAAAGATCAATGCCCAATTTGTACATTTGTAATCAAGAAATAAGATTAAATTTCAATAACATAAATAAAGACACTTTCGTATTGTATTTTCAAATTTTGTTTTTAATTCCAAAATATAATATAGAAATATAATATTTTTGTTTAGTTATACATAAAATTGAAAAGATATAAATCTTCATTTTATTACTGAATTTGATAATTCGACATCAAAAATATTAAGAAATCATATTATTGAGTTTTTAATTTATTGAGCTTCAATTAAAAAATTCGAAGGGTGTCATCCTCAGTTAAACATTTGTTTTTGGAATCCTGATATGATATAATGAGAATAATAACAGATTTTTCTTTAGAATACCAAAATCATTAAAAAACGCCCAATTTCATCTTATTCTTATTCTTACAATCATTATTTATTAATTAATTTACTGCAGCCTAGTGTAATTAATTAGTAATGAAAAGCAATAAAACCTCTTAAGATCGTGAGGAGAAATATCAATCCTTTAAGAAATTTCGGGGAAAATATTATTAAAATTTATACCATAAAACAAATTTTACACTTTATTAGCACACAAATGGACGTGTTTAATTAAAAAATTGAATAGGATATTCAAGGGAACAAAAACATTTAGGTCTAAACAACTAAACACGCTTGAAATAATCTTGTGCAAAGTATTTTTTATTTATTTTCACTATATCATTTTTTATTTACAATATAAAATTTAACAAAAATTAACAATTTCTCTCTTTAAAAAAGTATTTAAAAAAAATAAAAAAAAAAACATTTTCTTAAAATTGTGAACTTATTTACTTTTGGTGTATCACAAGCACTACTAGAAAATAAAATAAATTATACTAAATAATCTACGTAGTAGAATCTGGACGGACAATTGTACATTATTGCATGTACTCATTAGTTGATATAGTTATGCAAATATATACTATTAGAATGTGGGAAGGTGACACAGAATAATAATTATTTATTAAGCCAGCATATAAAGCATCTGAGAAATAAGTGAGAAATCAAAAATATAGCATACATTTCACTTTCTCAAAAGAGGCTAACAACGAGATTCTCTTCATTTGTAATAATCTATATTAGTCATCGAGGATTTAAAATTGAATAGCCTGTTTAAAGATAGATTGATAGATAGTTTCGGTACCAGTTTTTTCTCTAGATCTCAGATGCACAGAATAAAATATTCCAGTTTCTAAAGTGTTCAAGAAATTATCATTATTATAAATTAATTTAATAAGTGGTGCTTCTTATTTTATATTTAAAGTTCGTTTAAATTTTAGCTCAAAATCATAAAATCAAAAATGTTTAAAAACGTTGTTTTTTGTGTGCCTTGGTGCTTTACGCTATTTTTATTAAAAAGTTATATATCCGAAATATGAAACTTCGAGTTACCCATTTGAAACATAATATTGCTTTTTAATACCGAAACCTCTCAACATACCAAACTTATATAATATATGAATGAAAACATTTGCAATAGCATAACTATGGTTTTAAGTATATTTCTCTCTTAAGTGCCAGTATTGTCTTCCAATTGCATGTAAAGCTAAAAGACCACCGATTTTAATAAACATAATAAAGCAATCACAGTCAATTTGCGAAGCACCATTCTCCATTACCCAATTTCTATAATAGTAGACATCGGTGTAAACGCCAGGATGGCCTTGCTGTCCACATTGTATGCCCCACGATACAAGCCCAGCAACTTCATTGTTACATACTAAAGGGCCACCGGAATCACCCTTACAGGTGTCCTTATTACCTTCACCAGTTGCACAAAACATACCCTTTCTTATTCTGGCAAAGATGGGTCGAAATCCGGCGTAATTTCTTTTACATGTTCCTGCAGTGATGACTTTTGCAGTTATGATAAGTAGTTCGTTTGATAGAGGACCGGTCTGTCAAAAAAGAAAAGAAATAACAATAATATATTTTCCATAAAAGAAAACTGGGAATATTAAAAGTAACAATGGATAAAAGGAGTTAATTTTAAGAAAAAAAACTTACCTCGGAAATACGGCCCCATCCGCTTACCCTGCAGTTATAACCTTCTATTAGTGATGTAGAAGCCACTTGTATAGGTTGAACTGTTGGATGTCCAACAGGAATCTGACCTTTTAAAAAAAGAAGTCCAACATCATGTTGTATTGTGCCGAAGTTGTACTTTCGGTGGAAGTCCATATCGTGAACATCAAAAACTAATGTTTCTGGAGTCCTCTGCGTTCGCAGGACTGTCCCCATGACCACGGAAATTTCATGCGTGGACAAAAGACGAGGTATTGTTAATACGAAGCCTCTTTACAATAAATAAACTTATTAGTTATAATTTAAACGAGAATAAGTCGCTTACCCGAATAGGCAGTGAGCTGCGGTTAGTATAGTCCTATGAGATATGGCGGATCCACCGCATATGTGGCCGCTGCCAAATGGCTTATCCATTTCTTTTAATCTAATGGATGCCATGAATTTCGTTTCTTCTATATTTGCTATATCTCCGGCGACGATTCTTCCGGTTATGGCACCAACTAAGAAAATAAGTGCACATTTAATTTTTTATTATTGTGGAAATATTCTATTTTCGTTATTGAGCTATTTACGGATTCTCTTTCTTTTTTAAAAAGCGTAGCCATACACTCGTGTTATTTCGGAGGTTTTTCAGATTACCCTCAATCACGAACCTCCACAAATATTTCTTTTTTATTAATATTAGTGAATATTTGAAACGAATATTTCATTTCTAGAAAGATTTTTTAAAAAAGAACAAAATGTATCAAGTGTAAGTTATACTTATACACGGATGGGTATTTGATCCTTATCCAGTTTTAAATCTTGCTTTTTTAATAACCAACATATATTTTTAAAATTAACGATATCAATATTTTTTTAAAAATGTTTAGAATATTAAAAAATTGAAAAATATCAGTGTAAGTGAATAAATATGTACGCAGTTTATACTTCTTTGCATCGACGAGTTTGTTGATTTAGAAATCATTTAAAAAGTTTGAATAATCTAAATTCGATATTTCAACAGTTTTTTTTTTTTGAGATTTCATAGTTTAACACTTCTCGAAATTGAGATGGAAGGAACATAAGATATATAAACGGTTGTTTTTTTTATACAAATACCTAAATAAAATACCTTATAAAATACTTAAAATAATATTTTTGGATTCCTTAAATAAGGGCGTTTCGGTTTCACCTCTACATGCCTTAACATTTTGAGTTTATTTTTTGTTGGAGTCATGAATGCAACTTATAGAGATTTTATATTTACTGATAGGTATTTGTATTATTTTCTTTCAGTTCTCATATATTTAATTAGTGAACTACTTTATTCAGCATATTTCTGAAACTATTCTCACTGAGGTACGTGGTTCCAGAAATGGACAATTTTCTTTGAGTCAGTGCAGTTATGATAAGATTTTAAAAAATGCTTCATTTATTATGCAAAAGAAAGAATCTTTAAATTTCAATAATAACCAATTTTAAGAACGGCTATTAAAGAAACTTTGCCTTTTGCGTAAAATTCCAAATTAGTTTATTTAACATTAAGTAAAGAGAGGCAATAACTAAACTTACACTTAGAAGAAAGTAATAAGAGCTTTAGCTCGCTGAGTTACAAGCCAAACCTATTTTTTGGATGATCTGAACTTAATTTCAATGGTAAAGGAAAACTGTAATAAATTTGCTCTTTTATCGCGAGCAAACAACTTATCATCTTGTTTACTTATCTTGAAGTTAACTTAAAATATTAAATTGTTTTTGAAGCTGTGATTTTTAACTTTATTTGATATTATCTACTTTTTAAAATAACTCTTATTCAATAAAAATTAAAAGTTCATATATATATATATATTTTCACTTTCGTTTACATTTCTCCAGATAATTTTGTTTCTAAATTTACTTTTTATTTGTAATTATAAATAAAAATAAATTTCGGTACAATGTGAGAGTCTTTTCTTGATTTAAAGATGCATTTTTCCAAAATAGTTAGTACATTTTTATTTATAAAAATCGATATGAAGAAAATTAACAAATCCAAAGATTAGTTGGAAACTCCAAAAATAAAACATGTTTTTATTTTTTTGAGCGCATTTATGCGCCCGTACTACTGAAAAGTTTAAATATTTCAAAAATTTCTTTTGATTCTTAAAGAAATGTTATTGTTTTGAAAATCTCAACGGACATTTCCCCCAAGGCAATTTGCAATACCCAAAAATTGGACATTCCTTGTGTATCTACAACATTGGGATATGACTCACTCTACGAGTGTGCACGTGCAAATCACGCTGTACCTGCAGTTGCATCGCGTGTATTTTCTGCGTGCGAGAGGAGTGGACCACGCAGACGGGCGGCGGTCGAGCCGCTTGTGGACCACTGCGTTAGTGGCTTGGGTCCTCGTCAGAGAAACCTCAGACCGCGTCCGACGCTTGTGCTCCTGACGTTAACTAGTAAACATAGGACCTACCCACCTGTCTGCAACCCGAATGCAAGGCACACCACACCGAGGACGAGCAAATTCCTGGTCGCACAGACAATTTTCGACATTTTCGATGTGGATTTCCGGAACGAAGCCGAACGGAAAGGAGGAACGCAGCTGGTCGAAATGCAAACACAAAATAAATAGACAAAGTGTCAAATGATAATTTGCGTGTGGTTGCTAGCGCGAAAAGCTCCGCCGCCGCCAGTTGGATTTGCGCCCGTTCTTTTGCCACTGGCAAGAGACTGCCAAAGCTCCGGCAACTTTCCGCTGACTGTAACGGACGAATGAAGGTAACGGCTTCCAAGAACAGGCAACGGGAAAGTGCTGTCAATCCGCGGCAGGGAAAATCCCGAATAAAAGCCGGCATCTTTTTCTCTGGACAATTTACACGATTTAAATAATTTCTCGATGATTCTTTGTTGGTGGGTGGTGTACATCT